>CM026415.1:38524795-38832116 GCA_014858505.1 Corymbia citriodora subsp. variegata
GAGGGTGGCTACAGCAAAAAGGGTCCTCCAAGCGACCCAAGAGGCACTCCATCTAGACCCAGGGAGTAGCTCATTGGCGGTAGAGGAACAGATACAGCTCAAGCAATACTATGAGCTCCGAACTCTTGAGGAGGCCTTCTTCAAACAAAAATCTAGAATCCGTTGGCTAAAGGAAGGGGATCTCAACACCAAGTTTTTTCATCACTCGGTCAAGCACCAACACCTATGTAATCGTATCATTTCTATCATGGATAGTTCTGGACATATCATATCTGACTTGAATGAGGTACCGAAGGTCTTTGTCGCATACTTCCAGGAACTTCTTACCCCGGCTGACAGGGTTATAAGGCCGGCTATTCAAGAACTCAGGGATCTTATTCAATCCCCTCTCAATGAGGAGCAGATCAATTTTCTCGCCCAACCTTTTTTACCGGAGGAGATTCGGGAAGCTATGTTCTCTTTAGCCGGAAATAAAGCTCCCGGTCCTGATGGCTACAATGCTGATTTTTTTAAGAAGAATTGGGACAAGGTGGGCCCTACAGTCACTGATGCGATTATGGATTTTCTTGAATCAGGGTGCCTACTCAAGGAAGTCAACAATACTATCATTGCCCTAGTGCCTAAGACCCCCAATGCGACATCGGTGTCTGATTTTCGTCCTATTGCATGCTGTAATACTATCTACAAGTGTATAACTAAAATCTTCTCATCTAGAATTGCTGCGGTTCTCCCATATGTGATTAGTTCGGCCCAAACGGCTTTTATCAAAGGAAGGAGAATCAGTGACAATATTCTACTTGCTCAGGAGCTTTTCTGCGGGTTTCACAACAGACCATATAGTCCAAAGTGTGCCATCAAGGTGGACTTCAGGAAAGCGTATGACACCCTTAACTGGGACTTTTTAGAGTCAACTCTGCAAGCGTTTGGTTTTCCCAGTCATTTCACAAGGCTTATTATGGTGTGCATACGAACCCCAAAATTTTCTCTATCCATAAACGGTGAACTTCATGGTTTCTTTGCAAGTGGTAGGGGTATAAGACAAGGTGACCCTATGTCTCCTTACCTATTCACCTTGATTATGGAGGTTTTTTCTGGGGTCCTCAATTCTCACACTCGACACCCGGATTTCAAATATCATTGGCGTTGCAAGGCGACAAGACTAACTCACTTATTTTTTGCGGATGATGTTCTTCTCTTTAGTCAAGCAAGCCTTGCATCAATCTCCTGCATCCAACGAGGCCTCTCCTTATTCTCTTCTTGGAGTGGGCTTGTCCCTAATGCTAGGAAAAGTGAAGTCTTTATTTCGGGGGGCTCTGAGACTACTAAACACCAAATAATACAAGCTCTTGGCTTCAATCTCGGGTCCCTTCCAGTACGGTATCTAGGTGTGCCTATCATCACTGCGCGATTAAGCAAAGCGGACTGCAATGCTCTAGTCAGTCGCCTCACGTCTAGAGTCCAATCCTGGACACATCGGTTTCTTTCCTTTGCAGGCCGTCTCCAGCTTATCAAATCAGTGCTTCATGCTATCCAAGCTTATTGGGCCCATATTTTTTGGCTCCCCTCCTCGGTAGTGGACAAGATTGAACAAATTTGTAGGCAATTCCTTTGGAAAGGCCCTTCCATGGGCTTGGGTGGTGCTAAGGTGGCGTGGGATGATGTTTGTCTCCCCTTCTCAGAAGGTGGACTTGGTATAAGAAGAATCAGGGATAGTAATAAGGCAGCCATGGCTAAGCATATCTGGTTGCTTTTCACTGATAAAGAGTCGCTATGGTGCAAGTGGATTCATGCTACATACCTTAAAAGGTCGAATTTCTGGATTTCTTCAACCCCTACCCTCTGTTCTTGGACATGGCGGAAGATGCTTGCTCTAAGGGATAATTTCAAGCCCTATTTTAGATGGAAGCTAGGAGACGGGGAAACAATATCGCTTTGGTTTGATCCATGGCTTGATATTGGCTCGCTAGATTCAATTTTCTCAAATAGCTACATCCACGATTCGGATCTTCATAGACATGCAAAGGCAAAGAACCTATACTCAACTGATGGGGAACAATTACGCCAAGAGTTGTTACTATGGCAAATACATACTCCCCCACTTTCAGCGGGTCAAGACACGTTTACTTGGAACCAGGATTCAGCCGAGAATTTCTCAAGTACGTCGGCCTGGGACTCAATTCGGCAAAAAGCCCCCCGGGTTCACTGGTCTTCTTTTGTTTGGGACAAGTCCCTAGCTCCTAGACATCAATTTCTTCTCTGGCTTATAACCAAGAATCGACTCCCCACACAGACATTCCTCATGACAATTGGCAGGATTCCTAATTCTGTATGTGCCTTGTGCAAGTCTACACCTGACTCAGTCAACCATCTTTTCTTTGAATGCCATGTTTCTAATATTCTGGCTAATTATTGGGCTGCTAAATGTAACCTTCCATGGAACAACTCATCTTGGGCAAATAACCTTCTTTGGGTTATCAATTCCATATCTGGGAAGGGTTTTTATCGAGAGATAGCCCGGTTCTCCTTTGGAGCGTTATGTTATACCATTTGGAAGACTAGGAATGATATTCTCTTCCGTGGACACAGTTTATATGTGCCTTCCATGAAATTGTACCTAGTCAAGGTGGTGAAAGACAAAGGCCTCGCCTACTAGCCGATCATGGACACCCCTAGAAATAGAAGGGCGCAGCGCAGTTGGGGGATAGACCCCCGGGTTTTTGGAGTAGAACTGCCTTTTAGGGCGTAACTTAGGATGTGGGTCTCTATAACCCGATCTTTGTGTATTTAAATCTTTTGTTTCTTGGCGAATGCGGTACCCTCCTACTCCAGTGACATGTAGTCCAGTTGAGTATGTGTCGGTACCGTGTTCCCCGCCCCTTTTGTATAGTTCTCTGGTCGATTTAATACTACTTACCTTACCAAAAAAAAAAAAAATCCAAGGCCAGCCCCGAAACGATGGGCATCCGACTTGGATGTCGACCGAAAAGTTTGGGTTCAATTGGGAGGAAGAATTTCTTTGGATTTGAAAAAGAAAAGCAAATCTGTATAGCTGCCTTGCTCGTTTAGAATTAAATCCAGGTAAAAAGTTCTTCTGTTCGTTTTTTTTTCACTAAAATTAAAAGAACTATTTAAAATTTCAAAAGATTAGGAAAAAAATTGTTTTGCATATCGCGTAAATTTCAAATGTTTAAAATTAAAAAGAAAAAAAAGAATCAAAGCGTGTGCGCCACAAGATTTATCCTAAGTAAAAGGCGAAATGCAAAAGTCCACGAGATAGAGATTTTGAAGCCTGGTGATGACTTGCAGCGAAACTGTCGTGCCAAAGAGCAATCTTCATGTAGGCATGTCAGTGGGGTTGCGCCGACGGACTAGTGCCAAATGATTATGGATTAGATTGCAAAATTTCGTGGACGATGTAGAACTCAAATCACCCGGCAAAACAACTGTGGAGGGTTTGGTCAATGATTGCTCTCTTCCATCCTATGTGAAGATGAGCTGAAGATGTCAATCTCCAGTCCTGATTGCAGGGGCGTTGAAAAATCGATAATTCCAATAATGTTTCTTGACCAGGCACCTCTCTTGTGCTTGCGGGGGGTCAAATTGTTTTTTGAGGTGGCCCAAATGGTTCCAAACCATTTTTCTCGAGCTCGGTTTCACATTCTAGAAGAGTTTCGTGGCTTACACCCTGATTTCACCGGATCGAATTCACAACGGTCGATCACGTCCGATCCCATCTGGTTAAACCCAAACATCGGATAAGCACTTTTCCACGTTCTCAGTGAAATTTGGGGAGGAAAAAGGTTTAAGAATCATCCCCCGTTTTCCCTTTTTTACAGCAATCCATCTTGGAAAAAGACTAATTTTAGGAAAAATTACCAACAAAGTCTTAAACCAAATCTTTTACAATTATGCCAATTCAGTTTATTTGGCTAATTTTGACCAATTGGCACCGACTGTTTTGCTGATGCCGATATGAATAATTTTCAATAATATTTTATTTATTTATTTTGATTTTGAATTTTTTTTCTTTTCTCCTTTTGCTCCCCACAATGGCCAACAAGCCTTCGACAAGGCTTGTTGGGCACTAGACAAGGCTATGAAGCCCTTAGTGGCCGTCGGCAAGGCTCACGGCCCTCACTGAGATTTGGTTGAAGACCAAGTGTTACCAGCAAGGTAGCTTTGCCCTCAGGCAGCGTAGCCATTGAGGCTAGCTTCACCCAAATCTAAGTGTGGACAACCTGTGCAAAGGTAGTTATGGCCTTGCCAACTGTGAGTGAGGTCTCCTTCACCTGCAACAGGCAAGGTTGGCTTCACTCAAATTTGGGCAAAGCTTCCTCACCAGCAACCCCCAAGCCTCACCCAAATCTAAGTGAGGTCGGGCAAGCCTCACTGGTCACTATTTGTCATTGTGGGGAACAAAAGGAAAAGAAGAAGAGGAGGAAAAAGAAAAAGAAAAAGAAAAAGAAAAAGAATGGAAAAATAATAAAAATTTTAAAAATAAATATCATTAAAAATTGTAATAAAAATTTTAAAAATAAATATCATTAAAAATTGTCCATGTTAATATTTATCCAATAGCTAGCGTCGTATCAATGTCGGCTGACGAAAATTGACTGGATGAAATGAATTGACATGGATGCAAATGTTTAGAATTGAACTGATAAGAAAAAAGAAAATTTAGGATTAAATTGACATAATTACAATAAATTTATTATTTTTTTGATAATTTTCTAGACAAACTTCTAATAGGGTTTTCAAGACAAAAATTTTCCAAGAAAAGGGTCGGAATACGTGTTTCCTCGCTTCGAGATTTCGTGTCCAAGTGAAATCGGACGCGGACCTCAGTTGCTCCCGCCCAAAAAGGTTGCCATAACGAGGGCAAAAGATATTTTCAAATATCCTCGTTTTTGACTTACTGTTGGTGAAAATCATTTCCTTCTATTTTTCTTTTGTGAGCCGTCATTGACGGTAAAAGAAGCGGGGGATCGAGCGGCGGTCAAGCTCGGCAGAAAGCCCAGAGCAATACGGAAAAGACGGTCATAAAAAAGGGGGAGAAATCAAGAATAGCAATAGTATGGTACGAAGATTTCCATATGAGTAGAAGTCTATGTACATGGATGGGGGTCACGGTCGCGTGCTTCCCTGTGAAATCTACTAATATCAAATATATTATATGAATCACATCCTTGAAAAGATCATCGCATTGTTCAAATGAATTTTCCTAAATACATTGTTATCTCAAATTATGGCGAAATGTTTTCTAAAACCCAATAAGGCTCCGGAATAGATTGATTGACGTGTGAATTACTTTTTAATTATCATTGTTCTGTTTTTTATTATGGAAATCATATTCATCTCTATATTAAACCCGACCAAAAGGGACAAGATGAGATTGAACACGAGGGGCGAGATTCTCCGGGCATTAACAAATTCGCATTTTCAAAGGTATCATCATGCCACGTGCTGAATAATCTAATGGAAAAACTATGGTATAATTTCCAATTATTCAATCCGTCGACCCTTTTTTTCTTCGCGTGCGAAATGCGGGCGAACTGGGGGTCTCGATATATGGAAGCTTTCCTTTGTTTTGGGGGTTATCATTTCACGTACTAGTATGTGTCTACTGTATATGTTACAACTATATGTATTTTTTTTTAATTAGCGCACTCGAAACCCTAAAACTAGTAACGAAAATGCAATTACGTACTAAAACTTTCAAAAAATACAATTAAGTCACAAAACTTATCATAAAAGTATAATCAAGCCTTAAAAATTTCAAATCCTAAATTTTTTTACCAAAATGCAATTGGGTTTTTAAACTTTCAAAAAATGCTATAAAAAAATGATTTGATTTGATCAATTTGACAAGTTTTAGGATTTCATTATATTTTTCTAAAATTTTAAGACCTGATTGCACTTTTGTAATGAATTTTAGAATTTAATTACATTTTTGAAAAATTTTAAGATTAAATTAAATTTTATCGATAAATTTTAGGATTTTTAATATACTTATTTATTTAATTTATTGAAACCACGTACACGAAAAAGGAGCGTGATGAGAGCGAGAGGGAGACAGATTGCTGGACGATGGTTCTGCTGCATTGGAGAGAAGGAACGTCAAAGAAAGTTGGCGTCCGAAAAACTTCGCTTCTCCTCAGTCTCGTATATAAGTCTCCTCTCCCCACCATCTGCTCTTGCATCGTTATCATCATCATCGCCACCTCTTCTTCTTTCTCCATCCCCTTCCACTTTTTCGGCGTCCAAACGCAGGGAACCTTCAACGCATGCAGAGAGCCGAGGACCCAAAACAGAGCTTCGCATTTCCTTCTTGAACCGAGAACAGCAACAAGAAGAAAGGAGGAAGAGAGGAGGAGGGTTGGTTAAGCTTTTTTGCCGGAGTTTTCTGGGATGGAGGCTGTTGACCTTTACAAGGCTAGCAACAGCTTGCGGTCCAACAGCAATTCCATATGGAGGAACACCGGCATGGACGCGTTCTCCAGGTCGTCCAGGGAGGAGGACGACGAGGAGGCCCTCAAGTGGGCCGCCCTCGAGAAGCTCCCCACCTTTGACCGCCTTAGGAAGGGGATACTCACCACCTCCCGGGGCGGCGGCAATGAGGTTGACATCGCGGACCTCGGGATTCACGAGAGGAAGAACTTGATCGAACGGCTGGTGAGGACCGCGGAGGAGGACAACGAGAAGTTCTTGTTGAAACTCAAGAACAGAATCGACAGGTACTCGACATTGTGTCCCGCCCTTCTTTCTTCCTTGAAAGCAGACTGAAAAACAAGCAAGTAATTTTCACTGAAACGAACCAGAGAGAGAGAGAGAGAGAGAGAGAGAGAGAGAGAGAGAGAGAGATCCGCACTTCTTGTATTATGGGCCAAAAGAAGGAAAAAGGTGTCAAGTTTTCCATTGCCGTTAGTACAGATCACTTGTAAGATCATTTGTGAGAGTGGCTTTTGGTCCTCAAACGTTGGATTTTGGCTATATCATTTGCAGAGTCGGAATCAAGAATCCGACCATAGAAGTCAGATTTGAGCATCTAAATATTGAGGCAGAAACACATGTGGGAAGCAGAGCTTTGCCTACATTCCTCAACTTCACTGCCAATATCGCAGAGGTAAGGCGCCTAAATTGGAAAAGGAAAAAAGAGAGTAGCTTCCACAGTTGTTGCTCCACTTGTTGAATCTTGAGAAATCTATTATTTTGCGCGCTGTAAAATGTTCTAATTTTCTAATTCCTCTTTGTTCCCCATAGGGCTTCTTGAGTTTTTTCCACATTCTTCCCAGTAGAAAGAAACAACTTCCTATCCTTAATGATGTCAGCGGAATCATCAGACCTTGCAGGTGAGGAGGAACTAGTCTCGTTGCAAAGTTTGTCTCTTCTTCAATCATAAGTTTTTCAGTACATTCATGTCTTGCAAGTGTCTTTCAGGATGACATTGCTTTTAGGTCCTCCAGGCTCTGGGAAGACCACACTCTTGCTTGCTTTGGCTGGGAAGCTTGATCCTGATCTTAAGGTTGAAAAAATAAAACCTCTTTATTTCATCTACTAATTGATGCTTTCTTCGTATTTTGGAGTTTCAGATTTGGGTATGTGCTCTTGTTCTATTTCTCACTGAGTGAACGGAGTTCTTGCTTGTGCAGACTTCAGGGAGGGTAACTTACAATGGCCATGGCTTCAATGAGTTTGTGCCCCAGAGAAGTGCAGCATACATTAGTCAACACGATGTCCACATGGGAGAGATGACAGTTAGAGAAACATTGGCCTTCTCGGCACAGTGCCAGGGAGTTGGAACCCGATATGGTAGGTTCGATTGAATTCTTTTTTCCCTTCTCCTACTTGGAATAATTGGGACGAGTTCCTGGATCTATAGTTCATCCAAAGATTAATCCTTCTTTCTCTTGCCACCTTGTGCAACCTCAGATATGTTGGCGGAGTTGTCAAGAAGAGAGAAGGCGGCAAATATAGTACCCGATCCTGATGTCGATATCTACATGAAGGTAAGAGTGAAAAACTGCAGCATATGTGAAGCATTGAAGTGAACTTGTCAAAGAAAGGATAAGATTGGTTAATTAAAGGAAAAGTTGAATAATCTGCAACTAGTTAGCAGTAATGTCTTGAGTTAACCTACTTCCCTTGAAATGCATAGGCTATGGCAACAGAAGGACAGCAGGCCGATGTGGTCACGGATTACATTCTGAAGGTACGCATACTGGGAAGAACTAGGATTGTGCATGTACAGTTCCTGTGCTTGGTAAACGAGTAGGCAAAATTTAAATAAACCTTTTGCAGGTTTTAGGATTGGATGTTTGCGCAGATACCATGGTTGGGAATGAAATGGTAAGGGGCATTTCTGGGGGTCAAAGGAAGCGAGTAACTACAGGTAGCTGGCCAATACGAAATGTCCAAAAGATGCAATATATTCACTTTCTGGTTCTGGGCTGATATTATTAATTCACCAAATATGTTTCGTTATATTCTCATAGGCGAGATGCTAGTTGGACCAGCGAAGGCTCTGTTCATGGACGAAATATCTACAGGTCTAGACACCTCGACGACATACCAAATTGTGAACTCAATCAGACAATCTGTTCACATTTTGGATGGAACAGCTCTCATCTCTCTCCTCCAGCCAGCGCCAGAGACTTTCAATCTCTTTGATGATATCATACTCCTCTCAGACAGTCAGATAGTGTATCAGGGTCCACGTGAATTTGTCCTGGACTTTTTCGAGTCGATGGGCTTCAAGTGTCCGGAGAGGAAAGGAGTAGCAGATTTCTTACAAGAAGTATGTTAGGAAACAAGTTTCTTTTATTCTCATTGTTTCTTCATTTCTGCCTAGAGCGAGATGACTTATGTACAAACCATTAACAGGTGACATCAAGGAAAGATCAACGGCAATATTGGGCTCGTAAAGATGAGCCTTATCATTTCATCACTGTCAAGGAATTTGCTGAGGCATTCCAGTCATTTCACGTGGGAAGAAAGCTTGGGGACGAACTTTCCGTTCCATTTGACAAGACCAAGAACCACCCTGCTGCTTTGACGACCAACAAGTATGGTGTCGGAAAGAAGAGCCTCCTGGATGCTTGCGTCTCGAGAGAACTCTTGCTTATGAAGAGAAACTCATTTGTCTTTATCTTCAAGCTTGTTCAGGTGAGACAAAATTTCTATGTTTCTGCAATAAGAACTCTATTACATGGTTTTTTGAGTTTCTGACTTGTTCTTTCTTGCTGTCATTAGCTTACAATCATGGCATTGATAACCATGACCCTCTTCCTCAAGACTGAGATGCACAAAAGCTCTGTAACCAATGGAGGAATCTATACTGGCGCTTTGTTCTTCAGCGTGATCATGATCTTGTTCAATGGAATTCCAGAGATTTCCATGACAATCGCCAGGCTACCTGTTTTTTACAAGCAAAGGGATCTTTTATTTTTTCCTGCGTGGGCATATGGTCTTCCTTCGTGGGTTTTACAGATTCCGATTTCATTTGTGGAAGTTGCTGTGTGGGTTCTTGTCACCTACTATGGTATTGGATATGACAAGAATATCGGAAGGTAAAATTATTTTATGGAATGCTCTATTTGTTAAGTACAAATTTGAGCATTTTATCAGTTAGTAGTTCTCATTTATGTTGTAATGATCAGTGAGTTGTGCATGTGGCGCAGGTTCTTTAGGCAGTACCTTGTGCTGGTACTGATTAACCAGATGGCTTCTTCATTATTCCGAATAATTGGAGCAGTGGGGAGGAATATGGTCATTGCAAATACCTTTGGTTCTTTCTCCCTGCTCCTTCTCTTTGCATTCAGTGGAGTTGTTCTCTCAAGAGGTAGTTAAACACATCTATTGGTGTCACATTCTATGTCCTAATTCTAAGTCTTGAACTTCATTTATCTTCTGCAAATTTAATTGCAGAGAATGTGAAGAAATGGTGGATATGGGGTTATTGGGCATCGCCTCTGATGTATGGGCAGAACGCAATTGTTGTTAATGAGTTCTTTGGGCATAGTTGGCAAAAGGTAAGTGTCGGGTCAGCTCTCATGTTCATGTACCTTTTCCTTTGTCCTCTAATAGCTCGTGTTATTGTCTATGTATGTTACAGATTCCAGCAAATACAGAAGAGCCACTAGGAATCCAAGTCTTGAAGGCTCGCGGTTTCTTTCCACATGCGTACTGGTACTGGATAGGAACAGGAGCACTGCTCGGATTCGTCTTGTTGTTCAACGTTGTATTCAATTTGGCTCTCACCTATCTTAATCGTAAGGAACTTTTATCTCATCACATGTACTCTTTTCTCTGGTGATACTAGAAGTTCATATTGGCACATGCAAATCTTATTCTTTGGCCATTCTGTTGCAGCATATGGCAAGCACCAGACAGTTAAATCGGATGATTCAGAGACTGAATCTATTGGAGCAGGAGGATCTGTCCAATTATCATCCCATGGAGACCATTCCGGTAACAGATCACACTTAGGTTATAATGTTGTTTTTTAACTTTCTAGCTAGTGATGCTCAATGCTTCAAGTAAGGGAGGAAAAGTACGAATTTATTTGCTTAAGATTGACATTTGGGATTCAGTTCATTATATACATGAAGCCGCCAGTCTAATAATAAGTTTCAAATTACCTAAAATTGCAGATGGAGGAGATATTAGGAGAGGAAGCAAGAATTCTTCCAGAGCCTCATCTATACGTCCACAAAATGCTTTCGACATTAATGGGAAAAGAGGAATGGTTCTACCATATGAGCCACATTCCATTACTTTCGATGATATTAAGTACTCTGTTGACATGCCACCGGTATAACCTGATGAAAACCAAATGTCTTGTTTTAGCTCCATACTTATCATGGGACTCTGATCGTTACTGTCTTGAGCTTAAATGTGCAGGAAATGAAGAACCAAGGTGTCGTAGAGGACAAATTGATGCTTCTAAAGAGTGTGAGTGGCGCTTTTAGGCCTGGCGTTCTTACCGCTTTGATGGGCGTCAGTGGTGCCGGTAAAACCACATTGATGGATGTATTGGCTGGCAGAAAAACTGGAGGTTACATCGAGGGGACAATAACAATTTCTGGATACCCGAAGAAGCAAGAAACATTTGCTCGAATTTCAGGATACTGTGAGCAAAACGACATTCATTCTCCTCATGTTACTGTCTATGAGTCTTTGCTCTACTCGGCATGGCTGCGTTTACCTCCTGAAGTCGATGAGCAAACCAGAAAGGTTCACTTCTACTTCAGAAATATATATGGTTTGAAGATTGATTCTTACTCATGATCCATAACAATCACTTCCCATATGTCGAGCATTTTGGAAAGAAGATTTACCTGCTGAACTCTAATTACTGAATATACCCAGTATCCAGTCTATAAATGACGTTGTATCATTGGATGTCGTAGTTCACTCTATCAGGTGATTTCCACCCCTCAAAATTGAACTATGGGTTAATAAGCCTTTACTTGGAAATTTGTTGCAGATGTTCATTGAGGAAGTAATGGAGCTGGTGGAACTCAATCCCTTGAGACAAGCATTAGTGGGATTGCCTGGTGTGAGTGGTCTCTCAACTGAACAACGGAAGAGGTTAACCATAGCGGTTGAATTAGTAGCAAACCCCTCCATAATATTCATGGACGAGCCTACATCGGGACTGGATGCAAGAGCTGCTGCCATTGTTATGAGAACAGTCAGGAACACGGTGGACACTGGGAGGACTGTCGTGTGCACGATTCATCAGCCAAGCATCGACATCTTCGAATCTTTTGATGAAGTGAGCATTGATACTAAATAAAAAAGTCAACCACTCTTTCTTGAAGCTTTATTTTGGAACAGCAAACTAAATCGTCACCTGAAATATCTTGCAGCTATTCCTGATGAAGCGAGGAGGACAAGAGATTTATGTCGGTCCATTGGGGCGACATTCTTGCCATCTCATAAAGTACTTCGAGGTACATAACCATTGGATATCTTTGAATTGCCTTGTTTTCTTCATTTCCCCTCGCCTGATTGCTAAAGCGTGTTACCTTTATTCTCATCAAAAGGGTATTGAAGGAGTGAGTCCGATCAAAGATGGTTACAATCCAGCAACCTGGATGCTGGAAGTCACCTCCCCAGCCCAAGAACTGGCTCTGGGGGTCGACTTTGCTGATCTCTACAGAAAATCAGATTTATACAAGTGAGTTTATTTAAATTAGTAATAAACACTGCCACACAAAATGCATCCATTTCATTGTCCTATTATAATTCTTTGAGCCAAAAAAAACTACCATAAGAATGGCGCTTGTCAGTTTGACTAACTCGATGGCATATGTCTCAGGAGGAACAAGGCATTGATCAAAGAATTAAGCGTACCTGCTCCTGGCTCGAAAGACCTGTATTTCCCTACCAAGTACTCACAGCCCTTCTTTACCCAAGTCATGGCTTGCTTATGGAAGCAGAACTGGTCCTACTGGCGCAACCCGCCATACACGGCTGTTCGGTTTCTTTTCACCACCTTCATAGCTTTGATGTTTGGATCGATGTTCTGGGACCTGGGGTCCAGCACGTAAGTTGCTAGTTACTGGAAAACTTAAGTTCCATACTCGTGCCCATTCTTAATTCTTGTACCTAGAAACAATTTTGACGCTTTTGATTGCGTTTGCAGGAAGAGACAACAAGATCTGTTCAATGCAATGGGATCCATGTATGCTGCCGTTCTCTTCCTGGGGATTCAGAACTCGGGTACAGTCCAGCCTGTGGTTGCAGTCGAGAGGACAGTCTTCTATAGAGAGAGGGCTGCAGGAATGTATTCAGCCATGCCATACGCCCTATCACAGGTTTGAAAGCACCTACACTGGACACAGAGAGCAAGGAACTCGCTCTAGGCAATGAAAATCGAAGTTCCTCTGATTGACTAATCTCTATGTCCAATTTCAGGTTATCATCGAGCTTCCATACATCCTAGCACAAGCTGCAGTATATGGTGTCATAACATATGCTATGATGGGATTCGATTGGTCAGTCGCAAAGCTCTTTTGGTACATTTTCTTCATGTACTTCACGCTGCTGTACTTCACTTTCTACGGCATGATGGTCGTGGCTCTGACGCCGAACCACCACGTTTCTGCCATCGTCTCTGCTGCATTTTATGGAATATGGAACGTCTTCTCCGGATTCGTAATCCCAAGATCTGTAAGTCCCAGAAAATTCCACCATTCTTTTTGGGGATGCCTCTCAAAAATTTTATTTCAAGAGACCTTGCATCATATAGTAGCACATTCTGACGTTTTAAGCAGAAAATTTTCTTTGGGAGTAACAATTTTGTTGCAAGTGCAAAGAAAACTCCTCACAAATATTTTGAATGAATAAAGCAGAGCACCTAGGTAGTCATTAGGATCTCGGCTAGCGTTCTTGTCCAAAATTATAACAAAACACTCTACTGTTGTTCCAAGAAACAGAATCGTCTGGGGACTAGTACTGAATGGTTCTTGTCTAATTACAGAGAATTCCTGGCTGGTGGATATGGTACTACTGGGCATGCCCGGTATCATGGACCCTGTACGGGCTGGTGGTCACGCAGTTCGGCGACCTAACGGACCCGCTCGAAGACAGTGGCCAAACGGTGAAGGAGTTCTTGAAAGACTACTTCGGCTTTGAGCAGGATTTTCTTGGGGCTGTCGTGGGTGCGGTCCTCGGATTCACCTTCCTCTTCGCATTCGTGTTCGCCTTTGCAATTAGGTCCTTCAACTTCCAAAGAAGATGAAACTACCCATCATCAAGTGTTGTGCTCTAGTACTAGTTTGAAGTGTATATCATAGACATTATAGCCGAGTGAATTTCTTTGAATTACTACGATTATACTGTATAGATATTACCCAGCTATATTTGGCTTGAGTGAAATTTGTTACCGTCAGGGTTTGTAAAAATTGCTATGCAAAAGAGTTGGTTTAAATAGATGCTAGTCCTCATGCCCGTGCAATTACCAATTCACATGCTAGTACTGGAGGAACATAGCCTGCAAAAATAATTCATACAGATGTATCTTCATCGAATGTCCACCACAACCGCGTCCGTGCTTCGCTTCGACTCGAACCTGCCCCCTGCTGTCGGAACTGCAACGGGATCCCTCATCTCCGGCCACGAGATTATGAGGTCGAGACGCATTTCCTCGCACCCGGAAAGTTCTCAAGACCAGTGAGTCGAGGACGAGTTCGATTAATTAGCAGTTTGTCCTTTCGGAATTAGTAGCTTTAGCTTATGATTGATGCGATTTGTCGAACTTTCAAAACATTAATCGAAATTCACATGTAGAAGATAAAACTATTGTTAGAATAGTGCATGCCTAAGTTTAAGTACCGTTTCCTTGACGTTTGATGATGTTTTAGCCCAGTCCATTGATGCTCAAGCATGATTAACGAAAACCACATCATAATTTTGCATCAGCATATCGTAGTTTCAATGTATATATCTGACAAGTATTTTTTATGTTGGGTATAAAATAGTCGAGCTACTCACAATAGCGTGCATCTATGTAATATTTGCTAAACAAAAATCAGGAGCATCTAATAGAAGTGCAAAAACATCAAAAGCCTTATCCAGAAAGTAGAAACTACTTCGGCTTGAAGCATGATTTTCTCAAGGCTTTCACAGCTACAACTTGTCACGACCTATTTTTTTCTCTTTCGTGGGAGAAAGAAATATCTAAATAGGCTTAGGGGTATTGTCCAAAAGGTGGGTTTAAGACCCTTAATTAAACGTGAGCTCTTTCAAGCCTATACCCTGCGTGACATTGAGCGTTCATGGAAATCTTCAAATAAAGAATCGCCACTAGTCTATTGGGGTCGACTAGAAACTAAGTGAGGCATGAGAGTGTGTCTCACTTTCCTCGCAACCAAAAAATCTAGGGTCGGAGACTTGATTACACTAATTAGCCAATTAGTGCCCTTTAGGCAATTTGCATTGATTTTAGACTTAACCATTAACATATGAGATGATCACGTAGGTGCACAATCATCAAAATAGCAATCGGCAATTAAAGAAAACATTAAATAAATTGCAAGGGAAAATAAACACTTAGTATTAAAAGATAAATAAATGGCAATCCTAATTAAACTAAGGGGGAAATCATAACCATTGCATCATAAGTGTGCTATCAAAGACAATTGTATCCGAAGATTAAAACCCTAAGATGAGACCATAAAAGCTTGTTTAATTTTAAACACAATTTTAGGTCGATGATTTTTCGACATTTTTTAAGAGGAAACTGTCCAAGAATTATTTTAGAGCTTTTTAGGGAACTCTAAAACAATCTTGGGATTTTTGGGATTTTTAAAATTTTTTGGAATTTTCATTATTTTAATATTTTCGATTTTTTTAAAATAAAAATATTTTTTATTTTTTTCAATTTTTTTTAAGATTCTGAATTTCCCATGAATTTTGTGAAATTTCGAATTTTTTATGATTTTTAATATTTTTAGTTTTTTATGATTTTCTGAATTTTTGGATTTTTATGATTTTTTATTAAAAAATAATAATTCGGACCGGGTCAGGAAACCCGGCCCTGCTAACCTGATTCGGACCCTATCGGTCCGGGTTGGGCCAAAGTAACCGGGCCACGCTCGCCCTCCAAAGCCTGCTCGAAAAAAAACAAAAAAAATTAAAAGCCCACAAAAAAACCTTTTATAGAAATAGCCCATTCCCAATCTTTGCTCTCGGCCCAGCCACTCCCCTATGTCTGGCGCTGGCCCAGGCCCGCTCTACAAGTCTCGGCCCAACCCCTGCCTCATTCTAATTTCTGGCCCTTTTGTTTTTCTTTTGTTTTTGTTTTTCTTCAAAAAATTTCGGCCTTCTTCTCCATCCTTCGTCTCCCGCCCGACGCTGCAGCGTGCTGAGGCTTCGCTGGGCTGACGCCAACTCCGCTGCGAGGCCTGCCTGTCCTAAGGGAGTCGCCGTGCTATCGCCAAGCGTCAGTCGTTCCGTTCGAACGACGCCGAGCTCCAGCTGGCCGGCATCCGAGGGTCGCCGGATCGACTCCGGCGAGATGCGCGCCTCGACCTACCCAAACGACGTGGATGACCTATCGAAAAGCTAAGAAAGAGACCGAAACGGTGTACGAAAACGGCATAACTCTGAATGACGTAAAAGAAACCGAAAGCCGAGCTCCGGTCGAGGGTTGGGTTCGGTTTTCTCATTGAGGCATTTCGTCGAACAGTTAGCGGGCGCTGCCAAAATCAAAGGTTTCCGGCTCGACAGAGCCACGAACATGCTCTAGGGGTCTTCGGACGTGTAATACAAGGAAAATGGGAGCGAAATGCAAGGAGGAAGAGGGCCAAAGCTTGCGCGAGCTGGTCGGCCACGAGCTCCAGCCCGGTATTCTCCAGAAAATAGAACGACCTAGGTTCAGGGTGACCTACCTCGTTCGGGGACGAGCTGCGGCGGACGGGCTTCCGGCGACAGCTAGCTGCTCCTCGAGGTTTCCTTCTTCCTCCGGTTCTCTCTCGTCTCTCGGTCTCTCCGGTCTTCTTTCTCTCGGGTCTCCTTTTTCCGCCTTCCTGCCCCGCTGGGTTCCCTTCTCTGTCTCCTTTTTTTTTCACACCCTGTTGCAACTTTTTTCTCTTGACTTTCTGCCGCCCTAAGCTGCAGCAGGCCCGACAACCCTGCCTTGTCTTCTCTGTCAGACTTGCTGCTGCTCTCTGCTCTGCCTTTCCAGCTCTGCTCTTTCCCCCTTGCTCCTTCTGCTGCCGCACGTGGAGGAAGAAAGGAAGGAGGTGGTCTGGACGGGCCGGGCCGAGGAAGATAAAAAAAAAAGAAATGGGCCGAGCCCGTGCGAGAAAAATGAAGAAAAGAAAGGGGCCAGGTAGGCCCAGCCCTGGGCCGGACCCACAATGGTTTTTCTTTCTTTCTTTCTTTTATAGAAAAATTCGAATTTTATTAATTAATTAATTTTTTGTAAATTTTAAAATTAGTGATGCAAGTGCTCCTAATGTCTATATGCGATGCAATTTTAATGAAAATTTTTTTGTTTAAGGGTTAGAAATAATCCATAATTTTTCAATGTAAGTAATAAACAATTAAACGAATTGTCAAAATTTATATGTCAACAACTACCCCTCTTTGAATAGGAGCTCGAAGAGGTTCATTTTGAAGACAAGAGACCTAAATTTTGTCCGTGGACGATGACGATTGGGAGTTGCAGATGAGAAAATGATATGAAGGCATGACTTTACTTTGTAAAAAATGTCCCTCGACTAAGATGGGAAAGTCTTATTGTGTGGTAACTAGTTCTGACTAGAAGGGAGGTCTCATCGTGTAAAAACGAGTTTTGATCAGATGGGATAGTCTCACTGTGTAAAAACAAGTTTCGACTAGGAAGGAGGTCTGATTGTGTAAAAACGGGTTTCGACTGGATGTGATAGTCTTACTGTGTAAAAATGGGTTTCGACCGGACGAATAGTTTCACTGTGTAAAAACGGGTTTCCACTAGGAATGAGGTCTCATTGTGTAAAAACAGGTTTTGACCGAGTGTGATAATCTCACAGTGTAAAAACGGGTTTCGACTAGGTGGAATAGTCTCATTGTGTAAAAATAGGTTTCGACTAGATGTAATAAGCATGGTTTAAGGATAAATCCACAAACTGTGTGGTTTAGGATAGACCACCAATCGTGTGGTTTTGAAAACACCACCAACCCCATGGTTTAAGGATAGACCATCAACTTTGTGGTTTCGGAAACACCACCAATCCCGTGGTTTAAGGGTAGACCACAAACCGTGTTAACAATATATGATTTTACTAGGGAAGCCAAACAAGATCAACTTGAAAGAAGTGTCATTAGAGACAATCCAGAAAAATATTGAAGATGAGAAATCGTTGATTGTGTGAGCAAATCGAACTAATTCAATTATTTGGGAAATATACGACGCTACTCAGTATCGCAAAATTTGTCATTGAGTTTAGAAAATATCATCAATTCTCAAATTCCTTTAGAAAAAAAAATTGATATCAAAGTGATCATGACTTATGAGAAAGATTCATTAAACATGTTAAGCATGGGCTCTTAGTCAAAAGGGGCTTCTCACATCATCTCGAGAAAATGGTTATTTGGTCCAATCCCTTAATGTGGGAAGCATAGCTGACCATTGGGGGTATCTTATATAATCTATGTCAAAGGCTTTGAGAATCATTCGCAGTAAGTACATATTAACCAATCTAAGAGGTCTTTTAGGAGGGCCATGATGTGATTTGGTTGAGGTTTCAACAAAGGATAAGCATCATCGACTGTACAATGAAATAGTCATTGATCAACATCTTCACTAGATTTTACAAGTCAAGAAATCTTCTGAGATAAGACAACTTTACCATCGCATCTTTAAGCGGTTGTTTCTTTGAAAAGTCTTTACTTTCACTCGAGTCATCCCAATTTGAAAAGACTTTGGAAATGGGTTGTAATGTTGGTTCGGTTTTAGGCTTAGAAGGCTTAGAACTTTCTTTGAAAAGGGGTTTGAGAATTGGTGATCATCATGGTATCATTACCATTTCATCCAATTTTTCGAAGGCATTTAACTTTGGAAATCTAACTTTGTTTCGAAAGTCCTTTGGCTAAACATCTTAACATGAGAGATTTGCTCTTTCATCTAATGGCTTCTGCATTTGCAATGATGATTTTTTTTTTCAATGCAGACATTTTGACTTTGACAACCTTTCTTTCACAAGAAAGTTCCTCCTCTTTTTTTTTTTTTTTTTTTTTAAGTGACTTTCCTCGCTCTTTTTCTCATCATTTTTTTTTGAAATCGGGCATTGACCTTGTTTTTATCAAGCACACTGCTTTTTTCATACCCCTTAATTTCATTGAAATTTTTTGGAGCCTTTAGGACTTTCGAGACACCTCCCACATTTTCATGTAAATGCCAATTGCCTTGATAAAGTATATGCCTTGCTCCAGTGGGAGGAGATAATCACCATTGGGGTTTTAGAAATAAATGTTCAAGCTCAACTTGGCTAAGCAAATGGTATAAGTGTTTAGGTAGAGAAATGAATGCTCTTCTTCATTTTGGGATACTTGAAGCTTCCACTAGAACTCACTTGAAGCTATTACAAAAGATTGATGCAAGTGAAAGCAAAGCAATCCTTCTCATCTTTCTGTTTCAAATAATGTCAATCTAAACCTCTATAATTGCCCCATTGTAGGGTAGTTCTTGATAGGGATATTTTGTAGAAAATTCTTTGTACTTAAAGGCTCAAATGGGCAAACTATTGACACCTGCAGTGTGTAGGGCAATAGAAAGAAATTTCTCTTTTCACTTTGATCCATGTACCACCTGCGAATGAATCCCCTATCCTTAAATGACACGGTTTTTCGTTTTGCTCAACTCTCTAAGTGTTTAGATGATGTGTTTGGAAATGGGTTGCCTTTCCTCATCCTAAGTGTTTCTCACTTGGCACGATTAATATTCCAATTTCAATAGATCAAAATCATCTAAGTAGATTAATCTCCATGGGAAATTTTGATTCAAAATGGGTGATTCCATCGAGTGAATAAACAATTTTGAGATAAAAAAAGTTCAAAGACTTTGTGGAAAATTTTTTCAATTTCAATTTTTTTATGTTTGTTTTCCAGGAAAACACTAAAGATTTTTTTTTTCTTTTTATAGGAAAAGAGATACTTGTGAAGGCCAAGTGGCTTCTTTGAATTGGCTCCTTAAGGATTGCTTGTCCTCTCTCCTAGTGTCACTTTTGTCGGACCAACTAGGCACGTGAAACGCGAATAGATATGCATGTATGGAATGTTTATGTGGCATGCATGCACGATGCTATGTGACTCAGATTGTACGCGAAATGGCTCTACTGCCTTGATCTCATTCACGGAAAATATTTTTTGATTGCATCAGCATTTACAGGCTTAGGCAGCTCACAGCCGTCTATCTCGACTAAAATCACAGCACCACCTAGTAGGATTTTCCTGATGACATTTCATAATTCAGGGTGAACTTTCCACGAGGGTTAGGTATTATTGGTAGCACTTTTCGCAGCACCGAGTCATTAACTTCGAAACACTTGGGACGGACCCTTCAATTGAAGGCCTTTGCAACCCGCTTCTGATAGCACTGGCCATGACATATGGCTTGTAATTTTTTTCTCATCCATCATGTTCAACTGCTCATGCTTTTGTTGTATCCATTCGACCTCATCAAGCTTTGATTGAGAAATGACCCTCAGCGAAGGAATTTCAACTTCCATAGGTAAAACCGCCTCCATCCCATACACCAATGAAAAGGGAGTAGCCCCTGTGGAAGTGCGGATAGATTTCCGATATGCCATCAATGCATAAGGAAGTCTTTCGTGCCAATCACGGTAGTTTTCGGTAGTTTTTGACAATATCCTCTTTATGTTTTTATTTGCTTCTTTGACCACTTCATTCATCTGAGGACGAGTTCAAGTGTCGAATCCGGAACTCATTAAACAAGTCATCCACAACTTTGTTGTTTAGATTGGAGCCATTGTCGATGATAATTTCCTCTGGCACCCTGTAGCGAGCAATAATATTGCGACGAATAAACTTGGCAACATTTTTGGCGGTGACATTGGCATACGAGTTGGCTTCAATCCATTTCGTAAAATAGTCAATCGCCACCGAGATGAATCGGTGCCCGTTTGATGCTTTGGGATTAATGGGCCCAATCATGTCAATTCCCCACATAGAAAAAGGCCAAGATTGGGACATTTGGTGAAGCTCATTTGGTGGAACGTTTATTTTATCTCCATAAATTTGGCACTGGTGGCAACATCGCACATGCTAAATGCAGTCAAACTCTATAGTTAGCTAATAGTATCCGAGTTGCATGATCTTTCTTGCTAGGAGGTGACCATTCATATGTGGACTGCACTCTCCTTCGTATATTTCTTTCATCAACCATTTTGCTTCCTTTGTGTCAACACATCTTAGCAATGTTGAATCAAAGGACCTTTTGTAAAGGGTGTCTCCACTAACAAAGAACTTCGATGCAAGCTTCGTTAAGTACTTTTGGTCCGAAGCATCACTTTCTTGAGGAAATTCACCTTTCTGTAGGTATTCTAAGATGTTGCGGTACCATGGCTCTCCATCAGGCTCTTCCTCAATCATCATACAATAAGCCGGGCGCCTAAGAATCTCAATTCTTAGTGGCTCAACGTCCAAACCCCTAGTAGTTTGCAACATCAAAGATAATATGGCTAGGGCATTGGTGAATTGGTTTTGAGACCTTGGCAAGTAGCTAAAGGATATTTCTCGAAATTCCTCTACCAATTCCCCTAAGAACTCGTGGTATGGAATTAATTTTGGATCTCGTGTTCGCTATTCACCTTCAGTTTGCAAGATGATAAGGACTGAATCACCATAGACTTGTAACTTTCGGATTTTCATATCAATGGCAGCTTGGAGGCCAATGATGTAAGCTTCGTATTCTGCGATATTGTTTGTGCAAGGGAATGTTAGTTTAGCAGCGACGAGGTGGTGCTGGCCGTTTGGGGAGATAATGACTACCTCGGTATCCGACTCGGCTAAGTTAACAGCACCATCAAAGTACATCATCCATTTGTCATTTGACACAAGTAAGATCTGCTCATCTGCATCATTCTCCTTATCAGAGTTTCCTGATTCGTGCGGATTCCCTGCTAACATGTCTGCTATGGCACGGCCTTTGACAGATTTTTGTCCCAAGCTTCGTACGTCAAATTCTGAAATCAAGATTTGCCACTTGGCCAACTTACCAACTAGCGCAGGTTTCTCTAGGAGATATCTGATGGGATCATTCTCGATTACTAACAAGATTTAGTGGTGCAGGGTATGTTGTCGTAATCTATGCAACACCTAAACCAAGGCCGTGCAAGTCCTCTCGACCGCTGAGTAGTTCATTTCAGAAGCGGTGAACTTCTTGCTCAGGTAGTAAATCACGCATTTTCTCCCATCTTTTGGCCTTTTCTAGGCCAGTATAGCCCCTAGTGACTCGTCATCTATCGTCAAGTACAAGATTAGAGGAAACCCAGGAACCGGAGGGACCAAGACTAGAGCATGAGTAAGATAGTGCTTTATCTTCTCAAACGCACTTTGGCATTTAGCATCCCATTCGACTTTCGCATTTTCCTTTAAGAGCTTGAAGAATGGTTTTGCCATTTTTAACAGCTGACAAATAAACCTGGCTACTTAATTAAGTCGTCCCAACAAGCCACGGACTTCTTTAACGATAGTCGGAGATCGTAAATCACAAATGGCCTTGGTCTTCGCCGGGCCAATTTCGATGCCCCTGCTATTGACCATGAATCCTAGTAGCTTTCCGGATTTTGCCCCGAACACGTATTTTGTAGGATTGAGGCGCAATTTAAACTTCCGAAGGCGCACAAATAGTTTTCGCAAGGCCTCAACATGGTCTTCGCTCCGTCTAGATTTTGCGATCATGTCATCCACGTACACCTCGATCTCTTTGTGGATCATGTCGTGGAACAATGCAACCATGGTCCTCTGATACGTTGTCCCAGCGTTCTTTAAACCAAAAGGCATAACTTTATAGCAAAAGGTCCCCCATGGAGTTATAAACGAAGTCTTGCTTTTGTCCTCTTCCTTCATACGAATTTGGTTATATCCAGAAAATCCATTCATAAAGGAAAACAATTCAAATCTTGCCGTACTATCAACTAGGACGTCGATGTGTGGGAGTGGGAAGTCATCTTTTGGACTAGCTCGGTTTTGGTCGCGATAATCGACGCACACCCTAATTCGCCCATCTTTTTTCATCACAGGCACAATGTTCGCTACCCAAGCGGAATAATGCAATACTTCAATGAACCCCACCTTTAACAATTTCATGACTTCATCATCGATTTTCTTGGACAACTCCGGTTTGGTCCTCTTGAGCCTCTGCTTCTTGGTTGGTACATTAGGGTCGGTTGATAATGCGTGCTCCACGATTTCAGGATCAAGACCCGGCATATTAGCATAGGTCCAAGCAAACACATCCTGATATTCGCTTAGGAGGCCAATCACTTTTTCCATCTCCAACTTTGGGAGGCCGGCCCCAATTTTGACTTCTTTGACATTCTCTGTATCGACTAAGTTTATGGCAATCATTTGGTCTTATGTCAATGGCTTTGACTCTTTGTGTCGGTTTCGTTCACGCTCAATCCCCTTCTGGTTTTCGTCATTGGCATCAGATTCTAAAAGATCTCTTTCGTGTATATCCGAGTCACATGAATCCTTATCATGATTATACATAATGTAATGCCTGAGATGTGATGAGATGGGTTAGAGCATGCTAATGATAAACAGAATGCATGTTTTTTTTTTTGAGTAAATTTCTAAATATTTTTAGTGAAAAGAGTTTTAAGAGCTCATCTTCATATCATCGGATTTCTTTGCTCTTACAAAATTGTCAAAAAAGGGAGCATATGGTGGCCCAGGCCTCGGAGATCATCATAGGACTGGTTTGGTGTGCTTCCACATGTCCTTAATAAAACATGCATCTATTTTATTGAATGGGAAATAATAAGGCCGTATTACAACACGCACTACCCTAGACCAACGGCTCAAGGTCAGGGCCTCAACATAGTCTTCATTACAAACGACTCAAATGATAAAATTGAAATAACAACAAGCCCCCTCACGCATGGGAGAGACATAAAAAAAAGCTACACTAAGTGAGGCCGCCTACTCTATAGGGGCAATGGTGTCTTCGGAGGATCCAGCTTCTCCGCACTCCTGAATGACGCATATGACACTATCTGCGAACAAACTAGTTGCATTGTTGATGGTCCTGTCCATCTCTTCCAACATCTTCAGAGGTCCTGGGAATGTTTCTTCCAATGTTGGGGGAAGAATACTCTGATGACCTTCCTCTTTTCCAATTTGAACTCCATGGCCACCCCGGCCTCCATGCTTGTCTTGATCACCTTGGGCACCCTGACCTCCTCGCTCACCATGGTCTCCTTGCTTCTCAACGTATCCTAAGCCTTTGCTCTTTGAGATTCTTCGAGCTTCAACGGGCTTTCGAATCCTTTGACCATGCAGCCTCAGGCCCTCTCTAGGGTTATACCCATTTGCCAGCATGATTTTTCCGACTGCTATGGCTGACTTGGATAATTCTGGAGTGCCCACGGATGAGCTTGTAGGAATATGAACCATAGATACCGGCTCGAGAGTTTGAAAACTCGATTCTTCTATACATTCAGGCTCCACATACGAAATAGCCGTCTTATGGTAGACCTTGAAGTCCGTCTCTCCGTGCACAGTAATGAGCCTATTGTCGACCACGAATCGCACCTTCTGATGGAGGCTGGAGGCGACAGCGCCTGCCGTATGAATCCATGGCCTTCCTAATAGGAAATTGAAAGCCCTTGGTATGTCTAACACTTGGAATAACACTTGGAAAAGCACATGGCCGATAAACAATTCCAATTTAATCTCTCCTATCACCTCCTTTTCCATTCCGTCGAATGCACGCACAGTGGACTTACCAGAGCGGATCCTCCTGACATCAACACCCAAGTGATGAAGCGTGGCCAATGGGCATATATTAAGCGCAGAGCCATTATCCATCAGCACTCCAAGAACGAGAGTATTGTCATGTTTTACTGATATATGCAGTGCCTTTGTGTGATTGGGGCCATCAACAGGGAGATCTTCATCAGTGAAGGAAATTTGATTTTTCAATAGGATGGCCCCCACAAACTCCTCTAATTGGGCCTCGTCAATCATTTCAGGGACATGCACTTCGTTGAGGACTTTTCGCAAGACATCCCTGTGTTTCTTCGAGGACTTGAGTAGCTCTAGGAGAGAGATTTGAGCCAGCATTTTTTGTAGTTGATCTACTATATTGAACTTGCTGGGTTTTACCATGACTAGAAATTGCTTCGCATCTTCCTCCGTTACTGCTTTCTTCTCGGCTCCTCCAACTGGCTCATAACAGTGACCTGATTGAGTGACGGCGTCTATTTCACTCAACCCATAATCCCAAGGTACTGCTTTGGTGTCGAACTCAGGAGATCGTCTAAGTATTATCAGTTCATCATGTCCTTGAGGTGGTAGTTCAATTACGATCGGCGTCAAGCTCTCCTCCATAATTTCGATCACCGACAATTCCTCAGTCAGGAGGTTGATCACCATAGGTTCAGTGGTTTCCATCTCAACATCACTAATGTGATCTCCATCGAACAATTCTATCACCACCGGAGTTATCATGGCAACCATCTCCTTCTCTTTAACTTTTTCTGCCCCGGGGTTGCAAGCTGAATTGCATGAGGATAAGTCAAGCGTGGATGGCTCTATCATGGACACTAGCTCTTCCTCTTCTATGATACGTCGGATTACCCCCATGCTTATCATTCTGCAGACACGCTTTTGCTTTTCTTGCATGGTTACCCCTTCCTCAACTTCATAATATCCAGCTAGCTCCAAGGCTTCATACATTTTTAGGATGTCCACCACAAGGGGCTCTCGGCTTGTCTGAGGGTGTGCTTTGTCGATGAACTCCTCGGGGGTCTTGATCATCCTTGAGACAAACAAGAATGTCTCGAGGGAGTATCTCACTTGACTCTCTTCTCTAACCGCCACTCGGTGGTAACAAGCTTTGATCTTTCCATTGCTCCATGCCTTATTAGAAATAAACCACACAAAATTAGAAATGCTTCTAATGAACTTGTACAGACAAGTGCTAATAAGAATTTTCACAAGCAATATAAGTGACTCACCACGCATGCATCACCGGCCATGACCATGAAAGTTGAAGCCGAGGGCTCGAACGTGAACCACTAGCCGTCTTTGGTCCTCACTTCCAAGCCCCTAATGTTGTTCTGGTGCAAGTAGGACAAGAAGCTCTTGTCCGTGTGAACAATCGGGTTCACGCTAGCATCCAAGTCTGCCGGCTTCTGGTACTTCAAGAATCGCAGGAGGTACGTGCAGGATTCGATGTAAGGGTCGTAACATTTCTCGACACCGTAGCTCTCGCAGACCATCTTGAACGCTACTTTCTCTATTTCAGCTATGAATTTGCCATATTCATTAACAGTTTTGCTGCAGCCAAAGAGAAAATAGAAGTTAAATTAGAGAAGTCAAACTTAGCACACCGACCTTTTTTTATTAATCCTTTTTCGATTTCCTAAAGCATAAAATTGAGAAGCTAAAGCCTCTTGGGGAGTCCAACTCCAGTCATATTTGTAAGCCACACTTGCTCGTCATGTGAGGCAATAATTTTTGTTAGGTTTACTACCGAGGCATATAAAAGTTGACATATATATTGAATAACTCGTTTTCTGCACCTCGAATGATTTTGTTGTATGATCAAGCTAAGACTTAAGTTTATTTTACCACTAATTTCTCTACGGCAACAAGATAAAGGTGCTCTATCTATCAAAACATTAACAAGATTAATACGAATTATATTGATATTGGGTTACAAGATGTTGATTAATAGCGATACTGCAAATGGTAACCTTAATATCATACTAAAAAGGGAGAAAGATTTGTACCAGAAATGATCATTCCCAGAAGGCCACATGAGAGAGGTGAACTTATCACACTCTTCGAGCTTCTCAGCACCGTCTATGTTCATGCCCTCGAGGAGATGAGTCCCAGGAACCTTGGGGATATAGCCATGGGAAGGCTTGAAGTTGGTGTTCTTGATCTTGGTTTCATGGGGGAGGTCGAAGAGATCCTCGGTGACGCTAAAGACAGAGTCGTGAAGGCCAAGAGGGACCTTGGGGTGATCAACGATGAAGCACCCATGATCCTCGAGAGCCTGCACGATCACTTTGCAAGCTTTCTCCCATGAACTTGTCCCCGGTTTCATGCTCTCCTCGGAGAACACTATCACTGGGATCTGGGACGCCATTTTTGTTCCTGCCATCTCTCTCAGCTCTATATCTCTCAGAGAACTAGCACCAAGAGCAAGACTCTGTTTTTAAGCTGAGTCTCTCAAGCGGGTGCTATTTGCGTGATGAATTGCCACAGCGTGTCCGAGCTTTTTATAGGCAACTGAGAAAGTTATCTAATATTCTTTTAGTCCAACCTGAAGGGCCTGAGGGGCGGCAATATATAAATAAATAAATAAATAAAAAGGCTATCCACATGAGATCAAGCTTTTTAGTGGATAAATCGTCTAGTGAGTCCAGTACATGGACTAAACTGTAATTAGAGCATTAGATCGGGTGAGGTCCACATGAAACATATAGAGAAGGTCACATCATCATACCGTCGTGTATTGAAATCTTGTCTTTCACTTATTATAATCCTGAAGGTTAAGTCGATCACTCTATGAGTGAAGCCTTTGAAGACACACCTTTACAAGGCAGCTCAATTACATTCACCTATGACAAAACTTCTGACCAAAAAGTTTGGATACATGATACAAAGATTTCTAACAATAAATGAAATCGCTTCGTTCAAAAGTTGGCATGATATAAATACTCTGCATTTGTAGCTTGGACCCATCTGCCGAATGAATTAATTACATATGAAAATAAAATAAAATAAAATATGTTAATCATGAAATGAATTTCCAAGTATATTTTTTGAGTTAATGGAAATGTAGGTAGGCCCAAGAGCGAAACGCGTAGTAAAGGCAAAGTACTCGAGATAGACGGAGAGAATAAATGAGCAGCTTCATCGGTGTTAATGGTAGGTGAAACTCCAGTCAAATAAGCAAGCCCCGATGGCTAAACCTCGAGGGGTCAAACCTAAACGTCAGCTATGGGAACAAAAAGGTCCATACTTAGGTCCAAGTCCAAGACTTCCTATGCATAGCATAATCGATCACCTTAACTTGGAAACTCACCGACGAAGTGGATGTCCTGGTTCTCAACGAAATCAATAGTAATACGAGTCACCAAAATTGACTCAGAAGTCATCAAAAGACACGAAAATCTGTAAACGAATAATGATTATGCCCGCAATGAGTAATCATTGTGGAGATCAACTTTGTGAGGGAATAAGTGTATTGCAAATTGCAAAAGTCGTTACGAAATAACGATTGAGTCCTAATATTTTCAAAAAATATAATTAAATCCTAAAACTTATCAAATTAGTCTAATCAAACCATTTTATTGATTGCACTTTTTGAATGTTTTAGGATTTAATTGCACATCATAATAAGTTTTAGAACTTAATAGTATTTTAAAAAAAATTTATGACTCAATTGTACTTTGTAATAAGTTTTGGGACTTTCAGAATTCTTATCCCATTTTGTGTAAACCAATCTATATTTCATTAGGACTACCCTTTTGGCTGACTAATGGCTTTTTGTTTCATTTGTCATTATTTACTTCTACATAAGGGGAGGGGAAAAGGGAATGATCAAAAGCTCGGTTTGGTATTTTTTGACCCTACCTCTTTTCTTTTGACCATCTTAAGATATTAGGGGTGTGCAAGATGGACTGTTCAAACTAGAAATTGCTTGGACTGGACTATACAAGTTGGTTCGGTCCGACTCTTCGGTGTGTCAATCTGACTCCTGGTTTCTAAAAGTGAAACTAGTGTTTGGATGGTTTGGTTTCCGGTTTCAAGAGGGAATTGGATTGGACCGATTACATATACATTTTTTATTATTTATTAATATTAACTAAATACTATCTTGTCTAATGGTACCACAAATTACAACATAATAACTTTTCACTCATCGGCGCTTCTATCAATATATTAGATTTTTTTTACTCTCTCGTTGTGCACAACCACTCTATAGTGGAAAAAAAGTGATCGGTTTCATTGGACCAAATTAGAACCAACGGTCCGGTCTGATTCTCAATCCTAGGACCAAATGGTTCAGAGACTGATTCCACATTGGAACTAGACCAGATTAGGAACCAATCACTCCTATAGGATATCACTATTTTCAAATGGCTAAGATAATTGATGGATTAGTGATGCTTGATACATCAAAAAAATGGCATGATAAACTGTAAGTACATTTTTCAGAGGAAAAATTTCCCATATGATATTCAAAAAAGAACGTATAAAGTGCCGACTTATTATATTACCATACATTTACATGGGCTTTGTGTGAATTATCACATTAAATATTATTAAAATAGTGCATGAAAAATTTTAACCTAAGTACAACATTCATTTTATATATCACAATCATAAAAAGGTACGCATAAATTATGAAAGTTATAAGCAATTCACTATTACAACTAGAAAGGTTCCCAAAACTTATTATGGCATTATATTTCATGAATATATACTATCTCTAAAATACATATATAGCAACAGAAACTTTTGTATACTAACTAATAAAAGAAAAACATTGAATTATGTTAAACTAAAGAACTAATTCCTAAATACAAATGAAGAACAACTACATAGTAAAACAATGGAGAGAGAGGAGAAGGAAGGACAATAAATTCGTGGTTTTATAAGAGAGGAGCTGTAATGTTGTCAATTAAGCGAAATGCCAAAAAATGACACCAAAGTTCTATATTTATCCCATTTTTAATATTTTTTCATATTATCGAGATTAGTTCCATCATTTTATTCATTAATTTTGTGAAATAATTTTACGACCTTAGGTGAAACACTGCTTAATACATATTCATGTACATGGTAATAGCTTGAATTGTGTCGTGAGCCTGCACATGACCAAAGACTAATCCTGATGATAGTGGATTTGGCTAGCTAATGAGTACTTATCACGTGTCGTCCCGCACCAGATGGGTTAGCATTTCAAGTCATCGACTCTTGACAGGTGATTCCCAACATGACCTCCCCTTTAAGTTCACTGTATTGGATAAATCAATGGTTGAATCACTATTAAAAAAACAAAAAACTCTAAATCATTGGCTCGTAAGGGTGATTTGACTACCCGTTAACGCCATTGCCATTTATCATGGCATGCAGTCACT
Organism: Corymbia citriodora subsp. variegata; assembly: GCA_014858505.1. Lineage (NCBI taxonomy): Eukaryota > Viridiplantae > Streptophyta > Magnoliopsida > Myrtales > Myrtaceae > Corymbia > Corymbia citriodora. Next base: position 38,554,636 of record CM026415.1, read on the forward strand.
TTTAAATTTGTTGGAATCTTTAGCTGTCAATGTTCATCAATAATGTGTATTTGCCGTTAGTATTTGCCACTCGCACGTTCCACAAACGTTTGTCGACCACATGAAGTTGTCGTGATATTTTTGGTCACCTGTCATGTTTTCCTTCCACGTCCGGCTATACAAGGCAATGCTTGAAATCGATTGAAGCAAGGGGTTCTAGAAACTCATCTAAACAGTAGTGCGTTCAGTGTGCATAATCATGAGGGCTAAACACTTCCTTCATCCTTCAAAGCCTGTAGATATTAGAAATCTTGGATTGATATGATGGCATAGTCATGATTACTTTTTGGTTGTACACTCTACATTCGGTTGTATGAGGATCTTGTGCATTAGAAACTTGAGGTCAAAGAGTCTTATACTTTGAATAAGTTCGGTATAGGTCCATCTTAATGTGGGCACATTGACAAATTCGTTAAGACCAAATTGTACATCAACAAATTGGAGAATCATTTTAGCCATTCTATATAGATAAGTTCTCTCGAAAAAAAGAACAATTATCAAACCTTGGCAAACGTTAATGAGTGACATTGATGTCATTCAAACCAAAGGATTAATTTTGCCGGCTCGTCTACCCTAGGTGCTTAACTAAAATCATAAAAAACTGTTCTGAAAAAAAAAATGAACAAAAGTGAACTTTTAAGTTCAGTGAGATAAATTATCAATTATCACTCGGAATTTTCATTGCAGGAGTTTTACGTGAAACAAATTGACACCGATTTGCAAAATAAATATACAAAAGAGCATGTATTTCCCCTTATGTCGGATTTTGAAAATCATAGGGTAGACGAAGCGGGCTATGATCAAATGTCACTATAAATAACCTTAAAAGTATCGGGAGTTTCTCGATTAACCCCACTGAAACTTCCTTATACACAAGTAAAGTCGATACAAGGGCTATACGATGATGGTTTTGCATCAATAAGCTGATGATGATTTTGTCCCCAAAAATATTTATTATTGAACTTTTCATATGAGTTCTTTCATGATGAGAAAGTTCACATTAGAAAGGTAAAATAATTTCAAAATTCACAAAATATTTGCATGGCAAACATTCAATAGAATCTAGATGAATCAGACTTTGCATAAGTTACATATAACACGAAACACCTTGCAAATATATGATGTCATTAAACAGAAACCGAAAGAAAAACACCCAAAAGAAAGGAATAAAGGAAGCTCCAGTAATTGAGCAACATGGGTCGGTTGTACCGTAAGAAAATCTTCTCTCATTATGCAATAAGCATGCCCCAATTAACCTCTCAAATAAATCTCCCCTGACCCTTTAAACTGTTATTTACAAAAAGAAAAAAAAAGGAAAAAGAAAACATTGTGAGATTGGTCAATCTCATCAAATCTCATCTTTTTTCTTGTTAAGAAACACATTCTCCCTATTCTTTTATGATGTTTCAAGGACTAGTTAGCTTCAATTCCATGCTTGATTTTGACAAGGCTTCAGGCAAGTCTAGTAATTGGGGATACTTGGACAGGCAATCAATTACAAGACTTGCTTGAAGGGTAGCCTATCAAGCAGTAAACATTTCACCCACCCCTCCTCGCCCCAAGAATGAGCGGCTACTATACCTTCCTGACCTAGTGGTAGCCAAAATCGAAGTCCTGACATGGAGTCATCCTTCCCCATTGAAGGACTCCTAATTTCAAGTCAATTTTTTTATTTCTGAATGAAAGGGAATACGAAAAGTGACATTGTGGGGTCTCCTACCTTAGGGCAAATTTCCCATATGTTTTTTTTACCCTTGAGCCTTTTAAGGATTTGCTAAGGTCCAACCCTTGGCTTTAATGCAACCGAGAAATTTCTAAGTTTATTTATGGGCTTTAGAAGATGACTATTTAAAGTGGCAAAATATCAATTAGAATCAATTAGGACCAATCAAGAGAAATATACATAATTTTTAAAAATATATCTCTAACAAGAAAAAGCCTAAGTATGATTTGATTTTGCTGTATAAATATTTTTTTTAAGTGGTGCTACATTTTTTTGGACTAAGAAAGAAATGATACAAATTAAGAAAGTTGTAGACATTATTTTTTTCAATTGTAAACAAAATAAAAATTAAAAAAATCTTAAATTAATCATCCAAAGGTCTTTTCAAATGGGTTTCCATTAAATATCATTTCTCTCAAAATTGCTTCTCAAAGTAATGTTTACTAAGCGGTCTTTATATTTCTTTAAAACCCTTTAGACTAAACTCCTTTGCATTTCCCTATAATCCCTTGGAAAAGTCAAATCAAACGTAATCTTAAAATTGATCACCCACTACCATTTGGATTAATACGTTTAATCTAGCCTTCTAGATTCATGCCAGAAAAAAGTAGCCCAATCTTCTAGATGGTATGGGCATATATTTTTCTTTATAGGCAAGCTGGTAAGATGTGATTGCAAAAAGGTGCACGTTAAAGTTGGCTTATGCATAGACATGTTTGATTTGCAACCTATATATGATGACAGTCTTGAATGACTAAACTGATGGTATTTTAATGAAAAATCTGTGTGTGAACTTATGGACCAATAATTTAATCCTGCCTTCTAGATTCAGCACAGAGAAAAGTAATCAAATTTTCTAGATGGTGTTGGGATATCTTTTTCTTTATTACAAACCGGCAAAGTTAAGATTTGACTGCCCAGACAAAAAGTTTCACGATAAAAAGTGCACGATAAAGTTGGCTTATGCCTAAACATAATTGATACATGAACTGTATTATGATTACCATCTTATAAATCTAAGCTGATGTTATATATCATGAAATATACATAGGTGAACTATGCATAAATCATATGTATGACTCAAAAGTCCCTACAGACGTACAATATCATCACATGGAGCAAGAATCAATTCATTTATTGGAAAGAAATAGCGGAGGCTCCAATTTTTCGTAACAGGGGTAAATTACACTGTAAGAAAAGTTGGACCCGATTTGCTGGAAGAAAAATGCCTTAAGTAACCTCTACACGAATCACCTTTGACTTTTGTATACCTCCTTATTTCACAAAAACATGACAAAGAAGATTTGAGAGACAGCAATCTCCTCAATTTCAACTTATTTCAAATCAACAGCTGGATTCTCTGTTCAATCTGAATTAATCATGAGCGCTAATTGGCCTGAACTCCGCAGTAGGTCTTGATGAGGCTCTTGGCCTTGATGTGGTTGTCGCTAGAGTCATAGTAGCAAAGGAAATCAATGTGATTGAAGGGTTTGTATTGCTGAGGGTGTGCTTTGTTGATGAATTCCTCGGGGATCTCAATCATCCTCGAGACGTATGAGAATGTCCCAAGAGAGTATTTCACTTGACTATCTTCTCTAACCGCTACTTGGTGATAACAAGCCTTGATCCTTCCATTGCTCAATGCCTCATCAAGAATGAACCATAAAAAAATCAGAAGTGATTTTAATGAACTTGTGCAAACTAGTGCTAAGAAGAAAATTTCAAGAGTAAATAGGTGACCCACTAGACATGCATCACCGGCCATGACCATGAAAGTCGAAGCCGAGGGTTCGAAAGTGAACCACTCGCCATCTTCAGTTCTCACTTCCAAGCCCCTAATGTTGTTTTGGTGCAAGTAGACAAGAAGCTCTTGTTCGTATGAACAATTGGGTTCTGCTGGCTTCTTGTACTTCAAGAATCATAGGAGATACGTGCAGGATTCAACGTAAGGGTCATAGCATTTCTCGACACCGTAGCTCTCACAGACCATCCTCAATACCATTTTCTCTATCTCAGCTATGATTTTGCCATAGTCATGAACAGTTTTGCTGCAGCCGAAGAAAAAAAAGAGAAGTTAAATTAGAGAAGTCAAACTTAGTGCACCGACTATTTTTAATTAATGTTTTTCTCGATACCCTAAAGCCTAGAATTGAGAATCTAAAGTTTTCTGGGAAGTCCAACTCTGGTCATAATTTGTAAACTAAACATGTCTGTCATAATCGATTAATAAGGCAATCATTTTTGTTGGGTTTACTAACGAGGCATGTAAAAATTGACAAATATACTGAATAACACAGTTCAATGAAATGGGCGTTTTGATAAGCAAGCTTGGAAAAACGACTTAACGAGCTCATTTGTATATAAAAGATGGACAGCAATGTTTGCGGATGGCAAACGAGCATTCCCGACTTCTATTATAAGAGTCTGCCACATCAATGTCATGAATCCATGGTGGCATGTAGTTCTGGTAATATATGACAAAGGAAGAAAAATCAGTACCAGAAGTGGTCATTTCCAGAGGGCCACATAATAGAGGTGAACTTTTCACTCCTCAAACTTCTCGGCCCGTTAATGTTAATGTCCTCGACGAGAGGAGTCCCAGGGACTTCGGCGATATAGCCATGGGAAGGCTTGAAGTTGGAGTTCTTGATCTTGGTTTCATGGGGAAGGTAGAAGAGAATCTCGGTGACGCTAAAGACAGTCCTGAAGGCTAAGAGGGACGTTGGGGTGATCAATGATGAAGCACCCGTGATCCTTAAGAGCCCGCACGATCACTTTGCAAGCTTTCTCCCGTGAACTTGTCCCCAGTTTCATGTTTCGAGATTCTATGGAATTTTGACCGACTATTTTAAAAACTTAAACTTAAGTTGTTAGATGAAAGTATGGTATATTATTTAAATATCATAATACTCTTATTCATATTTAATTTAGTTTTCTGTTTAGTATCAAATGTAAAAATTTAATTAGGGAAGCAAATGAGGCCTATAAAGATTTAAACTTATGAACTCTTGCTATGATATTATGTGATATTTTATGGGACTATAGCTGATTATTCTGATTATTCTAAAAATTTAAGCTTAAATCATTAGATGAATGTATGGTATATTAATTCTAACACTTGCATTCCTTGGAGAACACTATCACTAGGATCTGGGACGCCATCTTTTTTCGTACCATCTCTCTCAGTTCTATATCTCTCGTTGCGCGCACATCCAGAGCAAGACTCTGTTTTTAGGCCGAGTCACTTGATCGGGTGCTCTTTGCGTGATGATTTGCCACAGCGTTTTTGAGCTTTCCATAGGCGACTGAGTGAGAATTTTAATTTTAATTTTTTTTTCAGTCCAACCTGAGGGGCCTGAAGGGCGGCAAAAAACACAAAAATACGAAATAGCTGTCCAGGTGAGAACGCAGCTGCCTATTGGAGAAATGCTACTAGTGAATTTAGCACGTGCAGTATACTGTGTCGTATTTAGCGAAATCCACGTGAAACAAATATGATATTTGTTTTGGACTATTGTGCATTAAAATATCATTCTTAACTTAGAATAATATCAAAGGTTACGTCCATCACTGTTTTGGAGAAACTTTAGAGAACACACCAAACAAGGTGGCTTTGTTAACGTACATCTATTACAAAACACCTGACTAAAAGTTAGGATATCATGATATGAAGAATGCTAATGGTAAAGGAAATCACTTCATTCAAAAAATGGCATGATTTGAATACTGCTTATTTATAGCTTGGACTCATTTGCTAAATCAACTTGCTACAGACCAAAAAATGCGAATGTAAGAGATTGATGTATGGACATTCATAATCTATCTCAATATACATAAGATGTCTTACTAATCTCATATCGCTAGCCATGTTAGTGAAGTGAAATAATTTTTTTTTGAATTTGTATTTGATATGTCAGTGGAGTAGATGTTACTTCCTTACGATGAATAAGAGCATAAGTTCGATTGTTGTTGCCTTAAAGATTAAATTTTAGAAAATGCGAGCAAAGTTTATGTAGATCATCCGGTATTAAATAGTCCTACAAAGGCTCCATTTGTGATAAAAAGTCCCAAGTATTTTTACACCTCAAGAGGCAAGTTAGAAGAGACGATAATAAAGCAGCTTCATCGGTCGTAATGGTGGGGGGAACTTCCAGTCAAATAAGCAAACCCCCGATGGTTAAACTCGTGGGGTCAAGCCTGGACGTCTGCCATAGGAGCAAAAAGCCCCTACCTACTTAGGTCCAAGTCCAAGACTTTCCTTAAACGGCATACCGATCTTTTTGACTAGGAAACTCACCGACCAAGTGAATGCTATGGCGTTTTGGCTCTTAACAAAAACTGACCACGATAAGAGTCACGGAAATTGACTGGTAAATTTAGTTATAACGTGATTCGAAAATCTCAAGATGGATCATGATTAATTGCACGATGAGTCATTGCCATACCACTTGATATGTAGATCAATTTTGTGTGAACCAATCTTTATATTATCATTGGGACTCCTCTTTTGACCTATTGTAGCCCTGATTTTGAACAAAATAATGGCTAATGGCTCTTTGTTTCATTTGGCAGAGTTTGCTTCTGCTTATGGGCAAGAAGGAGCTTTCATATACATAAATTATCTCAATATTGGCCGCCCAAGCTCGGTTTGGTCTTTTTATATAACAGGCCTACCTTTTTTGTTTGGCCTAAGTATTACATTAATTTCATATATCGTTAATTATAAAAGGCAAGCATAATTAAATTATCAAAGTTCAATGTATTTTGCGAAAATAAAGATTCCCAAATACTTATTATAAAATTATAATCATAATACATAGTATCTGTGGAACACATATGAAGTAACAGAAACTTTTGTCTATTAACTAATAAAAGTATAACTTTGAATTATGTTAAAACAAAAAACAATTCTCAAAACAAATAAAGCGCAATTAATGAAGAGAGAGGAGGAGGGGCATTTCATTAGTGGTTAAATAAGAGAGGAGTTCTAATATTGTCGATTGGGCGTAATGGCAAAAGATGACACCAAAGCCGGGTACATTGCTAAATACATCTTGATGTACATTGTAATTGCTTAAATTGTGTGTTGAGACTGCACATGCGCAAAGACTAATTTTGATAATCATGCCACATGTTATTGACACAAAGACGAGTTAACATCTATATTCACCAGCACTTATGATGAAATATTTTAATTGGGTAAGAATTTCCAATAATTTGACTCTCAACGTGTGATCTCCCAACAAGACCTCCACTTTAAGTTCATCGCATTGGAGAGATCCACGGTATGGCTACTATTCAAATATTTTCAATGATCATTGGCTTGTAAAGGTGGTTCGACCACTGATTAATGTCATTGTCATTTGTCATGGCATGCAGCCATTTATCATGACATTTTATAATTCCTTTTGATTGGATCATTGCTTGTCGACCAATACCCGACGGCAAGGATAGTTTCCATTTATGAATAGAAACTCAATAGTTCATGTAAGTTTTTTAGCACAATTCTTATACACTTTAATACGCACTCCTTCTTATATCTTACGCATCAAAGGGCCAATACAGATAAAAAAGTTGAAAGCCACAACCTATGTGCGTCAGCATAGGTTTGTATCAAGGAGGGAGTGTTGGCGTGAGCTGATTTGTAGGAGTGATATGTATAGAAAGAAAATATTTATATTTGCGCGGGTTGATTTGTGGGGATAATGCATATAGAAAGAGAATATTTTACCTAATAGGTGCTTATTGCCCTAGCAGTACTTGTATGTATATATATAGCCTTGTAAAGGAAAAAAATATACTGAAATAATAGTGATCTATTTTTCAACATGGTATCAGAGCAAGAACCCTAGTTTTCTCCACCTTCTTTCCACCAGATTAGATCGCCGCTGCAGCTCTAGGTTTTTCCTTGTGCTGCCGCCGCACCAACCAAATCAGATCGCTGCCGCAACATTGACTTGTGTTGTTGTTGCACTAATCTGACTTGACCAGAAATTCCTTTGCGAAGGAATTGTGATTGGCAACCATGACAAAGCTAACCGATGAGGTACCTCATCAAGACCAAGGGGAGAACTCAACAACTGATTCTCTTCTAGAGAATCTTACGATGAAGCTGACACAGATTTTGACTCAGAGTTCAACTCAGGTATCAACACAATCCCAGGAGCCATCCACTGCACAAATCTCAGTCAAATTGGATGGATCAAATTATGGATTGTGGTCTCAAGTGGTGGAGATGTTCATCTCCGGTAAAGACAAGTTGGGTTATATTAATAGTGATCTCCCTCAGGCCTCACCTACCAATCCTCAATTTCGAAAGTGGAAGACTGAGGATGCGATTGTGAAGGGGTGGCTAATCAACTCGATGGATCCTGCATTAATAGGAAATTTTATTCGCTTCCCAACTGCAAAGATGGTATGGGACTCTGTTGCAACAACCTTCTTTGATGGAAGTGATGCCTCCCAAGTTTATGACTTGAAGAGGCGGGTGACTCGGATGAGACAAGGTGGAGAGACAATAGAGGCTTATTACAATAATCTTCAGGGTTTGTGGAGGGAGATCGACTTCCATCGTCCAAACCCAATGACATGCCCAGCTGATATTGAGCGGTACAATCTTGCCATTCAGGAAGACCGGGTGTATGTCTTTCTTGATGGGTTGGACGATCGTCTAGACAAAGTGAGAGCGGATGTTCTCCAGATGCAACCATTCCCAACTGTCGAGCAAGCATATGCACGGGTTCGTAGGGAGGATACGAGACAATCAGTGATGCTCACCCATACTGATTCCACGTTTGGGTCTTCTGCCATGGTGGCACGGGGAAGCAAGACAGGTGTTCGAGAATTACCAATAATGCCAACTCTACAAATGAATAAATCAGGAGTTGCGCAAGGGGGTGGGCGGATGAATAACGGTTCACGAACTACAATTTCATCTGGAGGATGCTCACACTGTGGGAATGCTAAGCATACTCGAGAGACATGCTTTAAGCTCCATGGTTATCCAGAGTGGTGGAAGGAATTGAAGGCGCGAAAACAAGCCGACGGGGTTACTAGCAGTGGAAAAGGGAAGGTTTTTCTTTCTAAGATGGAACCTCAGCTATCTTTGGTGCCCAAAGTCGAAAGTAAAGATCAACCGGCTACGTCCAATTCAGGTAATATCCAAGGTAATTGTGGTTGTGCGCTGGTTCTCCCTAATCACAATAGTTGTGATGGATGGGTTATTGATTCGGGAGCTACGGAGCATATGACCTTTAGCCCAAATGATTTTGTGAGCATTACATAACCAAAACGATGCGGTATCTCAAATGCAAATGGGCATACATACCCAGTGACAGGGGCTGGTGTGGTTGAGGTTTCCCCTCAGTTGTCATTACCTAACACATTACTTGTCCCGTCATTGACCACAAAATTAATTTCTGTTGGACAGCTCGCTGAAGATTTGAATTGTATTGTCCTAATGTATCCTCAATTCTGCCTTTTCCAGGATATCCTCACGAAGGAGATCATTGGACGTGGTACTAAAAGGGGGGGGCTGTATTACTTGGATGATCTCAAGTTTGGAAGTGTGCATCAAGTCCAGGGTTCACCTAGCAATAAAGAAAAACAGATTTGGCTTTGGCATCGATGATTGGGACATCCTTCATTTGGTTATATGAAAAAGCTATTTCCTGAATTATTTTTGGAGCTAAAAGAGTTGGATTTTAGTTGCCAGAGTTGCATTTTGGCTAAGAGCCACCGTGTTTCCTTTCCCATAAGTTTGAATAAGAATAACGTGCCTTTTTCATTAGTTCACTCTGATGTGTGGGGTGCTTCTCCTATTACTGCTATCTCGGGCTGTCGGTGGTTTGTTATATTTGTTGATGATTGCACGCGTATGACTTGGCTTTACTTGATGAAAACTAAGGATGAGGTGGTTAATGTGTTTAAAGTATTTCACAAGATGGTTCAAACACAGTTTGATGCTAAGCTACAAGTTCTTCGAAGTGATAATGGCGGAGAGTATGTGAATCGATATCTCAAGGAGTACTTTTAGCAACATGGTCTTATTCATGAGACCTCGTGTACACAGACTCCACAACAGAATGGAGTGGCCGAAAGGAAGAATCGCCATATTCTCGAGACTGCTCGAACCCTCTTAATTGAGGGACATGTTCCTTCACGTTTTTGGGATAATGCTGTTGCCACGGCGGTGCATCTCCTCAACCGAATGCCCTCAAAAGTGCTAGATTTCCGTACACCTCTACAAACACTCTCTGCATTTGTCCCATTGCCATCAGTCTTGACAATTCCTCCTCGTGTGTTCGGATGTGTTGCGTTTGTTCACATTCCGAAGAACCAACGTACCAAACTTGATCCATGTGCTTTACGGTGTGTGTTCTTGGGGTATGGTACTCATCAAAAGGGATATCGATGCTACAACCCATCTACTAAAAAAACTTATGTGACTATGGATGTCACATTTGTTGAAGGAGAGTTCTTTTACCTGAGTACCAATTCTACCTTTCAGGGGGAGAATTGGCTAGAAAGGGACAATTGGTGGGAGATTATTGCTGGGGTTATACCCAAAGGAAGAGACGCGGTTGTTGGTGGTGGTGGTAGTGTTAATGATAGCTCCAACACTGGTGATAACGGGGCTAGGCAGGCTTTGACTGATGTTGGAGTAATCTTGAATGGTGCTGGCACGACTGGTGTTAATGGTGGAACTGTTGAGCAAGTGAGAGATGGTGCTAGTGTTGATGAATTTGTGACGGGTGTAGCTACAGAAGCCTCGCAGGATCCAACAAAGGGTGAAATACCCACACGTGAACAAGTTGAACAGCTCCCTTCCTCTCCAGTACCCGACCAAGTTTGTGAGGATTTCCCTGAGGTAATCTCCTCTACTACTTCTAGTTTGCTTGATGAATCTAATATGTTGGTGGAATATAAATTACCTGTTAGGCATAATCGGGGAAAGCCCCCAAATCGATACTCACCAGATGCTGGAGAAAGGAGATCGAAATATTCCATCGCAAATTATGTCTCAACAGGAAGGTTATCTAAACCATTGAAGCAATTTGTGTTGGCTGTATCTTCGGTTCAAATTCCGAATGGAGTACAGGAAGCTTTGGAGGATCCGCAGTGGGTTCAAGCTATGGAAGAAGAGATGAAGGCATTGAAAAAAATAGAACATGGGAATTGATGGACTTACCTGAGGGAAAGAAAACAGTGGGATGCAAATGGGTGTTTTCTGTCAAATATAAGGCGGATGGGTCTATCGAAAGATACAAAGCAAGATTGGTAGCAAAGGGGTACACGCAGACGTATGGAATTGACTACCAAGAGACTTTCTCTCCTGTTGCAAAACTTAATACTATTCGAGTTTTAGTGTCTCTTGCAGTTAATTTAGACTGGCCATTATATCAGTTTGATGTGAAGAACGCATTCCTCCATGGTGACTTGGAGGAGGAGATTTATATGGATGTACCACCAGGATACAAGTCTTCTTCACATCCGGGTGTGGTCTGCAAATTGAAAAGGTCCTTATATGGTTTGAAGCAATCACCAAGGGCTTGGTTTGGTCGGTTCAGTGTGGCAATGAAGAAGTATGGGTACAGACAGAGTGAGTCGGATCACACCTTGTTTCTTCGACAACAAGAAGGGAAGATAGCTGTATTGATTATCTATATTGACGATATAATCATTACAGGGGATGACGTGAAAGAAATCACCTCACTCCAAAGGAGGCTTTCTGGAGAGTTCGAGATGAAAAACCTGGGAGAACTGAGGTATTTTTTGGGAATAGAGGTATCAAGATCAAAGGGGGGAATATTCCTGTCTCAAAGGAAGTATGTACTAGATTTGTTGGCAGAAGTAGGGATGCTAGATTGTAAGCCAGCGGATACCCCAATCGTGGAGAATCATAAACTTGGAGAGTATCTCGATCAAGTACCTACAAACAAGGAGAGATACCAAAGGTTAGTGGGGAAGTTGATCTACTTATCACATACGCGTCCAGACATTGCATATGCGGTAAGTATCGTAAGTCAATTCATGCATGCTCCTAGTGAAGACCATATGAATGCTGTGGTGAGAATAATTCGATATTTGAAAGCATCTCCAGGGAGAGGGTTAAAATTCCTAAGGAATGGTCATCTTGGAATTGAAGGTTACACGGACGCAGACTGGGCGGGGAGTGTGTATGACAAGAGGTCAACTTCAGGGTATTTTACATTTGTGGGGGGGAATCTGGTCACTTGGAGAAGTAAGAAACAGAAAGTGGTGGCTTTGTCGAGTGCAGAGGCAGAGTTTAGAGGGATGGCCAAAGGGCTATGTGAGCTTTTGTGGCTTAGAAAGCTGATGTCCGAATTGGGATTTCCTCCGAGATCCGAGATAAAGCTCTTTTGTGATAACAAGGCAGCTATTGACATATCACATAATCCTGTGCAGCATGATCGGACCAAACACATTGAGGTTGATCGTCATTTTATTAAGCAGAATTTGGATGCAAAGATAGTTCAATTTCCATTTGTGAGGTCTGAAGATCAACTAGCAGATATATTGACGAAAGCAGTCTCGAGCAGAGCCTTCTACAGCTCACTTGACAAGTTGGGCATTAGCGACATTTATGCACCAACTTGAGGGGGAGTGTTGGCGTGAGCTGATTTGTAGGAGTGATATGTATAGAAAGAAAATATTTATATTTGCGCGGGTTGATTTGTGGGGGTAATGCATATAGAAAGAGAATATTTTACCTAATAGGTGCTTATTGCCCTAGCAGTACTTGTATGTATATATATAGCCTTGTAAAGGAAAAAAATATACTGAAATAATAGTGATCTATTTTTCAACAGATTTCACATGACTTGAGATGTTGGAGTAAGAAATGAAAATCGAATTTCAAATATTAAACAAATATAATACACAAACACCTCGTATCTACTTGGGCATGCTAGGAAACGTCTTGCCAGAATCATGTCAATTCAGGAGGTTATTACAACGGCTCTCTTTCCACAAGGGCAGAAATCTTATTGATTCATCTGAATTTCTTATATCAAACCCTAGCCGATTGATTTTGAAAGGAATAATCTGTTGCGCATAATGGGACAATTTTTGTGCAAATTGGGGGGCAATTTGGAACAAAACGACGTTCGGGGTGTTCTTTGAGAATCTTCTTCTTTTACTTCAACCCCAACTATGTGCGATTCCGACTTCGGAATCCTCCGCGATTTTGAGAACCCTCCCTCCTCCCGCTCCTCCTCCTCAAACTCCGTCTCCTTCTTCCGTTCCAAACCCACTAGAGGTCTCCACTGCCTCCATGCCCTCATCCCCGACCTTCTCCTTTCCATCAAGGCCGGCGAGTATCATGCAGCCCTGCCGAACTCCGATGCCCTCCGTCTCAATCTTCAACCTCTCCACAAGCACCCTCCCCGAGGTCTCCAACTCTACCGAATCAGCTGAGGCTGTCTACTTTGAGTTGATTGACCAAGCCGAGTCATTTCTCATGAACGTGTCGGGCAATGAGGCGGAGAGTGGTGCCAGAGTTGTTCTCATCTTGTGTGTAGCTGTGGCGGTGCTCTTGATATTCTCTTAATGTAACGTTACTGGGTGAGTCCCATCAGTTTCTCTATGTTAATCTAATATGGAGGAATGCAAACTTATCAGTGGGTAAATTGTGCTAAAGGTTCTTTAATTATGGGCGAGTTGCATTTAAAGACTTTGATTTTTCAGTTCCAGAAATTGATAAAGCTTTGATGCTTATCTAAAGTTCAGACCGTCGAAGGGATTTCCCAATTATACCCTAGGCAAGTCCAATCAGCTACACATCACAGCCTGCGGAAATAGACAACGTCTCACAGTTATCAAACTCAGCAGCGCAATCCACGTCGGCAGCAAGAGGTGGGCCCGCGTTTCCGTTAGGCAATAGACGCTAGGGAAGAGACGACAACGACGCCAGACGGATATAAAGAAACGGTCGATTGATGAGCATCGGAGGAGTGCGGGCGCTGAAGAAGCTGGAACGAAGTAGTCGGTTTCAAAGAGCGATACAACCCGTTTTCTTCTCCAAGCAATGCTAAGTTCGAAAATGCACCAATTTCTCGACGTGGTAGAGCTTCTTTAGCTCTCGTTACACCTGAAGACTCTTCCCATTTATCGGGTTTCGCGCACACACAGAAGATTTTGATGTCTTCTTGCTGTGCCGTGCTCCCTTGCGCAAGAGCCGGCTTCGTCAACTCGAGTAGTCAAAGATTGTTCCGGCCCTCGAGAGTTCACGAGCCGAGTAAGCTTGTGTCCTACTCTGAATCTTCTGTTAATTTTCAGTTCGCAAGAGTTTTAGCTCTAAGTGTGCTTGTGTCTTACGTAGCGGGGTTTCCCCTTTTTCTATTTTCGCTTGAAGGAGGCAAATGTCACTTGGATAGGAGAAGCTGTACGTTCAGAGGAATCGTGGCGTCGGGTGTTGCAGTGGCTGGGCCGTCCCTATTGACTGAGCCCGTCAAAGGTCGGTCAATTTAGCTACATGTCATTGAGCTAATAATTTTTTGTAGCTTAATTTACAGAATTTAATTAAATACATATGACTTTAGTGGTGAAGCCCACTTCTAATTCTGAAGATTGTTGGAACGTGTGAATTGTTGGAACGTGTTCTTTCTGATTCTTAGAAGTGCTCGTGTAGATATGTTTGTCTGATGGGTTAGGTTTTGGTGAATTTGCGAGCTTAGCATGCGAACCTGCTTCTGTGTTTGCCAAGAAGAGCTCCAAGGGGGAAATTTATGTTTTTGTAATTTGGATTTTTCCTTTCTATTGGTGCATTATCGAATTTCAGTAAAATTGTGCTCAAGGGTGGTTGCATAGTTTATTTATTCTGTAGGAGCGGATAGGTTACCTTTTAAGACGGAGGGGTACAACTACTGGAAAGGGATCCCTCCGACTTTTCCTTTTTCTCCTCCTTTTCGATTTATTTCCCTTTTAATTTTTACCTTTTCAGTATATTTTACGAGCATATCTTCCAAATAAGATTAAATTTTCATATTTCAACTTGTAATTATCACTACTCGGGATGATCAAGGTGAGCCACGATTTTTTGAAGTTAAGCTCCTTAAGATTTCATCTTGATTTAAAAATCAACCCTCAATTAATTGTAACGGCTATCAATGTTGAAATCGATTTTTCTTTTTTGAAAAAAAATTTATAAATGAAGAAAATGTAAAAATTGAATAGAGAGGAAAAAATAATCTAATTATAACGCCTTGGTGTCGCAACTCTTCCAAGTCACGGTTGAAGAAAGTCGACGGGCAACAAGATAGCATTTAAGCTTTTACAAATAAGAGAGGTGCGATAGCTCAATCAAATTCTCTTAAATCTAGCATGTGTCATAATATGGATTTTATAGTGAAATATCTAAAAATTGCCACTAGACTTAATTATGAGGCTCACAGCCCATGGGCTTCCCCAAGCCTACGCTAAGCGACACGGACTGAAAAGGCACTTTTGAATTAATTGGACAAGGCTAATTAGTTATAAAGCCCGATCCGACTATTCTGTACACAAATCTATTCCAATATATTGGGCTAGCATGGGCAAAAAAAAATCTATTCCAATACATTTCACTCATGAGCATGATGCCCAAACATGTCAAAAAAGGGGAGAGATCAATGGTTTGTTGATGTGACATCATACGCAAATGAAATAATGTTGAATGAAACCAAAATACTACTATCTTGCATGCAATAAGAACATCCAGCATTCAGGAGATGGTCAGAGTATTTGAGACATCAAGGTGCAATGGTTCAACAACATATCATCATAAATCCCACAAACCCCTTTCCCACAATGACTGGTTTATTTATGTGGCCAAGATAATATCTAAATGAAACCAAATCTTCATTATTTGTACAAAAATGGTTGCGAACCGCTGACATGAAAATATATCAAACAAATTCCAACCATGGACAGCTCATATAATCATGAATACTGCCCATTCAAGGCATGACCAACACTTATGATCAAGAATTCAGCAGGTGTTAGGCATGGACAGCATCTCTAATCACGACTCCCACAAATTCTAAGTAAATACGGCATCTATTGCTTTGAATTCAGCATATTTTGGAACATAGAATAGCATGTGTAGCCTTGAAGCCAGCATGTTTAAACCAAGTGCAGTCACTTTAACATCTAGAAGCAGCAATCATAGTCAAGAAATCAACATATGGTGAACACGTACAGCCCTTAATCCAGCACGTTCAGTCGGCAATGGAAATGATACCGTAGTCATGTGCCATTGTTCCAGGCCTCTAGTTGAAATCCTACTAAAAAGAAGCCAATCTCTTACATGGGCCTTGCTCTTCAAAAATAAACTATGTCAATATATTTTACAAACTCAAACGCACGCTTCAGGATACTCTGCGAGAATGTCATAATCTCTTAAACATGCGCAGATTACTTCTGAACTTCATTTAGATGAGAAGCAAGAACCTGGAAGATGAGGGAGCTTTGGTGGTCATTACTATCTCACCTAAATCTTACTGAACATCGACCACATCTAACTCAAGATAATTGATAACGGGTCGTGGCATTCAATAACAAAGAAGAGTGACTCTGTGTCACTCAACTTAACAAATAACTCCAGGCTACTGATTGAAGCAAGGGTCTCTGCGGCAGTGAAGCAAAAAGTGGGAGCAACGAGGTACTCTGAACAGAAAACATTAACAGATGGGAATATGAGTAAGAAAACTGAACAAGAAGCGACCTCGCACATGTTTGACTTAGCTTGTTTGTTGGAATCCGAATCCGCTAACCAAGATAAGTGCCGACTGGCTGAGCATAATTGAATTCTGCCAGACAACATTACTGATCCTTGTCTTGGATAATTTCACCGAACACCTTCTGCGCGTCGTCTAACGCATGGCACCTCCCATACTTTGAAACCACCGCATTGAACTCAAATCACTACTTTCGAACCAATCAGCACCAACAACCTTGAGGACCGAAGAAATAATGAATCTCCTTTGCTGCCATGAAAAATGAATTCGATATTTGATACTCAGAGTTTAATCGGGAAAGAAATGACCTGATGAGTGTGATAATTGATCGACGAATTCCATCATCTCTGGCACGTCCTAGCCGTCTATGAAGATTTCCCGATTCTTCTCTCTCCCCGTTTAACACAGCTATTGAAATGGAGCCGAAGTTGATTGTCGAACTCAGTGACGCGAGCCTCTTTGCAATTCGACGCCAAACGGACGACGGAACGAACACAGTCGTGGGCCTCGAGCTTCTGCCCCTGATCTCGAAGAAGCATTTGCACTGATATGAATCCACCGGCCTACTCGCGCAACTCTCGATCTTGCTTTCCACAGCAACCCGAGGTGATTCAGTTCGAGGTGAGGTCAGGCCGCCGGAGAAGCTGACGATGAGTAGGCGGAGACATTTGAACACTCGAATCGACGGAAATGTACCTCAGGCGAGAGAAGAAATCCAGAGGATCCAGGTTTGAGATTCGTGCGTCTTCCACGATCGGAGATGGAAGGCCGGCGGTGGCTATCGGCGGAGCTGGCGGCAGGCGGCTGGCGGCGAAGCTAGAGAGAACGCGATAGGCTCGCGGCGCCGGAAGAATCCAGAACTTCGTCATTTTCAAGAGGAGTGTCTTCTTTCGGGGTTTTTTCTTTTTGTTTTGGGCGGGAGATCCATGGAATGACAGAAGGCGCAGGATTCCTTTTATATTTCTCTAATGAAATGACCAAAATGCCCTGCTTTAAAATTACCAGAATGACCAAGGCAAAGGATTCATTGTGTGTTCAGGCATATTCTAGGCCTTATTAGATCACGTCAATTTCGCCCGCCAAAATCATTAAAGTGTGGTTATACTAATCATAATTAGTATTATTTGACTGAACATCCATTAGAAATTTCAACATTTTGCACAAGTGATGTGTATAGAAAAGAGTAGGAGCATGATTAATATGCCCCACCTTAACCATACAAAGTATTAATGATGGGCTGTCATCTGTTCAATTACGCAAACGAAGATCATGGGATTATAAAATATTAGGTGAGTAGGTCCGGAGAGGGCTCAATTCTGATTTTCAACGTGTGGCAAAAACACAAAACACTTGTTATTTTCACAATATCTTTAATCTATTAAATTATCATATACCATAGAAAGGGAAAGTTGAGGCCTTTTTATAAGAAGGAAAAAAAAAAGTTGAGGTTGGTGTAATTATTGTTTTTTCCTTCTCAATTTTGGGTAGAGGTTTGAATCTCTTGAGGCACACCACTTGGTCATCAATCTCATCTTTTAGGAAAATTAGGGGTTGAGTCAACACATTTTAATTTCAAATAAACCCAATTCCATGATTATTGCACTAATTGTTGTAACTAGTATTAACACCTAGAGGGGGGGTGAATAGGTGTATAGGAATTTTATGAGCAAGCAATAACAATCTTTTGCAATCTATAAACTGAAATTAAATAGAGAGAGTAGAGAAGATTGCAAACTCAGTTTATAGTGGTTCGGCTTTAGACAAGCCTACGTCCACTCTCCGGTCGACCAGCCAATCGGCTGTGTTTCACTATATGATCAACAGTGATTATACACTCTCGAGTGCTAGTACTCGGTGATTTGTCTCACTAAGTCACTCTCTTTCTGTAAAGCACCTAGATCACTCAAATGTGCACTATGAACAACAATTGAAGAACTGAATCAGCTTTGGAATAATGTTCATCCACTCCATTTTCCTAGGTCTCATCCTATCCTTACTCTCCAAGCCACACTCGACCGTTGGCTCTTTTCTTGAGAGTTTCGTCTTCCCTTTCCTGGACAGACTTTATAAGGCAAGTCTTTTTGACCGTTGGAGGTAGAATGGATCCCCTTGGATTCTGTTTGCCCATACAATCAGAATCCGGGCTTCCATAAGTGTTCTATTCTTCTTTGAAAGTTGTCCGTTGATTGATCCCGCCAATCACTTTGATACAACATAATCAATATAAATAAAGTAAGTGAAATACTTGACCGTTGGTGATCTTATCCTGTAGGTTCATCTTAGGTCTGATGATCTCATGTTCTGAATATGCCCAGATTTTCAGTCTGGTTCATTCAGACTTAAAAACTCAGTCTGGTTTGTTCAGACTTAAATCTTAGTCTGGTACGGTCAGACTTAAATCTCAGTCTGATACATTCAGACTTAAAATCTCAGTCTGGATGAGTCTTTCCGTCTGATACGGTCAGACTCTTAGACATCTCATGCTTTATCTTTTGCAACCAGCAGACTTTAAAACCTAATGTCATTCTGTGTCCTTTTCTTTCAAGAGATTGATAAATCATTCATAAGCTGTTTTGTTAGCATCAAAACTAGGAGTTTTCTCAACACTAATGTCATCTATTGTTATGAACATTTGGGTCCATTGAACATGTGATAACTAATGATCCTATGTTTTTCACTCTAATTATGATCAATTACTTTTTGTTATGAAAGGTGTAGAGCGTACCATCAACTTTGCCATTGGGATTACACTGACAGACAAAAAAATGTAAATGAATTGACAAATTTTATCTATTGGACTATCATAATTTATGGTAGACTATCTATTGGACTATCATAACTCATCGCTGCTCATGGATATCCTTCCCTCGTAGCAGGCGTGAGCTTTCCGCTCCACTTTCTTCACTGAGTCTAGATAGAATTCTATTTCCTGACGAGAGTGCTCGAGGATGCAGTGGAGGCAGCGCTACTTGTGCTGCTCCATGTGGTGGAGGTGCTTGCCACCGTGGTGGTATGGCCCAAGGGAGATGACTTGGGGGACCCAGACCTTGTCCTCGCCATTATTGAGATAGCATGGAAATTGGTAAATGGAGAGCTTTGCCCACGAGCTTGTCACGTTATCCCGGCGACCTTGAGCGAGCTTTCCTTCGATGGAGATGACCCACTCTGACTTGGGAGGCGTCGGCTCATGGTCAGAGACGATTTCGCCCCCACAGATTGATTTTGTGGGGACTTGAGATTCCGCAATCTCTTGGAGCTTGAGAGTGATTATGTACCAACCCAAGAACCGCTCGTAGCGAGTATCATCCATTTCTTATGAAGAATTGGTTTGTGTTTCTATGCCTTTGCCTTAGATGGGTTTTTATCCTATGAATTGATGCTTTTGAAGAAAAAGTAAAAAAAAAAAAAAAAGAATTGCTATTTTAATAATGGCTATGGGTTTTGGAACAGATGAGAGACTCCTCCTTCCAGAGGTAATATTCGCGCTTTAGTCCGGTAGTTAATCACCACGTGTCCAAACGGCCCATTAATATTGACATGGAGATTCAAAAGGAGCTTTATAATATTCAAGGGTTATGAGGTCAAGTCATTGCGTCATCATATTGATGACCTGAAGGTGTGATAGACCACAATGCCCCCCCTCAGCTTTGCAAGGTACAATAATGGGACTGGCTTTTCATCTGCCCAATAGGGAGCGGACACCTCATGCTCCACGTGAAATGCCTGACCACATAGTCCGCATGTTTGCATCACATGGAATCATCCATGTTTTCATTTTGCCCCACTTAGCCTTTTAATTAGATTTTCATATGCCGGAATAATTTGCTAATTAATGGGAGAAATAGATAGTCAAATGTAGTGGTATTTTGCATATAAATCCCCTTAAGAGCAGCATTAAAATGATAGTATGAGAATTAAATATTACTATGCATTTCTAATTTTTATATCGTAAAAGTTATCGAGTGAATTTTAACTTCTTCAGATTTCTCATTTTTCACCAGCATATGTGTATGGACATTCCTTCACCCTGTGTCTTTCAAATATATGTAGAACGGGCTAAATGGAATAGATAATAAGTGTGTGTGTGTGATGCAGTAAATACAATGCTTTTGCTTAATTAATTAACTTCTCCACCTTAGATGATTTGCCTTGTTCATAGAAGCCTCCTCCTCCTCCTTCTACATTTATGATACACTAGCTAATTCCCATTATTTTCCCTTTGGAAGTACAACCTTGCACTGAATCAATTCTGTTTCGCAAGCAAGAACGAAGAGACGATGGACGTTTCGGACATTGGGGGTAAAAAGCACTGTAATCTACGAGCATGCGGAGGCCACTTAGATGAAAGAGAATGCGAAACCTCCCTCGTCTTATCAACGTTATAGGCCCAGCCAAAAAGCAAAGACAAGAGGAATTGGGTCCCACTTTTGGATTATGTTTACGCACACATGTCCACCTAATCGTCAATGGCGCTTTCTAAGTTTCTGAATTTCCTTCGATCTATCTACGCTGAGAATGCGCATGTGAGGCTAGTAATGACGATTTCCGTTTCATTGAGGAGATGCGAGCGGAAAATCAATTGAAATGACCCAAATATACCCAAAGATTTGTTCTTTTTCTTTTTGAGGTTCCAAAAATTGTCTGTACTTGATCTGTGTGGGGGGATTGAGCCTTTATAAGTGTGTAATTGAAGCAAAAATAAAAACAAAAATCACAAGATTTTCTTTAGATCATATAATTCATGCATGAAATACTTTGTTCCTTGCTTTGTCAAGAAGTTATTTTATTTAGTAGTTATATCATGTGAGCATAACCTGCAAAAAAGCTAAGCTTGTCAATAAGGAATAGAAATTTTATAATTGATGGATCATATTGATTGTAATTAATGAAGAAATGCTCTATTTATTAAGCCTGCCATAAATTTTGTGAGCTGATTTTGACATATCTATCATTGTGCTAATGTAACAATGTCACGCAGAATGCATAACAATCGGTATATGTCATCTCAATTATGCATCAATGCACACACAACACTTTTTTTTTTAAGAATACTTGTCACCATTTGGTTTAATCGCTTGATCTTCATAGCTCACGAGCCTGTAAATCATCTACTTTACCTATAGTTATCTTCATTTGGATGCTATTAGGACTTGGGAAATATTAGACCAATGGTCGAGTGCCACGAGACCATTTTAAGGAAGAACTCCCCATTCTAAGAATGTTTGTCAGCATTTGGGTTGTTCGCTTGATCTTAAGAGTTCACCAGCTTGCAAATCGTCCAATTTGCTGGCAACTATCTTCATTCTCATTCCATTAGTACTAGGAAAAGATTAGTGTAATGATTGACAGGCACGAGAGCATTCCAAAGACAAACCTTCGCATTCTAAGAATGTCTCTCACCATTCGGGTTAATAGCTCGATCTCCGGAGTTCATGAGCTTAGAAATCATCTAATTTACAAAGAAGCGACTTCATTTTGATGCTAATGGTACACGCGAAGGACTAGTATAATGGTTGAAAGTTGTAAGATCATTCTAAGAGAAGAAGTTGCCATTCTAAGAACATTTGGGTTAATCGCTCGATCTCTAGAGTTCATGAGCTTGCAAATCACCCAATTTACTCATAATTATCTTCATTTAGATGCTATTAAGACTTGGGAAAGATTAGAGTAATGGCTTGATGCCATAAGATCATCCTAAGGGAAGAACTCCCCATTATGAGAATATTTGTTGCCATTTGGGTCAATTACTTAATCCGAGGAGGTCACGAGCTTGCAAATCATCTAATTTGCTTGCAATGATCTTCATTTTTTATGCTATTAGTGCTCAAGAAAGATTAGTGCAGTGATTGAGACCTGTTGACACCTAAATTTTGATTGATCATTCATAATTTAATGCACAAAAATTTAGGGATTAATTTTAACCCCAAAACAAAAAATATTAGGATTAAATTGCATAGTATATAGTTTTAGGAGTATTTATTATTGTATTTGCATTGGACATGTGGCAGATGGGCTTCAATTGATGGTTCTAAACTTTAATTTAACAAGTTGGACTAAGCCCACAAGGAAAAAGAATTTGGCTAGACCCGTTAAGGGGTAACGAGTTGGAATATGAGAATGTTCCCGAGAGTATTGGCATTATTCTTTCAATATGCAGGGAAAGTGTCGGATGAAATATTGAAAAAATATTGCACGTGGGATACAAGAGCTAAATATGCAATGTGCAAATTTATTATCTTTCCTTAAATAACATAGTCCTCTCACCTATAAAAAGGAGGCCACACACACTGAATGAGACAAAAAAAAAAAACACAGAAAATGGGAGAGAGAGTCACGAAAGAGTGAAAAAAAAATAAATAGAGGGGAGGGGGAATGAGAAGGCCAGAGGATAGAAGAGAAATCATGGGGGAAGAGCTTCCTTTCTTCTCTGATTTGGCAACACGCAAGAGAAAAAGACAACGAAGAGAAAGGGAAAATAAAGTAGAGGGGCTGTCTTCTTCGGCTATTCCCCGACCGAATACCCCCATTCCCTTTGCCCTCGACAAAGACTTGACGCCGCTCACCTCCCTTCAACGTCCTTGCAGGCCCGCTCCTCTGTGGCGCTTGATGATGCCCGCTTGTTGTCCATCGTTGCCATCGAAGCCAAATTGTTGCTGCTCGAACAACAACGTCGATCTGTTGTGATCTGTCACCCTCAAGGTCCTTATTGTTCGTGCTGATTCGAGGTGGCTTGTGACATCCTGAAATTCGAGCCCTTTGAGGGATGAGTGAACGTGAATTTCGCCAATGCATTGTTGGTTGATTTCGCTCGGACCCAATCATTTCCAAGATACTGACCTTGAGGGGAAAGGCTACTGAGGATAGAACTCGTGCGACTAAAGAACTTGACCTGGGAAAATGACTCGACCGTGAGACTTGCGTAAGGACGATCCTGTAGTCATGCAGGCCGATTTCAGGGACGAATAGAAGTCAATTCGCGGACAGAAATAATGGGACGACGGGTGATTCTGTCTACTATTATCGAACCCGCAAACAACCCTATGTCGATATTTGATAATCGTGTACTTTGAAATAAGAATCTATCCTTCGCAATTTCATGTCGTCAAGGACGTCCATGTGTCGAGAAGTCTTGAACCTGGTTTGGCACGAGTCGGTTACGTGTGAATCCTCAAAGTCGCCTGTCAGTCTGAATTATACCAAAATGACATTTGGGCGAAATTGACAAGGCATAAGAATCCAAGATTGGACTTCGAATTTTCGGGAATGTCCGGGGTGGACTTTTGGATGATGCTTCCTTGACAGTCGACGGAGTCGGTCGAGCCGAGTTTTGAGAAAGGGATTTTGGACCGAGAAATCGAGCCCGTTCCTATCAATTTTTCGGCCCATTTCCTAGGCCTGCCTTTCATTTTCAGCTCAAGGACACATGGGAAAATGTGCAAGGTGGAAATGACCAAAATACCCTTGGATATTTTGAAGAAAAGTCAAAGCAAGAGAGAGAAGATGATGTCACTTGCTTGGGGGAGTATAGAAGCCATTTAATGGCCTTGATGAGGTCTTCTAGAAGCCCTCACTTCACTCTCTCTCTCCCCTCTTCAGCCCAGAAAATCGCAGCCCTCTTCCCTTTGCTTCTCCTTGCATTTTCTGCAGTTTCTGCTTTGGACCTTTCACCGAAATTGGAGTTGTTCGTTGCCTTCCCGGTGGAATCTCGGGCCGTGCCACCTATCAAAATGTTCAGCACAGAAATTACGTACTGTTCACGGTGACCGATCGCCGAACGAAGCTTCCGTCCGACCCGTACGGCGGCCAGAAGTTACCGGTCCTCCGTCCATCATTGTAGCGTCGCCCTCTGCACAGCTCCGCCTTTTCTTCCGTTTCTCTCCATTTCCGGCCAAACCACCACCCATCCCAGCCATAAGTGGTTCCCCCTTGACCCCAGGTGCCGTTGGTCGCTGGCCCGCCGCTCGCTGGAGCTCCGGGCAGCCCGTTCAACTCCGGTCAGCCCCTGTCCTCCTCCTGCAGTGCTGTTTTCTGAAGTTGGGGGTGTGAGCAGAAGCTTTTGCTGTGATTTCCATCTCGGGACCGCCTTGGAGTGTCGTGGGAGAAGTCCCTAGGTGTTGGGTTCGTCGTCGCCGCCGCGCCGGTGTCGCCGGCCCGCTTAACGGGTGAGTTTTTCTCCCCTAATCCTTATTTAGTGCCTAAACTTGCTTAGGGTTGGGTTAATTAGTGTTAATGCTGGTTTAGGAGGGTTAATTAAGTTGTATTAGCCCTAAGATAGGTGGTTAGATAGGTGATTAAGATTAGCTTAGCTTAATCTTGCTTAGTTATGCTTGATTATGCTTAATTGTGCTTATTTGTGGATTATGTGATAATTAAGCTTGCTTAGCTTAATTGATTGATTAATTTGTGTTTAATCAATGTTTTGTTTAATTTCTGAATTTAATTTATTATTAATTGAATTTTGGAAATTACTGTTCACGAATTACTATTCACGGCACTGTTCATCCGGAAGTGAAATTGTGAATAATTTCATGTGTCTTGATCATATGAAGTGAAATTGATGTGTCGTGGCATGAACATTCGCATGAATCGTGTGAATTTCACAAAAGGGAAAAATGATTTGTCCGAGGGACACCGGAAATGGACCTCCTTTATGAGAAAGAAAGTGATTTGTCCAAGGGACATTGGAAATGGACCGCTTTTATGAGAAAGGTGGGGAAAATGGTTTGTCCGAGGGACATCGGAAATGGACCGTTTTTGTGAGAAATGATTTGAGGTTTTATATGCAAGCATGTGTGCATTGGCTAATGCTCAAAGATAATAAGTGGATTGTGATGGTATGCTTGCGTGATCACTAAGTTGAACCCAATTTATCGGAGATTATGGAAAGGAAGGGCACGGTTGCGCCTTTGCAGAGGAAGGGCACCGTAGCGCCGTTGCACCTCGGCCAAGTTGTAGCCCTGTGGGGCAATAATAATCGGAACACATGTGAATGCAAGAGTGCATGAGAAAAACCTGGTATCATTGGTTTCGATTATGCATGAGGTGATCATATCATTTATGGCACGCATGCATGATTTGATAACGTGCAGGGGTGGCAATGGCCAGGTGAGATCGCTTGTGACGCGACTCGCATGTGATTGATGAACTGCATAATCTAATGGCCATGTGCATTGCGTGTATTGTGCTGACTTATAACGTGCAGGGTATGGCATACCGGGTAAGGTTGCATGCGAACCGACTATTCAATTATTGGTTGCATTGCTTGCATTGAATGAGATTTAACGTGCATGGTATGGCATACCGGGTAAGGTTGCATGCGAACCGACCTCTGATTGTTGGTTGAACCTGTTTGTGGTTTGATTGTTGATTGCTGGGTGTTATGGTCGGGTTGAGTGAGGGGTGGTTCTGGAGAGATACCCCGGGTTGAATTGGTGTACTAACCGGGGTTTAGGGGAAGAACTCGCTGAGATTTTATCTCAACCCGTCGTGGTTAACCTTTTTCAGGTCTTTAGAATGGTGCACCCACTGTGGAGAATCCTGCCCCCCGTTTCTCCAGTGATCGACCTAACGGAGTCGAGTCCGATGGGTCCAAGTGACTGTGGTGTTGAACCCGAGGGTTCATTCTGTATAGCTAGATTAGCCTAGTTTCTTTTTGGCCTGGCTTAGAGGATGGATCGGCCCCTTTTGTCGGGCTTGTAATTCAAAAGACGATCCTCCGTTGGTTAATCCAGTAAATTGTGTAAATGAATAGTGATGGTTGTTCTTGTTATTCATCCCTCTATCCCTGATTGATTGATTGATTGTTGGACTGGGGATGGTTCGTCTTCCGCTTGCGCATAACAAAAGATTAAAATGAATGGTCGTCGACAAGTCCTGGGACGTCGCTTTCAATTGACCATGGTAAGGGGTTGTCACGTGCTCGGGGTTCGGGGCGTGACATCCTCGTCGGTTTTGGTATCAGAGCAAGGTTGAGACTTGGAGTGATAAGGTGCGTGGGATTTTTGGGATAGTGAGATAGGTATGGCTTTTATATTATGTGCCTGTAATTGCTTTTGTGGCCTTGTGTGGCTTTGTGTGGTGGCGGTTTGCTCGTAGGACAGCATCTGGTCAGGCCAGTGCTAGGGTAGCGCGCAGGCAGATCCTAAGTTAGACGGGATCCTGTTGGCGCTAGAGACCTTGTTAGGGCAGCAAGCTGAGTGCTTCTGCTGTGGTTCTTGTGGTTCCCCTAGTGAGAGGAGAGGTCTGTGAGAGACCAATACCTAGGTTGGTAGAGTAGTTCCTGAGATTGTAGCCATTGAGATTTAGTGGCGTGGGCGACCATGAAGCTGCGACCCTTTGGATAAGGGATAGCGAGAGGACTGTTACAGTGCTGAGGTGTTAAGAGAAGATAGAGTGTTTCTGGCCGTTTATTAGCTTCAAGGTAATGTTATTAATTGGTGGAAAGTCACTCAAGGAAAAGTGTTCCCTGAAGGCACGGCTCAGACTTGGGGTGCCTTTCTTGAAGCTTTCAATGGGAAGTGCTTCTTGGACAGTGTGAGAGTCAAAGATGGCAAAGTTCCAACAGTTTTGTCAGAATCGGATGTCAGTGGATCAGTATGAGGCGAAGTTCGCCGAGTTGGCCAAGTATGCGTCGAGATTGGTAAAGGACCTTGTGGATAGGGTGAGACATTTTAGAGATGGCTTGAATCCATAATTGAAAGCTCGGCTGGTACCCTTGAACTTGAGAAGAGCTTTGATGAGATGTACAAAAGGGCCTAGATGATAGAGAAGAATATGATCAAGAGGGTGACCACATCTAGCTCGCGGTTCGTGCCTAATAGAGACAATCGTCGGTTCGGGAAAGGACCGATGATGGGGCAAAGGAATCTCATTCCACCTAACGAAAAGAATTACGTGGAAAAGTCGACCGCCTGAAACTAGGTCGTGAGGAAGTCATTGCATATGGTGGATTGTCATGGAAAGACAGTTCAGTTTAACCCAGTAGTGGGTGGTAGTTTTGAAATTGTAGGAAATCAAGGGGAACCCTCCGTTCCTCTAATTTAGTCACTCGAGGTGACTCGGTTGTTGGAGTATGGATGCCAAGGGTATTTGGCATTGGTAGGAGTCACGATGGTGAAAGGATCAAATGTGGAGAATATTGTTGTGGTACAAGAGTACATGGATATGTTTCTCGAGGAATTGCCGGAATTGCCCTAGAGTGGGGAAATTGAGTTTGTGATTGAGTTGGCCCTTGGGACTGAACCGATTTCTAAGGCGTCTTATAGGATGGCCTTGTCAGAATTGAAAGAATTGAAAGTGCAAAGGTGCGTGGGATTTTTGGGATAGTGAGATAGGTATGGCTTTTATATTATGTGCTTGTAATTGCTTTTGTGGCCTTGTGTGGCTTTGTGTGGTGGCGGGTTGCTCATAGTCTAGAGTGATGAGCAATCCTGAGCAGAGAGAGCCCTTAGGCGTAGAGCAGCGTCTGGTCAGGCCAGTGCTAGGGTAGCGCGCAGGCAGATCCTAAGTTAGACAGGATCCTGCTGGCGCTAGAGACCTTGTTAGGGCAGCAAGCTGAGTGCTTCTGCTGTGGTCCTTGTGATTCCCCTAGTGAGAGGAGAGGTCTGTGAGAGACCGATACCTAGGTTGGTAGAGCAGTTCCTGAGATTGTAGCCATTGAGATTTAGTGGCGTGGGCGACCCTGAAGCTGCGACCCTTTGGATAAGGGATAGCGAGAGGACTGTTACAGTGCTGAGGTGTTAAGAGAAGATAGAGTGTTTCTGGCAGTTTATCAGCTTCAAGGTAATGTTATTAATTGGTGGAAAGTCACTCAAGGAAAAGTGTTCCCTAAAGGCACAGCTCAGACTTGGAGTGCCTTTCTTGAAGCTTTCAATGGGAAGTGTTTCTTGGACAGTGTGAGAGTCAAAGATGGCAAAGTTCCAACAGTTTTGTCAGAATCGGATGTCAGTGGATCAGTATGAGGCGAAGTTCGCCGAGTTGGCCAAGTATGCGCCAAGATTGGTAAAGGACCTTGTGGATAGGGTGAGACATTTTAGAGATGGCTTGAATCCATAATTAAAAGCCCGGCTGGTACCCTTGAACTTGAGAAGAGCTTTGATGAGATGTACAAAAGGGCCTAGATGATAGAGAAGAATATGATCAAGAGGGCGACCGCATCTGGCTCGCGGTTCGTGCCTAATAGAGACAATCGTCGATTCGGGAAGGGACCGATGATGGGGCAAAGGAATCTCATTCCACCCGATGGAAAGAATTACGTGGAAAAGTCGACCGCCTGAAACTAGGTCGTGAGGAAGTCATTGTATATGGTGGATTGTCATGGAAAGACAGTTCAGTTTAACCCAGTAGTGGGTGGTAGTTTTGAAATTGTAGGAAATCGAGGGGAACCCTCCGTTCCTCTAATTTAGTCACTCGAGGTGACTCGGTTGTTGGAGTATGGATGCTAAGGGTATTTGGCATTGGTAGCAGTCACGATGGTGAAAGGATCAAATGTGGAGAATATTGTTGTGGTACAAGAGTACATGTATGTGTTTCTCGAGGAATTGCCGGAATTGCCCTAGAGTGGGGAAATTGAGTTTGTGATTGAGTTGGCCCTTGGGACTGAACCGATTTCTAAGGTGTCTTATAGGATGGCCTTGTCAGAATTGAAAGAATTGAAAGTGCAGATCAAGAGCTACTAGATAAAGGACAGTTCACTAAGACTGTGCATTGATTACTGGCAGCTTAATCAAGTGACAATTAAGAACGAGTATCCATTGCCAAGGGTTGATAATATTCTGGTGTACTTGCGGAGTCTCGACGATCATGAGAAATACTTGAGATCTATACTGCAGACCTTGAGGAAGCATGAACTTTATGCTAAGTTAGCAAGTGCGAGTTTTGGCTATCTCGCGTGGCATTTTTAGGGCATGTAATTTCAGATGAAGGGATCGTCGTTGACCCGACTAAAATCAAGGTGATCATGAATTGGCCGAGACCTATGACGGTAACTGAGATTCGAAGTTTCTTGGCATTGGCGGGATATTATAGATGTTTCATGGAGAAGTTTCTTTACGATAGCCATGCCATTGATGAGGTTGTTAAAGAAAGAGGAGAGGTTTGATTAGACAGACAAGTGCGAGCGTAGTTTCCAAGAGCTCAAGAGTAAATTGACTACCGCACCTGTTCTGACAATACTGTCTAGTCCTGGTAGGTACGGAATCTACAGTGACGCATGATTTGGAATTAGCAGCGATCATCTTTGCCTCATGTTCAACGACGATGGATGGAATTTCTTAAGGACTATGATTGTGAAATTTTGTATCATCCAGAGAAAGCGAATAAAGTGGCAAATGCACTTAGTTGAAAGTCGACAATTGCTCAGATGATGGTACGAGAATGGATTCTTTTGGAGGGAGTTAGGGACTCAGATTTTAAAATTGAGGTTGGCCATCTTGCTAGTCTAATGGCCACTCTCAAGGTGAAACCCGAGATGCAAAGTAGGATTAAGAGTGCCCAAGCGATGGATTCTAAAATTCTTAAGATCCTATAGATGAATAAGGCAAAGAGAAAAACAGACTTTCAAGTGTTCGAGGATGTGACATTAAGGTTTTGAGGGCGATTGTGCGTTTCGAAGGATACAGAACTTAAGGAGTGGTACGGTATGAAGTTGGACATTGCAAAGCATGTGGCTAAGTGTTTGACTTGCCAGCAAGTAAAGGCTTAGCATTGTAAGCTTGGTGGACTGTTGCAACCTCTTGAGATTCCCAAGTGGAACTGGGAACACATTACAAAGGATTTGTGATAGGACTGCTAATGAATCAGCAAGGCAATGACTCGATTTGGGTAGCAGTTGATAGATTGACGAAGTCAGCTTACTTTGTTGCGGTAAGAAAAGATTTTACATTGGATAGGTATGCAGAGTAGTACGTACATCAGATTGTGTGCATACATGGAGTTCCAGTGACGATCAGATCTGACCGTGATCCTAAGTTTGTGACAACTTTCTAGAAATGTTTGCAGTCGGCTTTGGGGACGAAACTGCAGTATAGTACGGCGTACCATTCGCAGACGAATGATCAATCATAAAGGATTTGGAGAAGTATTCGAAAGCCTTTAGTGCGATAAATGACATTTGATTTGCACTAATTTTCATGTGGTTGAGGCGAATTCTTAGTTTGGTTATTAAATGGACGTGAAAGGAATATTGAAAAAAAAAAAAAATCGGTGGGTTGTGGAATTCGGATAGCGGTTTGATGGAAATTCAGTGAATCAAATTTCAAGTGTCGATAAGATTTCCCCGTGGAAACGAACTCATGGGTTGACGAACTAGAGAAAGTTTTGCACTTTGAGGTGCTCGAACGAGGTTAAAACCGTGAGGCTTGGTATGGGATAGGCCAAAGCGAATAATACCTCTATGAGATGTTGCATATTGCTAGTAGTAATGCAGTTCGAAGAGGCCCATAACAACTGATCCGACGAGGGCGGGGAGTGGTCATCGGGGCTAGAGTGCCTGAGTAAGGAGCGACTCCTGGTAGGCTTCTAGGATGTCGAAAGGAGCAGAAATGAATTGAATTATGCACTGTGCAAAAAGAGAGTACTTGTGGAATAAGATTTTATCGAAATGGTATAGCTGCAATGTGATCAAGTTTGTGAAACTCCAGTTTATAGAACGAGGTCAAAGAACGTG
This sequence comes from Corymbia citriodora subsp. variegata, assembly GCA_014858505.1. Classification (NCBI taxonomy): domain Eukaryota; kingdom Viridiplantae; phylum Streptophyta; class Magnoliopsida; order Myrtales; family Myrtaceae; genus Corymbia; species Corymbia citriodora. The sequence goes on from CM026415.1 coordinate 38,585,801, forward strand.
GGATCGCTAGTTCAAAACTTGGTTTAGCAGTTATTGAATGCAGTTCAGATTATCAGAGACAGACTAAAGACAGCTTAGAGTCGTCAGAAGAGTTATACAGATAAGGGTCGTAGACCGTTGGAGTTTAAGGTGGATGATCATGTGTTTCTGAAAGTATCGCCGATGAGGGGTACTTCTAGATTTGGCAAGAAAGGAAAGTTAAGTCCAAGGTACGTTGGATCCTTTGAAAGTTTGGAAAGGATCGGGGTTTTAGCGCACGTCTTGCGTTGGTACCGAAACTTGCTTAAGTACATGATGTTTTTCATGTGTCCATGTTGAGAAAGTATGAACTGGACCCGACTCATGTGTTGAATTTTGAGAAAACTGGACGTAGATGACAGAGTGTCGTACGTGGAGAGGCCGACACGAATAGAGGACTGTAAAGAGCAAGTACTCCGAAACAAGACTATTACCTTAGTTAAGGTGATCGGGCAACATCACGGAACAGAGAGAGCTGTATAGGGAAAGTGAGGAAGTGATGAAACATTGGCACCCCTATCTTTTGAGGATTTGTCTGTGATTGCAAATTTCGAGGACGAAATTTTTGTAAGGGGGGAAGAATTGTGACATCCTGAAATTCGAGCCCTTTGAGGGATGAGTGAACGTGAATTTCGCCAATGCATTGTTGGTTGATTTCGCTCGGACCCAATCATTTCCGAGATACTGACCTTGTGGGGAAAGACTACTGAGGATAGAACTCGTGTGACTAAAGAACTTGACCTGGGAAAACGACTCGACCGTGAGACTTGCGTAAGGACGATCCTGTAGTCATGCAGGCCGATTTCAGGGACGAATAGAAGTCAATTCGCGGATAGAAATAATGGGATAACGGGTGATTCCGTCTACTGTTATCGAACCCGCAAACGACCCTATGTCAATCCTTGATAATCGTGTACTTTGAAATAAGAATCTATCCTTCGCAATTTCATGTCGTTAAGGACGTCTATGTGTCGAGAAGTCTTGAACGTGGTTTGGCACTAGTCGGTTACGTGTGAATTCTCGAAGCCGCCTGTCAGTCTGAATTATACCAAAATGACATTTGGGCGAAATTAACAAGGCATGAGAATCCAAGATTGGACTTCGACTTTTCGGGAACGTCCGGGGCAGACTTTTGGATGATGCTTCCTTGACAGTCGACGGAGTCGGTCGAGCCGAGTTTTGAGAAAGGGATTTTGGACTGAGAAACCGAGCCCATTCCTATCCATTTTTCGGCCCGTTTCCTAGGCCCGCCTTTCATTTTCAGCTCAAGGACACATGGGGAAATGTGCAAGGTGGAAATGACCAAAATACCCTTAGATATTTTGAAGAAAAGTCAAAGCAAGAGAGAGAAGATGATGTCACTTGCTTGGGGGAGTGTAGAAGCCATTTAATAGCCTTGATGAGGTCTTCTAGAAGCCCTCACTTCACTCTCTCTCTCCCCTCTTCAGCCCAGAAAATCCCAGCCCTCTTCCCCTTGCTTCTCCTTACATTTTCTGCAGTTTCTGCTTTGGACCTCTCACCGAAATTGGAGTTGTTCATTGCCTTCCCGATGGAATCTCGGGCCGTGCTACCTATCACAATATTCAGCACAGAAATTACGTATTGTTCACAACGGCCGATCGTCGAATGGAGCTTCCATCCGACCCGTACGGTGGCCAGAAGTTACCGGTCCTCTGTCCGTCACTGTAGCTCGCCCTCTGCACAGCTTCGCCTTTTCTTCCGTTTCTCTCCATTTCCGGCCAAACCACCACCCATCCCAGCCATAAGTGGTTCCCCCTCGACCCCAGGTGCCGTTGGTCGCTGGCCCGCCGCTCGCCGGAGCTCCAAGCAGCCCGTTCAACTCCGGTCAACCCCTGTCCTTCTCATGCAGTGCTGTTTTATGAAGTTGGGGGTGTGAGCAGAAGCTTTTGCTGTGATTTCCGTCTCAGGACCACCTTGGAGTGTCGTGGGAGAAGTCCCCGGGTGTCGGGTTCGTCACTGCCGCCGCGCCAGTGTCGCCGGCCCACTTAACGGGTGAGTTTAGCCCCTAATCCTTATTTAGTGCCTAAACTTGCTTAGGGTTTGGTTAATTAGTGTTAATGCTGGTTTAGGAGGGTTAATTAAGTTGTATTAGCCCTAAGATAGGTGGTTAGATAGGTGATTAAGATTAGCTTAGCTTAATCTTGCTTAATTATGCTTAATTGTGCTTATTTGTGGATTATGTGATAATTAAGCTTGCTTAGCTTAATTGATTGATTAATTTGTGTTTAATAATGTTTTGTTTAATTTCTGAATTTAATTTATTATTAATTGATTTTCGAAAATTACTGTTCACGGATTACTGTTCATCCGGAAGTTAAATTGTGAATAATTTCATGTGTCTTGATCATATGAAGTGAAATTGATGTGTCGTGGCATGAACATTCGCATGAATCGTGTGAATTTCACAAAAGGGAAAAATGGTTTGTCCGAGGAACACCGGAAATGGACTGCCTTTATGAGAAAGAAAGTGATTTGTCCAAGGGACACTGGAAATGGACCGCTTTTATGAGAAAGGTGGGGAAAATGGTTTGTCCGAGGGACATCGAAAATAGACCGTTTTTGTGAGAAATGATTTGAGGTTTTATATGCAAGCATGTATGCATTGGCTAATGCTCAAAGATAATAAGTGGATTGTGATGGTATGCTTGCATGATCACTAAGTTGTACCCGATTTATCGGAGATTATGGAAAGGGAGGGCACAGAAGGGCACGGTTGCGCCTCTGCGGAGGAAGGGCGCCGTAGCGCCGTTGCCCCTCGGAGGGCACGGAAGGGCACGGTTGCGCCTCTGCGGAGGAAGGGCACCGTAGCGCCGTGGCGCCTTGGAGGGTATGGAAGGGCACGGTTGCGCCTCTGCGGAGGAAGGGCGCCGTAGCGCCATAGCGCCTCGACCTACACGGAAGGGCACGATTGCACCTCTGCGGAGGAAGGGCGCCGTAGCGCCGTTACACCTCGGCCAAGTTGTAGCCCTGTGGGGCAATAATAATCGGAACACGTGTGAATGCGAGATTGCATGAGAAAAACATGGTATCATTGGTTTTGATTATGCATGAGGTGATCATATCATTTATGGTACGCACGCATGAATTGATAACGTGCAGGGGTGGCAATGGCCAGGTGAGATCGCTTGTGACGCGATTCGCATGTGATTGATGAACTGCGTCATCTAATGGCCATGTGCATTGTGTGTATTGTACTGACTTATAACGTGCAGGGTATGGCATACTGGGTAAGGTTGCATGCGAACTGACTATTCGATTGTTGGTTGCATTGCTTGTATTGAATGAGATTTAACGTGTAGGGTATGGCATACCGGGTAAGGTTGCATGCGAACCGACCTCTGATTGTTGGTTGAACCTGTCTGTGGTTTGATTGCTGATTGCTGGGTGTTGTGGTCGGGTTGAGTGAGGGGTGGTTCTGGAGAGATACCCCGGGTTGAGTTGGTGTACTAACCGGGGCTTAGGGGAAGAACTCACTGAGATTTTATTTCAAGCCGTCGTGGTTAACCTTTTTCAGGTCTTTAGAATGGTGCACCTGCTGTGGAGAATCCTGCCCCCCGTTTCTCCAGTGATCGACCTGACGGAGTCGAGTCCGATGGGTTCGAGTGACCGTGGTGTTAAACCCGATGGTTCATTCTGTATAGCTAGATTAGCCTAGTTTCTTTTTGGCCTGGCTTAGAGGATGGATCGGCCCCTTTTGTCGGGCTTGTAATTCAAAAGACGATCCTTCGTTGGTTAATCCAGTAAATTGTGTAAATGAGTAGTGATGGTTGTTCTTGTTATTCATCCCTCTATCCTTGATTGATTGATTGATTGTTGGACTGGGGATGGTTCGTCTTCCGCTTGCGCATAACAAAAGATTAAAATGAATGGTCGTCGACAAGTCCTGGGACGTCGCTTTCAATTGACCATGGTAAGGGGTTGTCGCGTGCTCGGGGTTCGGGGCGTGACATGGCTCGCATCATGACAACAAAAGTTGCCCTTGATTTTGCACCGAGAAAAACTACAATACTCCATCCCGTGATCAACGATGAACGCCTCTCGTGCTCTCCACTATAAATTATTTTGTGATTTTGCAGGATTGGGTATAGGGGGGCTGCCCACCGTGAGCATCACCAATCGCCGGTCATATGTTTATCACCTGCCATCCACGCTATCGTGTTTCGTCTCGGCCACCATCGAAAATCGTCTCGGATCGTTTGTGAGAACCAGAGAAAGACCATCATGGTAATTTCCTAATCCGTTCCGCTTAGTTGTTTTTAAAATGCCTAATTAGCAATACATTTATTGCTAATGTGATTTCCTTGAGATATTTGGCATATTCTGATTGAGTGAGGTCATTATGTCGTGTTAAAAAAATCTCAATAATAAAAAATATTGAGCCGCGAGACGTCGGATTAGGTTTTTGATTGTTTTGATTTTCTATCTTGGGTAGGGGAAAATTGTATGCTTTATATGATCAGTTGCATTATGTGTTGATTATTCTAGTAAACTTACAAAAATGCATAAAAAAATCTGTTACATAATAGGGTAGATTAATGCGTTTCATGTCGGACTAGTCTTATAGTCTACATTGCATATGACGTAGAAGCTTAGAAAATTTCATTAGTTATAAAAAAAAAAAAAAAACATAAAAATTGCCATGCTCATGTCATGTAGAATTATGTCATCTCCCGTATGTCATCTAGTCATTGCATGTTTAGGGTCATTTGAATGCGTGACATGCTAGGATAGTCGCATTAAATACTTTCTAGCATTAGATTAGGTTAAATAATTAATGTAACATGACAAATAATTTGTATATTAAATTGCACGTTGCATGCTATTATAGTTAGACATTTTCGTATGTCATTACATGCATTGCGTGTAGTTTTAGGCTTCATTAAATAAATGAAAACCTTAAAAAATATTTGAATGAGTGCGTGTTAATTAGAAATTATATCTAGGATCATTGATGTAATTTTTAAGCTAACATCGCAGATACTTTCATAGTTTTAATGTAAGTAACTTCCTCATTTTCCTTGCAATTTATTTATGGCTTTGCTTAATTGAGTGTTAGATAATGGTTGTGCACTCGCATGATAACATTGCATGTTAAGGAGTAAATTAAAATCAACAAAAACTGTCCGCAAATCATTTTTTTTCAAATAAAAGAGAAAATGTACCAAAAGGGCGCTAGAGAAATCTAACGTAATCAAGTCTCCGATCCCATAGTCTCTGGTTTGTAGAAGTAAAGTAATTCTTCCGTTACTTTACTTAGGTTTCTAATTGACCCACCAAAAAATAGATTAGTGGCGACTCCAAGTAAAAATCATTTGCATACTAAAAACTTAAACCCTAAGTCGCGATTGATATGGGCTTGGGAGAGCCTGAGCTAAGTTTAGGCTTAGTAATTCATTAACCAAACCCTAGGTGGTGCACCCGAGGTGAGGTCGCGACAAGACCCATAAGATTATTCTAAGTGAAGAACTTCCCGTTCTAAGAACGCTTTGTGCGATTCGGGTTAATTGGTCGACCTTGGAAGTTAGCGATCTAGAAAACCATCTAGCTTACCTATAATTACCTTCATTGATCCCGTTAGTGATTTGAAAAGATTAGAGCAACTATCGATACCGAGAAGATCATTTTAAATGAAGAACATCCCATTCTAAGAATACTTGTCACCATTCGATTTAATCGCTTCATCTCCATAGCTCACGAGCTTGTAAATCATCTAATTTACCTATAGTGATCTTCATTTGGATGCTATTAGGACTTCGGAAAGATTAGACCAATGGTCGAGTGCCACGAGACCATTTTAAGGAAGAACTCCCCATTCTAAGAATGTTTGTTAGCATTTGGGTTGTTTGCTTGATCTTAGGAGTTCACCGGCTTGCAAATCGTCCAATTTGCTTGCAACTATCTTCATTCTCATGCCATTAGTACTTAGAAAAGATTAGCGTAATGATTGAGAGGCATGGGAGCATTCCAAGGGCAAACCTTCACATTCTAAGAATGTCTCTCACAATTTGGGTTAATAGCTTGATCTCCGAAGTTCATGAGCTTGGAAATCATCTAATTTACATAGAAGCGTCTTCATTTCAATGCTAATGGTACACGCAAAGGCCTAGTATAATGGTTGAGAGCCGTAAGATCATTCCAAGAGAAGAAGTTGCCATTCTAAGAACATTTGGGTTAATTGCTCGATCTCCGGAATTCATGAGCTTGCAAATCACCCAATTTACTCATAACTATCTTCATTTTGATGCTATTAAGACTTGGGAAAGATTAGAGTAATGGCTCGATGCCATAAGATCATCCTAAGGGAAGAACTCCCCATTCTGAGAATATTTGTTGCCATTTGGGTTAATTACTTAATTCGAGGAGATCACGAGCTTGCAAATCATCCAATTTGCTTGCAGTGATCTTCATTTTTTATGCTATTAGTGCTCAAGAAAGATTAGTGCAGTGATTAAGACCCATAAGATTATTCTAAGTGAAGAACTTCCCGTTCTACGAACGCTTGGTGCGATTCGGGTTAATTGGTCGACCTTGGAAGTTAGTGATCTAGAAAACCATCTAGCTTACCTATAATTACCTTCATTGATCCTGTTAGCACTTTGAAAAGATTAGAGCAACTCTCAAGAGCGAGAAGATCATTCTAAGTGAAGAACTTCCCATTCTAAGAATACGTGCCACCATTTGGTTTAATCGCTTGATCTCCATAGCTCATGAGCTTGTAAATCATCTGATTTACCTATAGTTATCTTCATTTGGATGCTATTAGGATTTGGGAAAGATTAGACCAATGGTCGAGTGCCACGAGACCATTTTAAGGAAGCCCCATTCTAAGAATGTTTGTCAGCATTTGGGTTATTTGCTTGATCTTAGGAGTTCACCAGCTTGCAAATCATCCAATTTGCTTGCAACTATCTTCATTCTCATGCCATTAGTACTTGGAAAAGATTAGCATAATGATTGAGAGGCACGGGAGCATTCCAAGGGCAAACCTTCGCATTCTAAGAATGTCTCTCACCATTTAGGTTAATAGCTCGATCTCCGGAGTTCACGAGTTTGCAATTCATTCAATTTACTCATAACTATCTTCATTTAGATGCTATTAAGACTTGGGAAAGATTAGAGTAGTGGCTCGATGCCATAAGATCATCTTAAGGGAAGAATTCCCCATTTTGAGAATATTTGTTGCCATTTGAGTCAATTACTTAATCTGAGTAGGTCACGAGCTTGCAAATCATCTAATTTGCTTGCAATGATCTTCATTTTTGATTCTATTAGTGCTCAATAAAGATTAGTGCGGTGATTGAGACCCATGAGATTATTCGAAGTGAAGAATTTCCCATTCTAAGAAGGCTTGGTGTGATTTGGGTTAAATGGTCGACCTTGGAAGTTAGCGATCTAGAAACCCATCTAACTTACCTATAATTACCTTCATTGATCCTATTAGTGCTTTGAAAAGATTAGAGCAACTCTCGAAAGCGAGAAGATCATTCTACGTGAAGAACTTCCCATTCTAAGAATACTTGTCACCATTTGGTTTAACCGCTTGATCTCCATAGCTCATGAGCCTGTAAATCATCTAATTTACCTATAGTTATCTTTATTTGTATGCTATTATGAATTGGAAAAGATTAGACTAATGGTCGAGTGCCACGAGACTATTTTAAGGAAGAACTCTTGATTCTAAGAATGTTTGTCAGCATTCGGGTTGTTTGCTTGATCTTAGGAGTTCACTAGCTTGCAAATCGTCCAATTTGCCAGCAACTATCTTCATTCTCATGCCATTAGTATTTGGAAAAGATTAGCATAATGATTGAGAGGCATGGGAGCATTCCAAGGGCAAACCTTCGCATTTTAAGAATGTCTCTCACCATTAACACTTGGGAAAGATTAGAGTAATGGTTTGATGCCATAAGATCATCCTAAGGGAAGAAATCCCCATTCTGAGAATATTTGTTGCCATTTGGGTCAATTACATAATTTGAGGAGGTCACAAGCTTGCAAATCATCTAATTTGCTTGCGATGATCTTCATTTTTTATGCTATTAGTGCTCAAGAAAGATTAGTGCAGTGATTGAGACCTATGAGATTATTCTAAGTGAAGAACTTCCCGTTCTAAGAACGCTTGTTGCGATTCGGGTTAATTGGTCGACCTTGGAAGTTAGCGATCTAGAAAACCATCTAGCTTACTTATAATTACCTTCATTGATCCTGTTAGTGCTTTGAAAAGATTAGAGTAACTCTCGAGAGTGAGAAGATCATTCTAAGTGAGGAACTTTCCATTCTAAAAATACTTGCCACCATTCTGTTTAATCGCTTGATCTCCATAGCTCACAAGCCTGTAAAACACCTAATTTACCTATAGTTATCTTCATTTGGATGCTATTAGGACTTGGGAAAGATTAGACCAATGGTCGAGTGCCACGAGACCATTTTAAGGAAGAACTCCCCATTCTAAGAATGTTTGTCGGCATTCGGGTTGTTTGCTTGATCTTAAGAGTTCACCAGCTTGCAAATTGTCCAATTTGCTCACAATTATTTTCATTCTTATGCCATTAGTACTTGGGAAAGATTAGCGTACTTATTGAGAGGCACGGGAGCATTCCATGGGCAAACCTTCGCATTCTAAGAATGTCTCTCACCATTCGGGTTAATAGCTCGATCTCCGGAGTTCATGAGCTCAGAAATCATCTAATTTACATAGAAGCATCTTCATTTTGATGCTAATGGTACACGCAAAGGACTTGTATATGGTTGAGAGCTATAAGATCATCCCAAGAGAAGAAGTTGCCATTCTAAGAGCATTTGGGTTAATTGCTTGATCTCCGGAGTTCATGAGCTTACAAGTCATCCAATTTACTTATAACGATCTTCATTTAGATGCTATTAAGACTTGGGAAAGATTAGAGTAATGGTTCGATGCCATAAGATCATCGTAGGGGAAGAACTCCCCGTTTTGAGAATATTTGTTACCATTTAGGTCAATTACTTAATCCAAGGAGTTCACGAGTTTGCAAATCATCTAATTTTCTTGCAATGATCTCCATTTTTTATGCTCTTAGTGCTCAAGAAAGATTAGTGCTGTGATTGAAACCCATGAGATTATTTTAAGTGAAGAATTTCCCATTCTAAGAACGCTTGTTGCGATTCGAGTTAATTGGTCGACCTTAGAAGTTAGCGATCTAGAAAACCATCTAGCTTACCTATAATTACCTTCATTGATCCCGTTAGTGATTTGAAAAGATTAGAGCAACTCTCAATAGCGAGAAGATCATTCTAAATGAAGAACTTCCTGTTCTAAGAATACTTGCCACCATTCGGTTTAACCGTTTGATATCCATAGCTCATGAGCCTGTAAATCATCTAATTTACCTATAGTTATATTTATTTGGATGCTATTAAGATTTGGGAAAGATTAGACCAATGGTCGAGTGCCACGAGACCATTTTAAGGAAGAACTCCCCATTCTAAGAATGTTTGTCAGCATTTGGGTTATTTGCTTGATCTTAGGAGTTCACTAGCTTGCAAATCATCCAATTTGCTTGCAACTATCTTCATTCTCATGCCATTAGTACTTGGAAAAGATTAGCGTAATGATTGAGAGGCACGGGGGCATTCCAAGGGTAAACCTTCGCATTCTAAGAATGTCTTTCACCATTTGGGTTAATAGCTCGATCTTCAGAGTTCATGAGCTTGGAAATCATCCAATTTACATAGAAGCGTCTTCATTTTGATGCTAATGGTACACGCGAAGGACTAGTATAATGGTTGAGAGTTGTAAGATCATCCCAAGAGAAGAAGTTGCCATTCTAAGAATATTTGGGTTAATTGCTCGATCTCTGGAGTTCATGAGCTTGCAAGTCATCCAATTTACTCATAACTATCTTCATTTAGATGCTATTAAGACTTGGGATAGATTAGAGTAATGGTTCAATGCCAAAAGATCATCCTAAGGGAAGAACTCCCCATTTTAAAAATATTCGTTGTCACTTGGGTCAATTACTTAATCCGATGAGGTCACGAGCTTGCAAATCATCTAATTTGCTTGCAATGATCTCCATTTTTTATGCTCTTAGTGCTCAAGAAAGATTAGTGCAATGATTAAGACCCATGATATTATTTTAAGTGAAGAATTTTGCATTCTAAGAACGCTTGTTGCAATTCGGGTTAATTAGTCGACCTTGGAAGTTAGCGATCTAGAAAACCATCTAACTTATTCATAATTACCTTCATTGATCTTGTTAGTACTTTGAAAAGATTAGAGTAACTCTCGAGAGCGAGAAGATCATTCTAAGTAAAGATCTTCCCATTCTAAAAATACATGCCACCATTCAGTTTAATTGCTTGATCTCCATAGCTCACGAGCCTGTAAATCACCTAATTTACCTATGGTTATCTTCATTTGGATGCTTTTAGGACTTGGGAAAGATTAGACCAATGGTCGAGTGCCACAAGACCAGTTTAAGGAAGAACTCCCCATTCTAAGAATGTTTGTCAGCATTTCGGGTTGTTTGCTTGATCTTAAGAGTTCACCAGCTTGCAAATCATCCAATTTGCTCGTAACTATCTTCATTCTTATGCCATTAGTTCTTGGAAAAGATTAGCGTAATGATTGAGAGGCACAGGAGCATTCCAAGGGCAAACCTTCGCATTCTAAGAATGTCTCTCACCATTAAGACTTGGGAAAGATTAGAGTAATGGTTCGATGCCATAAGATCATCCTAAGGGAAGAACTCCCCATTCTGAGAATATTTGTTGCCATTTGGGTCAATTACTTAATCCGAGGAGGTCACGAGCTTGCAAATCATCTAATTTGCTTGCAAGATCTCCATTTTTTATGCTCTTAGTGTTCAAGAAAGATTAGTGTAGTGATTGAGACCCATGAGATTATTCTAAGTGAATAACTTCCCATTCTAAGAACGCTTGTTGCGATTCGGGTTAATTGGTCGACCTTGGAAATTAGCGATCTAGAAAACCATCTAGCTTACTCATAATTACCTTCATTGATCCTGTTAGTGCTTTGAAAAGATTAGAATAACTCTCGAGAGCGAAATGATCATTCTAAGTGAAGAACTTCCCATTCTAAGAATACTTGCCACCATTCGTTTTAATCGCTTGATCTCCATAGCTCACGAGCATGTAAATCACCTAATTTGTCTATAGTTATCTTCATTTGGATGCTATTAGGACTTGGAAAAGATTAGACCATTGGTCGAGTGTTGTGAGACCATTTTAAGGAAGAACTCCTCATTCTAAGAATGTTTGTCGGCATTTCGGGTTGTTTGCTTGATCTTAAGAGTTTACCAACTTGTAAATCATCCAATTTGCTTGCTGCTATCTTCATTCTTATGCCATTAGTACTTGGAAAAGATTAGCGTAATGATTGAGAGGCACGGGAGCATTCCAAGTGCAAACCTTCGCATTCTAAGAATGTCTCTCACCATTTGGGTTAATAGCTCGATCTCCGGAGTTCATGAGCTTGGAAATAATCTAATTTGCACAGAAGCATCTTCATTTTGATGCTAATGGTACACGCGAAGGACTAGTATAATGGTTGAGAGCCGTAAGATCATCCCAAGAGAAGAAATTGCCATTCTAAGAACATTGGGTCAATTGCTCGATCTCAGGAGTTCATGAGCTTGCAAATCATCCAATTTACTCATTTAGATGCTATTAAGACTTGGGAAAGATTAGAGTAATGGTTCGATGCCATAAGATCATCCTAGGGGAAGAACTCCCCATTTTGAGAATATTTGTTGCCATTTGGGTCAATTGCTTAATTCGAGGAGGCCACGAGCTTGCAAATCATCTAATTTTCTTGCAATGATCTCCATTTTTGATGCTATTAGTGCTCAAGAAAGATTAGTATAGTGATTGAGACCCATGAGATTTTTCTAAGTGAAGAACTTCCCATTTTAAGAATGTTTGTTGCGATTCGAGTTAATTGGTCGACCTTGGAAGGTAGCGATCTAGAAAACCATCTAGCTTACTCCTAATTTCCTTCATTGATCCTGTTAGTGCTTTGAAAAGATTAGAGCAACTCTCGAGAGCGAGAAGATCATTCTAAGTGAAGAACTTCCCGTTCTAAGAATACTTGCCACCATTCGGTTTAATCGCTTGATCTCCATAGCTCATGAGCATGTAAATCACCTAATTTACCTATAGTTATCTTCATTTGGATGCTATTAGGACTTTGGAAAGATTAGACCAATGGTTAAGTGCCGCGAGACCATTTTAAGGAAGAACTCCCAATTCTAAGAATGTTTGTCAACATTTTGGGTTGTTTGCTTGATCTTAGGAGTTCACTAGCTTGCAAATTGTCCAATTTGCTCGCAGCTATCTTCATTCTTATGCTAGTAGTACTTGGAAAAGATTAGCATACTTATTGAGAGGCACGGGAGCATTCCATGGGCAAACCTTTGCATTCTAAGAATGTCTCTCACCATTCGGGTTAATAACTCGATCTTCGGAGTTCATGAACTCGGAAATCATCTAATTTACATAGAAGCATCTTCATTTTGATGCTAATGGTACATGCGAATGACTAGTATAATGGTTGAGAGCCGTACGATCATCCCAAGAGAAGAAGTTGCCAGTTTAAGAACATTTGGGTAAATTGCTTGATCTCCAGAGTTCATGAGCTTGCAAGTCATTGAATTTACTCATAACTATCTTCATTTAGATGCTATTAAGACTTGGGAAAGATTAGGGTAATGGTTTGATGCCATAAGATCATCCTAAGGGAATGACTCCCCATTATGAGAATATTTATTGCCATTTGTGTTAAGAGATCGAATATGTACCTTGTCAATATCAGCAGTGACAGCAACTGTTGACTTTACAAACTCCACCTCGTTACAAGCATCATCTGTGTTGATTATCCCAATAATACTCGCTATCTTAGGAGTTTCTGGTTGCAACTCCATCTCAAGCTAAACATTGTTCAAATCCGTATAAGCACTACTATTATCACTCTTAATCAGAAGTACTTGAGACTCGTCAAATGTAACTTCTCTACTGAGAATAGGTCAATTTAACTCTGGGCACCACAACTGATAACCTCGCTCACCTTGTGCATAACCTATGAATATGCACTTTCTTGCCCTTCCATTGAGCTTACCATCACTTACTCAAACATAACATGGGCAACCGAATATTGTAAGAATAGAATAATCGGCAACGTTACCTGACCACACTTCTTTGAGAGTCCAATTTCTAATTGTAGTTGATGGGGATCTATTCATTAGGTAGCTCGCCATACTAAGCGCATCCGCTAGGAATCTCCTAGTCATACCAGCACTAGAGATCATTTTGTGGGCCATCTCTAATAATGTTCTGCTCAACAATTCTGCAACATGTTGTGGTTCATTGGCAGTAGTGTGATGTTTCACTATGCCTTCCTTTATGCAAAATTCATTTAACAACTTCGAGCAAAACTCCATACTACTGTCAATCTGCATCTGCTTGATCGTCTTACTAGTTTCCTTTTCGATCGAAGCTCTCAATTGCGTGATCTTGACAATAGCATCAAATTTGCACCTGACCACAAACACCCACATTTTCATCAAGTAGTCATCAACAATTATTAACATATATCCGGCACTCTTCCTAAAAGGAAACCGCAACAATCTGCGAACATTCAAGTGAAGTAACTCTACAATTTCCATGGTTTTTTATATTTATTTTCGTACTAAACTGCACTTTTTGTCGTTGATCTAAATCACAACACCTACATACATTCAGTTCGTTAGTAACATAACCACATAGCAGATTTCTTTTACTTAAAACCTTTAGGCTTCTCTCGTCAATGTGCCCAAAACGCATATGCCACAATTTGGACTCTCGAACAAATGCATCTGACATCTCTGTAGCGAAATTTGTCATTGTCTCACCTTGAAACTCATACAGGCCATTGTGCTTGATTCCTTTCATTATTACTAAAGCACATCGAACAACTTTTAGAACTCCATATTTTGAAAAATATCGACACCCAGCTGAATCCAAGGCACTCAAGGAAATTAAATTCTTCTTCAATTTTGGAACATGCCTCACTCTAGTCAATGTTCTCACAATATCATCATGCATTCTGATTCTAATATCACTAACACCTACGACATCGCATTCAGCATTGTTCCCCAACTGCACTATATTACCATTCGTGCATTGATAAGTAGTAAATCAGTTTCTATTTGGTGTAGCATGAAAAGAACAACTAGAATCCATAATCCATCTATCAAACGATGAATAATCAGTGACAGACAAGACATAATCGGCACTATTTGAATTACCAACGGCTATAGCTACAACATCATCTGCAATATCAACTAAAATTTTTCTTACCTTTCTCGTTTTTCAGCTTAAGGCAATTTCTTCGAAGATGGGTGCCACAGTTCCAATAGACAACACCACTAATCCTAGACTAGCTACGTCTGTTCATGTTCTTACTATCACATGTACTAGTTCTTCCTCTGTTTTCACCTATTAAAGCAGTAGATACGGGTTCACCGGATTCTCTTCTACGAATATCCTCACTTAGAATTAAATCTTGAACCCCATCAAACATTAAGCTTGTTAACCTAGATGAATTACTAATGGTAGTAATAGTAGTATTCCAATTATCAGGCAATGAGGATAACAGAATCAAAGCACAGAACTCATCTTCAAAGTTAATATCAACTGAACTCAATTGACAAACAATCACATTGAATTCATTGATATGATCTGCAACTGATGCACCTTCGCTCATCTTCAAATTAAACAGACGACGCATCAAATAGATCTTATTGATTATAGAGGGCCTCTCGTACATATCCGAGAAGGCTTTCATCAAACCCGTAGTGGTAGTCTCATTCACAATGTTAAACACAATATTACGAGCCAACGTTAGCTGAATATCATTCATAGCTCGTCTATCCAACAAATCCTAGTTAGCTTTCTTCATCGTCTCTAGCTTCTCGCTCGATAGGGGTGTGTGCAGTTTCATTTGATAGAGATAATCTTCAATTTGCATCTTCCAGAAATTGAAATCCTTCCCATCAAATCTGTCGATTCTCACTTTTACTTTTTTTGTCACCATCAATTCGCTTTAGCTCAGTCAAAGCCTGACTCTGATACCAATTGTTGCAGAAAGGATGAGCGATCGAATAATAAAATAGACAGAATAAAAAAAATAAATCAAACACTAGATTTACGTGGTTTGGTCGTAGAGATCTACGTCCACGGAGAGAGCAGTGACGAATTTTACTATAGAACAAATGATACAACAGAGATTTTACACTTGAGTCACTCAAACACTCTCAGTATTTCTCAAGCCCCAATTACACCAAATAACTCATGTAGTGTTTAGTCGTATAATTCCTCGCGAAATAATCTCTCAATCTCACAAAGAAATTATACACAAATTCTTACCACAAGAATTTAATTGGCTACAAACACTTGAATTTTCTTGGGTAATTGTTCGAACGAAATCAATGGAGAAAACTTCTCCCAAGCACTCGATGACGAATCGGCGCTTCAAGACCTCTTGCATCAACAACGGCCCAATTCTTCTCCACACATGGCCATATATATGTAATGGACTTGAGAACTTTCTAATTCTTGAAAGTCAATCCTACGTGGAGTAGGAAAGAATACATAAAAATATAAAATTAAGAAATCCACACCTACTAGGATTAGGAAACAAATTCAGACTTTTGCTTTGAGCTTAAACTCGAGACATATTTTCAACAGATGCACTTCTCAATTTTTCAAATATCGAATGGATAACCAGATGTCGGAATGTTTCAAGTGTTTGTTGGGTATCAAGGTGTTTCTTGAATCATTGCTTCATCCAAATCTTCGAACTTCTAAAAATCTGTTAGATAACCAGATATTTGGATGTTTTAAGCATCTTTTGAGTATCCAAGTGCTTCTTCTTTGAGTTTTTTTTTTTTTTTTCTGGAATCTATCAGATATCCAGTCGCTCGAAGATTAAAAGAAATAGCCTCATTCAAATATATGTCGAGTATCCAGGTGTTCGCAGTACCTATTGGGTATCCAGGTGCTCCTTTCAAGGCTTGCGATTTGTCCAAGCACTTCTTGAACTTTCGAATATCTATCCAATAATCAGATATTTGAATGTTTTAAGTGTCTGTCGGGTATCCGCATGCTTCCCTAAATCTTTGCTTCATCCAAATATCCACATTTTAAAAATCTTTCGGATAGCCATCGAGTATCTAAGTGCTTCTTCTTTAAGTTTCTTTCTTTCAGAAATCTCTCAAATATCCAATTGCTAGAAGATTTTCAAGAAAACCTCAATCAAATATCCATCAGATGACTAGATGTTTGAAAGTTCCAAATCCTTAGGCGAGTGGACCATGAGGTGCTCATTATCTGACTCTTCTTCCATCCTTGCTAGTGATGACCCATCAAGCAATCTATCAAATCCTCAAGCGAGGACCCAGGTGTTCTTTCTTTGAGCTTTTTTAGGAAATTGTAGGATATCCAGGCTCTTAAAAAATTTTAAGATAAACTTCCTCTTTGAACATTCAAAGTCTATCGAATAACTAGTTGTTTGAATGATTAAATATCTGTCAAGATTACCAAGAGATTTTCTCGTGCCCTGATATATTTTCTAGGATGTTCAAGTAAGTAGAAACATGTATGTATTCTACTATGCATTGGCATTTGCATATCATGTTCTTTTGCATTTTACATAATTGCATTTGCATGGTCTAAATTTAAGTGTCATTTATCTTTGAAGGAAACTTCTGTGGAGTCTCATTCAAAGAGGGATAACTATTGATATTTAAATTTAGGCTACTTCATTTAGTCAATTGTCACATAAATGATTGACCATAAGAAAAGAGGAGTGTTCAAAAAATTTCGAGAAGCCAGCGAGGCTCTTCTCCTTCTCCTAGGTGATTTACAGCAAGTTCTTTATTCCAGCAAGCCTCTTACCAGCTCAATTGCGTTGTTACTATTCACTATTGCTAATCTTTGCTGCCATGTTAGTGGTGTAGGATTAAAATTGATAAAGATTACTTGCAAAATAATTTGAAATAAACAGAAAGGTACCAAAACGACGTTAAACTAATCTAGCGTAATCAAATTTATGTATCCATGAATCTTTGGTTTGTAGAAGTAAAATATACCACCGCATTTTAGTTGGATGTCTAATCGATCAAAAATCGACTAGTGGCCACTTTAGGGTAAGTTTGATTGCATGTTTGAATTGAGAAACTAGATTGGGGTTGATAATACTTTGGAGAGCTTGTGCTAAGTGCCACATTAAGTAATCCATTTATTTTCTATTGGTGGTTCACCTCGACAAAGATCGTGACAGTGTCATGTTAGTTTTAGTTCATTTTTCAGATAAACCCAATTCCACCATTATTCCACTAACGCCATCTGTTGTTACCTTTTATAAACATTTGGGTCCATTATACGTGTGATCATTTTGTTCCTATGCTTTTGACTCTATTTATGATCCATTACTTTTCTGTTATTAATGGCACTTGGTATATAATGAAATCCTGGCAATTCGGATGACACTATCAGGCGGAAAAAACAACGAATTGGCAAATCTCAATAATTGAATGACAATAACTTACAAAACATTTTCTACCTTAGAAAGTTCAGACACATTAAGGAACAAACCTAGATGAGAACTCGATGTGGTGGCACTACACTAGTTATTACAAACTCCTAAGGCACAATCCAAGATCTATTAATTCAGGGAGGGGGGAAATATGGTCCTCTGTACCTGGGGATTGGGATTAGGCCAAAAAGAACAACAAAAGAAATTGCCCCACATTATTTAATAAATTCGATTCAATATATACGTATCTAATTATGTCTACCCTATCTGTGTTCACATAAAATTGATTTGCATCATTAAAAAATTTCTCGGTGCTTCAAAAAAAATTCATCTAATACCATTTTCACATCATGTACAGGGTGTGTATAGAAAGATAGAGTGAAGTTTCATTTAACTTAATTTGGTGGGAAAATAACTAGAAGTAATTTTTGTAGATGAGGACAACAAACTCTGATCGTCTTACTAAGTAATGGCCCTTTTAAATCAATTTCAGGATGGTAAATTTCGGACTCAAATTAATTGCAGTATTTTATAAGCGATTTGTTAGGAATGTATCTTGAAGAGTGAGAATAGCTCACAAACTTTTGACGCACTGAGTTGAAGTGCATGCAGATGCTCAGGGCATGCCAAAATTAATTATGCTTGAAATTGCGAATAAACGTTTCTTCATAGCCGTTGATCTTGTCGGACCAACATAAAGGATCCACCTACATAAAATCAACGGTTGAGATTCACCCTATCTAATGAATCTGGGTTAAGAAATTGGGGAAGGAGAGGAGGGAGTCCTGCAAAGTCCTAAACCCATCACCTTTTTGCCAATTGTTTGAACTTCATCACAAAAAGGGGTTGCCTAAAATTCACATTGGTTGCCATTAGAGGTGGCAAAATAAGTGTAGTACTCATATTTTGACTCACATTTAATGTTGTATGTTATAAATGGGTTGTCATAAGTTTTAAAAACAAACTTAAGTGGATCATAAATAGGTTACCTAACAATTTAATAGGTCTTAAATGGGTGGGTTACTTAACAAGCTTTTTTTTTTATCGGTTACTTGACAAGCTTAAATGAATCATAACATGTCATTTTAAAATTTTAAAATTTGTTTTTTAAAATTTTTAATTTTTTTCTTTTATTTTCCTACGAACTTCAGTAAGGCCTCGCCGACCGTGAGTGAGGATTCCCGTCCTTGCCCAGATCTGGATGCATAAGAGGAGGATCAATTGGCGAAAGCGCTATTCTGACTGTAGCTTCAAGCTCGAGCGTTGCTCATCCCCTCCGGACGCTTCGATGCGGCCATCAGAACCAACTTCCGTTGGGGCTTCAAGCTGTACGGCTCCGTGGTGACACCGAACCGACCATAAGGACAGGAAAGAAATCGCTCCAAGATTACGCTAGGAAAATCAGAGTAAAGGGATACGGGATCAACAAATTAGAATCATCGGAGACAGCGACCGAAATTAAGAACAAAATTAAAATTGGAATGGACAAGGAAAGGGATTGAGCAATCCGTATTGGAGGCGATTTGGCGGAAATGAGGATCCTGGAGAGGAAAGATGGTGAAAACGAATTCGCAGAAAGTTTCCCCATCTCGGCGATGAATTTGGAAGTGTCCCAAATTTGGGCTAGGGTCGGCAGGCCTTTGCCTGCAACCGGCAAGTGCCAATCGACGGGCTTTATAGGGAAAAGAAAAAGGAAAAGAAGAAAGAAAAAGAAAATTTATGGACAAAATAAAAAAAATTCAATTTTTTAAAATAAATTATAAGATTTTATGAAAGTGTTTTAATAATAATTTAAAAAAAAAATCTTAAGATACAAGTTTTACAAGATTATGTTAAATATGGAAATGTTAACTAATATGGGTTGAGTCGAGTATGTGTTAGGTATGGATTGAATCGAGTATGTGTTAGGTATGGATCGAATCGAGTATGTGTTAAATTTGGATTATGAAGAAATGGGTCATAAATGGTTAATGGATTAATTTGAATTCATGCTATTCATGACTTGACTCAACTCAAACTCAATCCAATCCATCCATTTGAGAGTGTTGGTCACTGCTAAAAAAAAAAAAGAGAGGTTCAGAGGTTGTTTCTGGCCAAGCTAAGAAGCAAATATTTCTTTTCCTTTTTTTTTCTATAAGTTGTCTGTTCCTATATTTTCAAAACCTTATCTATCACCTCTTAAAAAATTACTTTAGTACTTTTTCCTCAATTTCATCGAATAACTTAGATTCGTTTGGGTAATTTAAATATTTAAGATAAGTGAAGAAAGGGTTCACAGATTTGTCACTGGAAAGCTAAGGTTAGTCATATAAAAACTATAAGTTAGTCTACGTGAAATACATTGCCATGTTGAACTATTACATAACAGTTACAAATTATGCGGTCTTAAGTTTGACCACCATCATACTCTTTTCACTAGGATGTGAGACCACCAGAACTCAGGGCATTCCTCCACAAATTGGCTGCTATATTCAATTAGCCACAATTCCAATTCACAGATTTTCATCTACGATAATTTCCACCATATGAGAAATCAAGAGCGCGGCCTGTAGTAGCCATAGACTGCATAGAAGCTCTGTAGGAAAGTAAGCGCAAGCAAAACCAAAGCAGCAATGAAGGAAATGATTGACCAGGGATTGCTGAAGTAATTGTGCTTGAGACTGGCTCTCCAGCGATTGCATTTGCGGCTGGAGTATTCGTTCACCCTCTTGGTCAGTTCAGAGAGATAAGAGTCGTTCAGGTCGAAAACCACCTCCTTGCAAAGCCGGTTGAAGAGGTCAGCAACCTCAGCATCGCTCCCAAGCCAGTGCTCGATGATCCCGCGTTGGTGGAGGTGCCTGACGTCCTCGGGGGAGTCGATCAAGTGGTCCATGAAGACTATGTACGCCGTGATGATGTTGTCACTGCAATTGACATGAGACTGTTCAAAGGCTATCAAGTTGAGGAAGAGTGACCTTGTCCCATCGTCAATATGCAGCCGGGGGATCCAGAGGATCCCGTCCTTGAACTGGATGTCCCAAGACCTGTCCGTCTTCCTCTCCCTGAACTTGATCCCGGCTTCTCGGAGCTCAGTCACACAGTGGATGAGCTGTTGCCTCTCCTGCGACGACGCCTCGATCCCTGCCCGCTTTGGGCCGAGGTCCAGGAGCCTCCGCCAAAACAATTTGAGGCAAGGGACCTTGTCTTGGTCGGGGACCTGCTTCGGGTGCAGGAGGCTCCGCCGGAACAATTCAAGGCAAGGGAGCTCGCCCTGGTTGGGTAACGGATCGAATTCCAGCCTGTTGCTGCTATTGATGGTCTGGCAGCCCTTCGTCGGCTTCAGAGGGTCGAAGAACCGGAGTGCCAGCTTGGCTATGGCCCCCTCCTGGTGGGGGTGGCATTGCTGGAGGCAGAACAGCCCGTGATGCTGGATGGAGAACAGCGCGTCAAGTATGAAGAGCGGGATCTGATTCTCAAGCATGATCATGTCTCGCTGGATCATGGGCATGGATCTGCACTTCGAGGAGAAGATGGGGTCATTGGGACAGTAGCCAAGTTCAGCAAACCCCCTGGAGTCTCCCTGGAACAGCTCGATCACAAAGCACCCGTCGAGAATCATCATCTTCACGAAGTCGTCGCTACTCATGGATATCGTCCCCTCGTAACAGGCACGAGCTCTCTTCTCGACCTTCTTCACCGACTCTAGATAGCGGTCTATCTTGCCATTGGAGCGCTCGAGGATGCGGTGGAGGCAGCGCCACTTGTGCCAGTTCATCTGGCAGAGGTGTGCCTTACCGTGGTGGTAGGGCCCAAGCGAGACGATCTGGGGCACGTAGGCCTTGTCGTCGCCATCCATGAGATAGTGTGGGATCCGGTAAATGGAGAGCTTTGCCCACAAGCAAGCTTCATTGGCCTGGCGAGCTTGGTCGAGCTTCTCTTTGATGGAGATGACCCATTCGGGCTTGGGTGGCCTCGGCTCATACTCAGAGTCGCTTTCACCCTCCCTGTTCCCATCGGGTTGTTCTGGCTGGATCTTGCGAGCCCTGTCGTTCGGAGGCCGTCTTCGGGGATGGCGATTTAATGCTACGGCTTGTGATATATTTTGGTCAGATGCTTCGGTTTGAGTTTCAGGACTGCTCAAATCCATTCGTTGTCCAGATCCCCTATTTTTTCTGACCTTACTAGAAAGAGAACGAAAACCCAAAAGAGGCTCGAGGGGCTCGAGGGGCTGGAGCCACTCTCGAGGAGTAACCACTTTCTTTCGGGAGCCTGGTCTATGTTTCTCTGCGCCTTTGCCTTTCTTGGGTTTTGATCTTTTGAAACTATACTTAACGAGAGAGAGAGAGAGAGAGAGAGAGAGCAATTTTAATCAAAGGCTATTGGAACAACAAGATTTCAAAGGAGCTTTATAATGTTCCAGCCTTTATGACGTCACGTCGAATTCGTCATCAAATCCATTTAAACTGGAAGCATGATAAATAACATGCCCCCACCTGACCCGTCCAAGGTACAATATGGGACTGGCCTTTCATCCGCCCCGAAAGGAAATCGGACGCCTCCCGCTCCTCGTGAAACACATGTCTACGGCCAAGAATAAGTTAATTACTGATGGGTGCAAAAGATGGTCAAATATAGTAGCATTTTACATGTATAAGGAGATGGATTGAAGTTTTTTCCAGCTTAATTTTGTGGGAAAAGAACTAGAGGAATCATTGGAGACCAGAGTGAACTGCCCTCGCCTTAGGAGGAGATGCCCCTTCAAATCCATTTTAGGTAGGTAAGCTTTGAACTCAAATTAATTGTACCTTTTCTCATAAGTGATAAATTAAAAATAGATTTTAGAGGCAAGAGTAAACCACAAGCTTGAGACACGAAGGCGAAGCGTGTATAGAGGTCCCAGACATGCTAAAATTAATTATACTCAACAATGGGAAAAATGCTTCTTTTTGATAAAGAGAGAGGAATACGTATATAGATTAAGATCAAATGGATTAAATAAATCACAATTATTGAACTTGTGGGATTCACGATGACTTCCACATAGAGTCTATATCAAATTGCGATGCATCCCATCCCATCCGATGAATTCAAGTCTACAGGAGAAATTGGTGAAGGAGAGGTGGGAAACCTGCAAATTAATATTTAAAGTATGAATCTTTTTAATGTAATAAACAACCTAAAAATAATATTAAGATATATTTCTCTTTGAATATATATATATATATATGCGCGCGCACACTTTGATTATTTAAAAAAATTCGTTCTATTAATTAATAATTCTAATGTATCAAGCAAATACATCTTTATAAAATCTTTTAAATACCAACTTTCACGTGCAAATTGTGGGTGTACGCTTTTGTTGGTAACAATACTAACAAAAAATATTCGTCTCTTAATTTCGCACAAATTTTTCAACATATGTACCAAGTGACTCAATGTATAATTTGTCCTTGTCTTGGGGGTTCCCAAAAGTTTAATAACGCGAAAACAACTAGAACTTGGAATCTTGGAATAAACGAAGACCAGAAACTCTTTGCCTAGATCAATTGATTTGGGGGTTCGCGAAAGCCTAATAACATGATTGGAATCTTGGGATCAACAAAGACTAGAATGTCTTTTTCTACGTCAATTCATATTCTATTATAGAAGATAACCAATTAATCAATCCTAGGAATATTGGAATAGACAAAGACGATAAAGTCTTTTTTCAGATCATTCACACTCTATTCATAAATAATAAGCAATTAATCAATCTCATTTGTATTTTTTTTCTTCTTTCTTGATGCTCAAAGTCAAATTGCTTAGCTGTATGTTATTAATTTTTCATCCATCATACTAATCAAACTAGCAACCTTCTAGATGCGGTGGAGGCAGCACCACTTGTACCGCTCCATATGGCGGAGTTGTTCGTCACTATGGTGGCACGGCCCAAGGGAGACAATATGGGGACCCGGACCTTGTCCTTGCCATTCTTGAGATGGCGTCAGATCCGGTAAATGGGAAGCTTCGCCCACGAGCTTGGCACGTTGTCGTAGCGACCTCACTCATGCTTCCCTTCGATGGAGATGACGCACTTGGACTCAGGAGGCCTTGGCTCATAGTCGGGGACAATCTCGCCATCGTAGGTTGATTTCTTGGGGAGTCGAGATTCCACAATTCTTCTCGAAGCTTAAGAGTGATTACATACCAAGTCAAGAAGAGCTCCTCGTTGTAAACAGTAGCCATTTCTTGTGAAGAATTTGTCTATGTTTCTAGGCCTTTGCCTTTGTTGGGTTTTCATCCTTTGAATTGATTTGCTCCCCAAAACAAGCTTTGTAATATTCTAGCCCCTTGCGAGGTTAGGTTGATTTCGTCATCATACGGGCTGGTAATATGAAAGTGTGACTAATAGCGTGCCCCGTCTTAGCCATACATGGTACAATCGGACACCTCATGCAAACGGTTGGGTTTTATTTTTCCCCGCTTAGCCTTTTAATTAGATTCAATAATTTAATTATTGATGGGAAAAATAGATAAGTCACATGTGGCAGTGTTTTGCATGCAGGAATTGGTGATAAGGCCTCACTCCCCTTATGAACAGCATTCAATGATAGCACGAGAATTAGATACAACTATGCCCATCTCCCCTCTCATAAAGCAATCGAATGAATTTTAATCTTCGGGGATTCTCTCTTTCACCAAAATGTGCATATGTACACATCTTGGTGTAGTGTCTTTCAAGTATATACAAAATAAGTTGGATTCAATAGAAGTTTTTTTTTAGTGTGCGATATTATTAATATGATGAGTGTGGTCATTCCTCGACGACTTTGAATGGACTTGAAGAAGGGGTTGAAAAAATATCTTGACTACTTGGCGTATTGATTCAATGCGGTCTTTCCCCAACTAACTAATCATGCTACTAATGAAGCGAGCCCCACCACCACTGCGCTGGGGACTAAATCCTCCCCAACTAACTAGTCATGCTACTAATGAAGTGAGCCCCACCACCACTGCACTAGGGACTAAATCCTCCTCAACTAACTAGTCATGCTACTAATGAAGCGAGCCCACCACCACTGCGTTGGGATAAATCAAACCGCAACAATTGAGATATTAGATTGATTGGATACAATATTTTGCCTCCTATACTTGCATATCTTTCTTTGCTCCAAAATAGAGGAAATATTAGCCCTCGTTTGTTTTTCATGGATTGAATGATTTGATCAACATCATTATAAATGATTATTTATATCGCTTGCAAAAATAAATATCATTATCTAATTTATGAATCATATAAGATGCAAATCTAAAACTAATTGAGATGATCAAACATCAAATTGTTTTTGGACTTGATTTATGAAGAATCAAACATTTATTGAATGCTTAATCAAAGACTAATCAAGGATCAGATTTGCAAATAGTTTTCTTAAGGTGTTCATATAACTCATGCATGAAGTTCCTCCTCCTTGCTTCACCAAGAAGGTACTTTATATAGTATTTACATCCTGCAACGACAACATGTAAAGAAGCTTATCAATAAACAAAGAGAATTTCAAAATTCATAAACGAGGTTGGTTGTAATTAATGAAGAAATGTTACATTTACTAAATTTGGGTTACTAAATTGGTATACTAAATTAAATGTGACTGAAAGAAATGTATTGAAGATGACTCATTTACTTTAATGCCTACTTTTAATTTGCCATAAATTTTGTAGATTGATTTCAATATATTTAGTATTGATTGGATATGATGATATCAAGCAAGATACATAATAGTAAATATACATATATATATATATCATTTTCATTATATTTAATGCATATAACACTTTTCTTTTCTAGTACTCGTGTTTTGCTCCGTCCCTTTCCCCCCCAGTACTCTCCCAAGGTGGGTTAGTTATCATATTTATAATGTGTAATCTAAAAAGGCAGAGCCAAGGGAAAACGACAATATAGTCCTTTTCTTGAAATAATTGAAGGACAGTTGGGGGGCCTCTTATCTTTTTTGTGATTGAGCCACATCCAACCTTGAACCGCATCCCTTGATCCGTGGTTCCATCGGCCAACTAATTACAAATTTGCCATTGCATAGTCTCTTTCCTCATCGTCCCTAATCGAATTATGATAGAATCACACTTTTTGGATGTTCTCACATGAGATATTTAAATCCACAATATGACCATCGGAACTCATTGGAATACACTTTCCGAGGAATGACATGAGTGCCTCTATGTCATAAGTGGTTCCTGACATCATCATTACTTCATTCTCATCATACCTCACCTATCATTTTTGCAATTTCATTAATCGTTTTTCAAATAGACCTTCATCTACAACTATTCAATGAGTGAGTAAGGCCAAGTTTAGATTGGGTAATAAATGGTCTGACCTGAATTAATCCATTTATGATATATTTATTTATAATGTAAATTTTTCGATTCATACTTAACTTCACCTAATCCATCAATTCGGGGCAAGGAAAATGTGGTCCTTTTTCCATGGTTGACCTAGGGATTGGGATTACCCAAAAAATATTTTAAAGAAAAGGACAAAAAGAAATGCCCCCTTTTAAATCCATTTTTGCAGGAAAATGCTTCTTTTGTTAAGGAGGGAAATACTTGCTTGGATTAAGAAAGGATTAAGTGAATCACAAATTGCTGATCTCGTGGGACCCACGTCTAAAATGAAAGTTGCGTATTTAAGATTATGGAAACTGGTGAGCTAACAGAGCTATTATTTGGAGGCAATTGACGGTGGTACGGCTAGAGGGAGACGATCCAAGGGACCTAGGTCTTGGGATAATGTGGGATCCGATAAATGAGAGCTTTGCCCACGAGCCTGGCATGTTGTTCTGGCGACCTTGCGCAAGCTTCTCTTTGATGGAGATGACCCACTTGGACCTGGGAGGCTTGGGCTCATAGGCGGGGATGATTTTGCCCCCACGTGTTGATTTCCTGGGGAGTTAAGATTCCGTAGTCTCTCGGAGCGCGTGAGTGGTTAAATGCCAACGCCATTTCTTGTGAGAATTGGTCTGTGTTTTTTGGCCTTTGCCTTAAATGGGTTTTCGTCCTTTGAATTGATAGAAAGCAAGAGTAAAAAAAGAAAAGAAAAAAAGAATTGCTACTTTAATAATGGCCACAAGTTTTGGAACAGAGGAGAGATTCTTCCTTCCAGAGAAAATATTCATGCTCTAGTAGTTGATTACCACGCGTCCAAACGGCCATGCTAACATTGAAAAGTACGAAATTTTCTCATTTTTTCAACATCGAGATTCCAAACGAGCTATTATTATTCTTGTATTTCTGATGTCACGTTGATTTCATCATCACATTAATAAGCCGACAGCGTGATAAACAACATGTCCCACGTGAGCCGTACAGGGTACAATAATGGGACTGGCTTTTCATCTATCCAAAAGGGACAGGACATCTCATGCTCAACGTGAAACACGTCCTGTAGACCTCCCTTGTCAACGTTTGGCCAAGCCAAAGCATGACCGGAGGGATTGGATCCCACTTTTGGATGATGTTTTATAAATATCCTCCCCTTTACCTCAAGAATGTCATTTTAAGCAAGTAATGATGATGCTTATGAGATATCATTATTCAATTTATAAACTAGATAAGGTGCAAGCCTAAGATCAATTTATATGATCCAAATATCAAATTGTTTATACTTAATCTATGAGAATCAAAACACAAATCAAGGATTTAATTCAAAGAGGATTGTCCTAAGCTATTTATATTTCTCATGCATCACATACTTTCTTCCTTGCTTTGCCAAGAGGTTATTAGACATAAAATTCATATCATGAGAGAATAGCACGTAAAAAAAGCTGATCAATAAAGGCATAAGTACAGCGGGAGTGCCAAAACTTGGCACAGAGGGACATTTAAGAGCCAAAACTTACAAACGGTACACTTAAGTGCCACTTTTAGAAAAAAAAAATGGATTACTTAAGTGCCAAGTCGCCGGAACCCTGCCGGAAATCCTATGTGGTATTTTTTTTATTAATTTGTTTGCCCACGTGGCTCGCTGGAAGTTGAAACGATGAAAAATCAGCGCAAAACGACGTCATTTTTGCGCTGACGTGGATTTTAAAATTATTAATTAAATAATTACAAATATATATTATTATAAAATCGATTTTATTTATAAAAAAAAGAAAAAAAAAGAGAAGGGGATCGGCGAGGCAGCCCTTGCCGATCCCCTTCTTTTTTTAAAAAAAATAAAATCGATTTTAATTTTTTTAAAATCTGACGTGGATAATTTTTTTTAAAAAAAATTGCCACGTGGATTTTTTTATTTTGAAAAAATGCTCCGTCAACAAATGAAGTCGCTGAAAAATGGACACGTGACAATTTGGCCAGAATTTTTCGCCGTTGGCACTTAACTGATCCATTTTGCTCCGATTTTGGCACTTAAGTGTACATTTTGTAACTTTTGGCACTTAAGTGTCCTTTTATGCCAAACTTTTGGCACTCTAGAGGTCCGTACCTTGATCAATAAATAAAGAGAATTTCAAAATCTATGAGTCATATTGATTATAATGATGGAGAAATGCTATATTTATTCGGTATTGGCTACTAAACTAGTATACTCAATGATGTGTTTAAATTTGTAATTGGACATTGAATATGACTCATTTGCTTTATAGTCCACTTTCAATTTACCATAGATTTTCTACATAAATTTTAACATAACTAGCATTGGCTTAATTTGATAACATTATGCAATAAGCATAGTGGTCAATATATGTCATCTCAATTGTATACCAATACATACGATACTCTTCTCTTCTTGGAGTCTTGTTTTTGCTCTATCATTTTTCTCTAACCACTCTTTTGAGTTGGGTTACATATATGAACATGCATATTTATAACTTGTAATGGAGAATGGGAAGGACGAATGATAATATAGCCAATTTCTCCAAATTATTAATTGAAAGACATTTGGGGGCTCACATCTTCTATGGACTGAGCCTGTCCAACGTACCTTGTCCCTTGAGTTGTCCAAGGCGGGACCCTCAATTTTGAATCTTGACCGTTGACTTTCTTTGCCTCTCTAGTCAAGCGATAGATCCGTGACTTCGACTGCCCAACTTTGACAAATTTGCCACAACACGATCTCTTTCCCCCTTCTCCCTAATCAAATTATAATATAGTCATTTTTTTGAAGTTCTCATCCAAGATATTTAAATCCACGACCATCGGAACTCCTTATATAATACTTTCTGAAAGCGATGTATATGCCTTATGCATAAACGGTTTCAAATCATTAATTCCATCTTATTACACCTCATTTATCATCTTCACAACTATATTAATCGTTATTCAAATTAACCCTCACATATTCAATTACGTAAATGAAAATGATGCCATCAGGTAAAATGTTAGGTTTCAAGGGTCATCAAAAGACACAAATTTGATTCAACATTTGGCAAGAACGAAAAGATTAATACCATGAAAAGTCCAAAATATATACATATGATAAATTTATCATAAATTATCATAAAAAAATCTCAAACTAGTATACTCATAATATCTTTATCCTATGTTAGCTTCTCTCAAATTTCACTATTTCAATTGACATGAAAGTTTACATGAAACTCTCTCTCTCTCTCTCCACTTTGATTCTTCTTCCTCTTCCTCTACGTCAAACACTCTCTTTCATCATCGTCTTCATCTTTGTGATTAGGCATCAAAATTTGGTTGAGCACACTTTTATCTCTAGCAATCTTCTCACCTTCAGAATTTTTTTTTCTCAGATTTGTTTGGCAAACTCATCCAAATCACTGAATTAGAAAGTTTAATGGCTTCAATTGGAAGTATTTCAAAGAGAAGCGTATCATCTTCTAGTTCCATCAACGAAGTTCTTCCTCTAATAATTCATTCATACCTTTCTTGGTTCTTTGCACCCAGTATTGTTGCTTGCACTTCTTGTAACGTGGGCGTGCATCGCAAATGACAGAAGAAATGAAATGAATTTTGAAACTCGGAATAATTCAAGCCATGTCAGAAGTGTTTCATAGAGACGTCTTGTGATGATAGTACATTGGACATATAAAGGCACATTGTGGTGGTGGTTTGTCTATTTTGTGTATTTTCCTAGTAACTTACATCCTCTACAAAGGAAGTTGGACCGAGCATTATCTTTCTAATGCTTGCTTAATTGTCTCATTGACAAGTTGATGACTCTGGATTTTTTTCAATAGATTGATCCCAAGTCTTCATCACGTGAGAATGGAGAATTGTTGGGATTGATTAATAGGAAAGGGATCTTGGATGAGAGAATTGAAATAGTGGAAAGTCAATTTTACAAATCAAAATTTTACAAATAAAGCAATGTCAGAGTAAGCATGATTGGACACAATTAAAGCAACACGGTAACAAATTGCAGGTGAAAGTTGCAAAATTGGAAGCAAATGAGAAGACCGATGTCAAAGCCATACTTTTAGTGATAGGAGATATGTGCGTGCTGATGTTGTCTAAGTTGGATCGAAGGACACAATATTCATTGCCTTAGTTTTGCAACAATGTAGGTGCAGGAATGTTGTGGTAATTGCCATTGTTGTTTTTATTATCAGTGAGAGAAATGAGAGAAATGTCGTGAAAGCAACGTTGATTTTGGAGAGGGATTGTAGATCTTGTTGAAGTGAGTTAACAATGCTCTGAAGTCGATGAAATCTTGTGTAAATCTTGTTATTATTTGGGCAATGGGAGGTTTTTAGGTAAATCTAGTCTTGAACGTACTAGATTCTTGTTTCAACCTTTCCAAAGAAAGAGGAAACAAAAAAGAATGCAAAAAAGATTGTCCTTTCTTAAGAAAAGTAATTGCAGGACTGTTACATTGTAAGGGACCGTTCAACATTGGACCAGCCGCATGTTCTTTATCACGATCATCCAAAAGAAATTCAATATCTACCAGACTTGAATAAGCTTTACAAAACAGGCTTTACACCAGACATCCAACTCTAATAGCAGATTTATTGCCTTGCTACACTTTGAGATTCTTGAGTTTGAGGGGATCTAGAAACTTGGCTTGAAAGATCCGTTATATGATTTGCACGGCCTTGATGAATCTCTTGTACTATGTTACACGAGGCATCTTAAATTAAGAAAAAAAAAACACAATGTTATTATGTCGATCACAATGAAGTAGCAAATCCTCATGGAAATAAACTGTTTAACGTCAAATATGAGTTTCCCTGGCTTCAAAAACATAAAATTCATATTCTTGTAGAACTTATAAGAAGAGAAACCACATTAACATTTTATTTTGGCATCGTGAAAAACCATGAGTTGTAACGGTGGCCTATCCACCGTCCTTTTCTCAAATTAGACAATATTATTATTGTGCTCCTTCAATATATACTTCAATAACACCCAAACTTGATCGATATTACTATCACTAGTAGAAAAACCGCTAACATCACCAAGAGTAGCTCCTTCAATATATGTTTCAACAACATCAAAACTTAATTGTAGACCCATCAATTCTAGCATTTGATGATCACCAAATATCTGCAAAACACCATCTCTCAAGGGAAGAAGAATAGTGCAAGTGCCATAATTTTCATATGGCGTTCACTTAAAGGCCATTAATTTTTTTTTTCACTCAATTAAATACTACAAATTTAAAAAATCAATCACTTAAATATCATTGGCCATTTGTCTCACCAGAAAATTCGACGTGGACACCAGTCATCCTACATGACTTCATTGATGCTAATCAATTTTACTTCACTGTGACACTTAAGTGAGTGAAAAAAAAAGTTATGGCACATAAGTGAGTGTCATACGAAAATTATGGCACTATTGTTATCTTTATCCCATCATTTTTATTTATAAGTAAAAAGGTTGGGGAGGATGAACGTAACTATCCCTTTGAACTTTGCCACAAGGTTTCCACGTAGACAAATCCCTAATTAATTCTTTATAAAACATATTAATAGAAGTAGGTACCATATATAGAACGAGATACTTCTCATGAACGAGCCCCATTGAATATAAAATTCAAAGTGTTTTAAATTTAATTTTCAACAAAGGAGGTTACTTATAAAATCATCTACTTTTATACTAAAAGTAATGTTTGTCAACAATTTATGAAATGCTTTAAAACTTTCGAAATTGACCGAAAGGCAATGTATTTTGGATGTTTAAGGCCAATAGAGAACATAATCACCTCTTTTGCAAAACCATCAAATCGTCAATTAGGAAATGTAGGAAAGATATGACGTGTTTTAAGTTTTAATAATGTAAGAGGACTCGTGCCTTGTACCATAAATATAAAATTCTCTAAAAGAACTATAATTTTAGATGCAGAGATCCATCGTTTAAGTTTTGAAAACAATAACCAATTCTACCAAGCGTGGCAAGACAAAGTGAAATAAGTTAGTTTTATTGCAAGATATTAGGAAACATATGCATGATTTCACATGACTTGAGATGTTGGAGTAAGAAATGAAAGTCGAATTTTGAATATTAAACAAATATAATACACAAACACCTCGTATCTACCTGGGCATGCTAGGAAACGTCTTGCCGGAATCATGTCAATTCAAGAGGTTATTACGACGGTTCTCTTTCCACAAGGGCAGAACTCTTACTGATTCATCTCAATTTCGTGTATCAAACCCTCGCCGATGATTTTGAAAGGAATAATCTGTTGCGCATAATGGGACAATTTTTGTGCAAATTGGGGGGCAATTTGGAACAAAACGACGTTCGGGGTGTTCTTTGAGAATCTTCTTCTTCTACTTCAACTCCAATCATGTGTGATTCCGACCTCAGAATCCTCTGTGATTATGAGAACCCTCCCTCCTCCCCTCCTCCTCCTCAAACTCGGTCTCCGCCTTTTGTTCCAAACCACTAGTGGTCTCCACTGCCTCCATGCCCTCATCCCCGACCTTCTCCTTTCCATCGAGGCTGGCGAGTATCATGCAGCCCTGCTGAACTCCGATGCCCTCCATCTCAATCTTCAACCTCTCCACAAGCACCCTCCCCGAGGTCTCCAACTCCACCGAATCAGCTGAGGCTGTCTACTTTGAGTTGATTGACAGAGCCGAGTCATTTCTCATGAACGTGTCGGGCAATGAGGCAGAGAGTGGTTCGAGAGTTGTTCTCATCTTGTGTGTAGCTGTGGCAGGGCTCTTGATCTTCTCTTAATGTGACATTACTGGTTGCGTCCCATCAGTTTCTCCATGTTAATCTAATATGGAGGAATGCAAACTTATCAGTAGGTAAATTGTGCTAAAGGTTCTTTAATTATGGGCAAGTTGCATTTAAAGACGCTGATTTTTCAGTTCCATAAATTGATAAAGCTTTGATGCTTATGTAAAGTTCAGACCGTCGAAGGGATTTCCCAATTATATCCTAGGCAAGTCCAATCAGCTACACATCACAGCCTGTGGAAGTAGACAACGTCTCACAGTTATCGAACTCAGCAGCGCAATCCACGTCGGCAGCAAGAGGTGGGCCCGCCTTTCCGTTAGGCAATAGACGCGAGGGAAGAGACGACAACGACGCCAGACGGATATACAGAAACGGTCAGTTGATAAGCATCGCAGGAGTGCGGGCGCTGAAGAAGCTGGAACGAAGTAGTCGGTTTCAAAGAGCGATGCAACCCATTTTCTTCTCCAAGCAATGCCAAGTTCGGAAACGTACTAGTTTGTCGACATGGTAGAGCTTCTTTAGCTCCTGTTACACCTAAAGACTCTTCCCATTTATGATGGGAGAATGATAACAATTCGAACAATATCGAATTAATGCAGCGGAATAAAATAATCTCCCTTCTTGTGTAAACCTAATAGGAATTGATATAATAGAGCAAAATAAATACCAAGCACGCAAACATAAGATGATTTTTACGTGGAAAACCCCCTTGGTGTGAGGAGATCAAAAACCACGGGATTGGAGTCCACCCGAAAATCTTCACTACTAACAAAATTGGGTGAACAATATTCTTCTCTAGCAAATATTAGAGGTACATAACAACAAAGATTTCAAAAACGTAATTCTTGGCAATACACATAAACTTCACAAGAGATCAAGGATAAATCTGACAAAAAACGCAGGTTTTGATCAATTCATGAAAAACCTGATGTAGGGAGCTTCAAACAAAAATCAAACCATTCAGATTCGAGGAGATTGCACCAGGAACACGCTGACAAAATTTCAGCTCAATCGGACCTCGAATCGATCTCCAATACAAGCTTGATGTAAATCAGACTTTGTCGTCCCAGATCCCAGATTTTCTGCTTTCTCTTTTTCTCTTGTTACTACATCTTTTGCGGCTACCACTTCAGCGATAGTGAGAAACTCTATTTCTCCATATAACTTATTATATGAGCTCAAGCCCTTTTGGGCTTGCAACTCATTGGGCTTCCTCCACATAAGAGTGAACTCAGCTAACAATTATCGGGTTTCACGTACACACAAAAGATTTTGATGTCTTCTTGCTTTGTCGTGTCCCTTGCGCAAGAGCCGGTTTCATCAACTCGAGTCGTCAAAGATTGTTCCGGCCCTCGAGAGTTCACGAGCAGAGTAAGCTTGTGTCCTACTCTGAATCTGCTGTGAATTTTCAGTTCGCAAGAGTTTTAGCTCTAAGTGTGCTTGTGTCTTACGTATCGGGGTTTCCCCTTCTTCTGTTTTCGCTTGAAGGAGGCAAAGTGTCACTTGGATAGGAGAAGCTGTACGTT
The DNA here is from genome assembly GCA_014858505.1 of Corymbia citriodora subsp. variegata. Taxonomy (NCBI): domain Eukaryota; kingdom Viridiplantae; phylum Streptophyta; class Magnoliopsida; order Myrtales; family Myrtaceae; genus Corymbia; species Corymbia citriodora. The sequence continues at coordinate 38,620,073 of CM026415.1, forward strand.
CAGGGGAATCGTGGCGTCGGGTGTTGCAGTGGCTGGGCCGTCCCTATTGACTGAGCCCGTCAAAGGTCGGTCAATTTAGCTACATGTCGTTGAGTTAATAAAAAAATTTTAGCTTAATTTACAGAATTTAACTAAATACATGAGCTTAGTGGTGAAGCCCACTTCTAATTCTTAAGATTGTTGGAACGTGTTCTTTGTGATTCTTAGAAGTGCTCGTGTAGATATGTTTGTCTGATAGGTTAGTGTTTGGTGAATTTGCGAGCTCAGCATGCGAACCTGCTTCTGTGTTTGCCAATAAGAGCTCCAAGGGAGAAATTTATGTTTTTGTAATTTGGATTTTTCCTTTCTATTGGTTCATTATCGAATTTCAGTAAAATTGTGCTCAAGGGTGGTTGCATTGCATTGTTTATTTAATGCGGATGAATTACCTTCTAAGACGGAGGGGTTCAACTACTGGAAAGGGATCCCTCCAACTTTTCCTTTTTCTCCTCCTTTTCGATTTATTTTCTTTTTTCTTTTTCCTTTTCAATATATTTTACGAGCATATCCTCCAAATGAGATTAAATTTTCATATTTCAACTTGTAATTATCACTCCTCTCAAAGATCAAGGTGAGCCCCGATTTTTTAAGTTCAGCTCCTCAAGGTTTCATCTTGATTTTTTAAAAATTAACCCTCAATTAACTGTAACGGTTGTGATGGTGAAATCAAATTTTCTTTTATTGAAAACAAATTTAAAAACAAAGAAAATTGCAAAACTGAATAGAGAGGAAAAAAGAGTATGATCATAACGCTTCGGTGTCGCAACTCTTCCGAGTCACAGTTGAAGGAGGTCGATGGGTGACAAGATAGCATTTAAACTTTTTTGTAGATAAGGGAGACGCCATAGCTCGCTCCGATTCTCCCAAATCTGGCATGCGTAATATCAATTTCATAGTGAATTATCTAAAAATTGCCACTAGACTTAATTAAGAGGCTCGCGGCCCATGGGCTCGCCCAAGCCTACGCTCAGCGACATGGACTCAAAAGGTGCTTCTGGATTAATTGGACGAGGCTAATTAGTTATAAAGCCCGACCCGAGTATTCTGTACACATATCTATTCCTATTTATTGGGCTAGGTAGGCAAAAAAATTAGGCCCTATCTCTAAGGGCCCGGTCCGAGCCCATCAATTAATCATTCCAGTCACTAGTGACGGCCACCGCCGCCTCCGCCGTCTCGCGGTGGACGTTCGCCGCCTCGCAGCGGTACTAGCATCTGCTGGACATGTCGGTGCCGCGCGTGTCGCGACGATGGATCGTGAAGGGTATCTACATGCTGAACCTGCCATCGGCTTCCTCTCTCCTTAGGTCGACCCGGAGCTCCAGGAACTCGCCGACAGCGGCGGCCGTCTCTCCCCACCCGAGGCTCCGACGAGTTCAGGCCCTTCGCCCGCCGCCTCCCTGAGTTCAAGTGTTGGTTATGGTTGGGATCTGTTCGCATTATTATTTTCGATTGGTAATTGCAATTAGCTATCAATTGGATTTGGTGTATTTGATCTGCGTCATTTCTGGGGTGAAAGATCGAATCGTGTGTTCCCGGCATTCTGAACTAGAGGTATTTTGAGGGTGGAAAGACTCGTTGCAGTTGACGATTTGTGCCTTCAACTGGGCAGGCAGACGGTATAGATTGAATTTGTGAGAGATCGGTAAAGTTGGTGTTTTTAACGTTTAGGTAGTGTTTTCTCATGCTTTTCATTTGAAGACTGATCCTAGTTTTTCTTAGCTGGAGTTGATTTAGGGGGCAGCTTGGTATTGGTTATTCTGATTTGCCATTGATTGGATTTGGTGGAATGATCTGCTTCATTTTGGAGGAGAAAGATGAATCGTGTGTTCTGGGTATTCTAACTTCAAGTGGAAGGATTCCATTGGCGTGATGATTTTTGCCTTCAAGCTGGATTTCTTGGAGGACACGGAATAGTTTTGAATTCGTGAGAGATCAGTGAAATTGGTGTTTATTAAGCTTTAAGAATGTAATGTTTTAGTTGGGCTTGGGGTGAAAAAGAGGCGCCCAGGGTCTTGTGACTAGATTCAAAAATGCCTTTTTGATATGATTTTACTGTTTGAGCATTCTCGATCTGCTTCTTTATATGATCTTTCTTTTCATTTATACGTGGATGCTTGGGTTTATTCATGAGGGGCGATTGAAATTGACAACGTAATAGTTAACAGGAGTGAATCGAGAAGCTCATAGTCTCCCTGTGATGATGTTCCTTCTTTTATGTCCTTTCAGATGTATAGCCTTTTTTTCTTTAAACAATCTTTGACTGACAATATTCTTGTCATTTAGTTGATTCAAAACCAACCAATGTTTCGCATTAAATTGACAATGTCATATAGAATGGTCAAATGCTTATGCTTTTGAAAATTCGAATTTTGATCCACTTATTACATTGGTTCCTTTGATAGAGCTTTTGGGTATAAAATATTACTTCCGGCTTAGATCGGATGGTTACTTATTGAACATACTTTTCTTGTCTCTCAATGGAAGGTTACGAATCACATGGGCATTTGTGATTGCTTTTGTGATGATGCACTTTCAGCGTGTTTGATGTACCTGTCTTCTGGGCTGTACTCCTTTCTACTGGGTCATGTTGTTTACACTTACAATGAGGAGACACGTAATGCTTATGGTCGAGTACAAATATGTCCCAATTTCTTTCGGCAAACGGGTATGCTGAACCTTTTTTATCTCCTTTTCTGCATGTCTGCTTCTCCAATTTTTCACTTTGTATACTTATTTTGCCTTTTGACTCTAATTCTTTTTCTCACTGCTACAATGGAAAGAGAGCATCTTCAACTGATAGTGCGAGCCTTCCAAGGGATTAAATATTTCGAGTATGATCTATCTATAGTTCTCGAGTAGGCATGTCTTATCCCCAGTGTCATTCCAGCCGATGGAGCTTTCTCAAAGCAAAAGATTGGCTCACAGACTATTTTGGCATGTTGCCTGATACTTCGCCTTTCTGAAAGAGATCTTTTAGAAAGCCTAAAACCATCATGGAAACTTCTCATGAGGAGTGTATTAACTGTGATTTTTCCATCTTAGCTTTGATAAGGTGTAGTCCCAATTTGTTCTTTAGAGTTTAGACATGGCATTTTTTTTGTACTGCTTTCATTTTAATATAGCTGAAGTTCTTAGTTCCCTTTTTATTACCTATTTCGTGTTTATCTCCTCATCTTTTATTAACTGTCCCTTGCCCATTTTGTTTGCATGGCTGATTTACAAGAGGATGTACAGTTGCAACATGGATTAGCTTCGGAAATCCTCATGTTTTCTGTATTCAAACACTATTATTGAGTTTCTCTTGGTGCTTGAAGGAGGATGATCATCAGTGTCGGTTGTCTGTATTTGCAATTTCATTGAGCGAGGATTCCATAGCATTAATTGGCAATGGTGTTGTTTTAGATGACGACCTTCTGCTGGAAACTAAGATTGTTTTTGCTCTCTGGCAGACAATGAAAGTGTCAGCCTTGGCCAGCTCAGAGTCCCTCTCTTGCTTGTCTTTCATGGTTCGCATTACATATACTGTCAACCATGATTTGTTCTTATTTAAGATGGGAGGGGTTACCAGAAAGCTGCTTTAAAAATGCTTGTGGAGTTGTTAGGAGGCTTTGAGGTTTGTTCTAATGGCATAAGGCTTTTAGGAATTGGTACAGCAAATCTATTTGATCAATGTCCTCAGGGAAGTTGATCAAGTTATCCATGGACCATGAAGATTATGTATGAGGTGATGTCATTGCTGCAATCGAAGTGAGACCGCTCGAAGGCTATCGAGTTGAGGCAGATTGACCTCGTCCCATCATGGATTAGAAGCCATGGGATCAGGATCCCATCCTTGAACTGAATGTCACAGAACCTGTCCATCTTCCTCTTTCTGAACTTGATCCCAGCAAATGAGCTGCTGCTGCCTCTTGTCAGCGACCCAGTTGGAGTGCAACCATTGCTTGATCCATGCCCTTGGCTCTGGCTTTGAGCCTGAGTGGAGGAGGAGGCTCCACTGGAACACTTCGAGGCAATGGAGCTCATCCTGGTTTGATAACAGGTCAAAAGGGGCTGGCGTAGCTGAGAGACTCCAGCCTGTTGCAGCTAAGCTTGGTCAAAGGCTCATCCATTGGCATCAAAGGGTCGAAGAACTGGAGCGCCAGCTTGGCCCCAAGCCCCTTCTGGTCAGGGTTGCCGAGCTGCAGGCTGAGCAGCTGGTCAAGTATGAAAAGCGGGATCTGATTCTCGAGCATGATCCCCACTCCATTGTGTGCATATCGAACCCTGCATCGAGAAGACAGGGTCATTGTGAAGGTAGCCAAGTTCCTTGAACTCCTCGACGACTCCCTGGAGCCACCTGATCACAAAGCACCCGTCAAGAATCATCATCTCCACAAACTCGTTGCTGCTCAATGGATATCGTCCCCTTGTAGCAGGCACGAGCTCTTTCCTTGACTCCTTCACCGAGTCTAGATAGAGGCTTATCTCATGACCGGTGTGCCTAAGGATGTGGTGGAGGCAGCACCACTTGTGCCGGCCCTTCTGGCAGAGGCACTTCTTACTGTGGTGGTACTGCCCGAGGGAGACAATTGCCCACCCCGAGGGGGGAGGGGTGTTGTAGGCCCTGTCCTCACCATCCTTGAGATAGTGTAGGATCCAATGGAGATGACCCATTCGAACTAAGGCGGCCTCAGCTCATCTTTGGAGACGTTTTCACTTCGGTTGTTCTCAACCACGATCTAGAGAGCCTCAAATGGTTTTTGCTGTAGCTTGTGAACCTGGTGATCCTGAGGCTGTTGGTGTTGTTGGTGGTGATCTATTAATTCTGTGGGTGCATTGGAGGTCAATTTCTTGGTGAGTCCAGATTCCAGAGTTTCTCTGAGCTTGAGAGTGACTAAATACCAACTCATGAGCTTTTTGTTGTAAACAGCAACCATTTCTGGTGAAGAATTGGTCTGTGTTTCTCTGCCTTTTGCCTTTCTTGTGTTTTGATCATTGAATTGCTGCTTTCTAAGGAAACTGGACAAAAGGAGGGATTTTTCCAACATCGAGATTCAAAAGGAGCTTCCCATGCACCATTTATCTTTATTGATTATACTTTAAGTCAACATCATCAATTGGGCAGAGTAGCTCGTATGGACGACTTGTACGAAATAAAGAATAACGATTTGTGCAGAATCTGTTAGGTGTTGTTATTAACTCTTTTTTAAATAATTTCGCCATCCGTACTCCTTGATTCGCCAATCACTCATCAACATCAATTGAGATATAAATTGAGTATAAAATCAATAGTAAGTTCACGGAAATGAAGGAAGTTAGTTTTTCAATTGACCCAATAGTCAATTCCTTAATTATTATTGACCACAAAAAGAGAAAGTTGAGGCCTTTTTCATAAGAAGGAAAAAGCAAGGTTGAGGTTGGGGTTATTATTGTTCCTTCTCAATTTTGGTTCAGAGGTTTGAATCTTGAAGGTACGCCACTTGGTCATCTAGCTCATCTTTGTGGGAAAATAATCGGTTGAGGCAGTACATTTCATTTTCAGATAAATCCCATTTCACCATTATTGCACTAATGTCATCTGTAGTTAGGAATATGTGGGTCCATTGAACGTGTGATAACTAATGATTCTATGTTATTTACTCTAATTATGATCAATTACTTTTTTGTAATGAGTGATGCGGAGCATACCATCAACTCTGCCGTTGGGACAACGCATATAGACAAAAAAAAAAAATCAATAAAATTGACAAATTTCAAACTCTTAAACTACAATAGTTATGTAGACTATCACTACCTTAGAAAGTTCACACACAATCAAAGCACAACTCAAGATTAGATCCCAAGCAGTAGTGGCTCTGCACAAAGTCATTTCAAACTCTGAAGGCACAATCTAAGATTAATTAATTGCGAGGGGAAAATTATAGTTCTTCATCCATTTTTAACCTGAGGATTGGGAGTAGCCAAAAAAATAAAAAGAAAAGAAAAGAAAGAGCAAAAGAAATCGCACCACATAATTTGATTAATCCAGTTTGACCTTTACGTATCAAATAATTAACACTACTACATGAGAAATCAAGAATACGGCCTGTAATAGGCATATACCGCATAGAAGGCCTGTATAAAAGTAAGCACAAGCAAAGCGAAAGCAGCAACAAGGGAAATGATTGACCAAGGATTGTCGAAGTACTTGTTCTTGAGAATGGCTACCCAGGCATTCCACTTGCGGGTAAGAAAGGCTCCCAAAATACCCCAAGAGAGCACGAGAAATAATCTAATGAAACCATAGGGCGTATGGAGATCGGTATCACGGACATGAAAGGGACCCCAATGTTCGTAATATAGTTCCAGATCAAAAGTCAAGCGCGGGAAATAACTGTCTCTAATATCAAAGTCCACCTCCCGGCAAAGCCGGTTGAAAAGGTCAATGAGCTGCGCATCGCTCTCAAGGCAGTGCCGGATGATCCCGCGGCTGCAGAGGTACCGGACGTCCTCGTGGGAGTTGATCAAGTTACGCATGAAGATTACGTATGAGGTGACCTGATTGCTGCGATCAAGGTGAGACTGCTCAAAGGCAATCAAGTTGAGGAAGAGCAACCTTGTCCCTTTGTGGATTTTAAGGCGTGGGATCTTGAGGATCCCGTTCTTGAACTTGATGTCAACCAAAATCCTCGAAGGACTTGGCATGACCTTGATCCCGGCTTCTCGGAGCTCGGTCAAGCAGCGTTTGAACCATTGCCGTCTCTGCGACCACGGCTTGGTCTTGGACCGCTTGGGGCCCAAGAGGAGGAGGCCCCACCGGAACCCGTCGAGGTAATAGGCCGTGTCATGGTTGTATAATGGGTTGAACGTCAATGTTTCCGTCGGCATCAGAGGCTTGAAGGACTGGATTGCCAGCTTGGCTACGCATCCCTTCTGGTTGGGGTCGCCAAACTGGAGTCCGAGCAGCTGGTCGAGTATGAAGAGCGGGATTTGATTCTCGAGCATGATCATGTCCCTTTGGATCTGGAGTATTGATGGCTGCATTGAGAAGACAGGGTCATTGAGAGGGTAGCCAAGATTCTTGAACCCCTCGACGAATCCCCGAAACATCTCGATGACAAAGCACCCGTCAAGAACCATCATCTCCACGAACTCGTCGCAGCTCATGGATATCCTTCCCTCATAGCCGGCACGAGCTCTCCACTCGACCTTCTTCACCAAGTCTAGGTAGAGGCCTATATCTTGACCGGAGCGCTCGAGGATGCGATGGAGGCACTGCCACTTGTGACGCTCCATGTGGAGGAGGTGTTTCTCACCATGGTGGTGGTACGGCCCAAGGGAGACGATCTGAGGGACCCAGGCCTTGTCCTCGCCATGCTTGAGATGGCATGGGATCCGATAAATGGAGAGCTTTGCCCACGAGCCTGGCATGTTGTCCTGGTGACCTTGCTCGAGCTTCCCTTCAATGGAGATGACCCACTTGGACTTGGGAGGCCTTGGCTCATAGTGGGGGACGATCTCGCCTGCATAGGTTGATTTCTTGGGGAGTCAAGATTTCACAGTTTCTTGGAGCTTGAGAGTGATTACATACCAACACAAGAGCTCTTTATAGCGAATAGCAGCCATTTCTTGTGAAGAATTGGTCTGTGTTTCTCATTTGTCTGCCTTTGACTTAAATGGCTTTTCCTCCTTTGAATTGATGCTTTCTAAGCAAAAATAAAAATGAAAAAAAAAATTAAACAGAAAGAATTGCTACTTTCACGACGACGGGTTTTGGAACCAGGAGAGATTGTTCCTTCCCGAGAAAATGTACATGCTCTAGTCCAGTAGTTGATTAGCGTGTGTCTAAAAGGGCCCACTAGTTTCAACTTTGTTTTCTTTTTTCCTTTTCTTCCCTCTCTTTCTTTACTCCTTCCTCTATCATCCCGTGCGATGGAGCAAGAAGTTCGCCACGAACCATCCGCAACAGTGATTTAATATGCTCTCATTTTTCCAACGTTAAGACTCAAAACGAGCTTAATATTCTAAGCCTTATGAGGTCACGTCGATTGCGTCATCAAAACGATCATATTTTAACATATGCAATCATAACAACAACTAGTATTATTCAACCGAACAACCTAAAAGAGAAATTTAACATTTTGCGCATGTGATATGTATTATGGAGGTGGAGTGAAGGCTCTGTCCATGCTTTGATGGGGAAAGGGAAGGACATTTTGCCTGGAATAAGCTGAAAAGAATATGATTATTAACATGCCCACACCTTATTCATTATATCACAGAGAAAAGTTGGGTATTTATTTTTCCCCGCTTAGCTTTTTAATTAGATTATCATAAGCCGGAATAATTTAATTATTAATGGGAGATATAGATTGTCGAATATAGTAGCATTTTTCCATGCAACTCCCCTTAGGAATAGCGTTAAAGGATAGCACGAGGATTACATGCCACCATGCCCATCTAACCTCTCTCATAGAAACCAGTAATGTTGTTATTGTTCATTTTTCAGACAAAACCAATTCCACGATTTTTTCAATAATGTTGTTTTTGTTGCTTGTTCCATTACACATGTGGTTACTTTGTTCCGACGCTTTTGATTCTTGTTATGATCCATTACTCTTATTTTGTTAATGGCACACGGTATTCGGTATACAACCAACTCTCAGCCGTTGGTCTAATAACACGTAAAAAACTTGGTCAACAAAAAAGGAGAATTTCAGATTTTATGGATTAAGTTAATTGTAACTAGCAGAGAAATGCTATATTAACTAAGTTTGGGTTATTAAATTGGTATATTATATAACGTGACAAGCTATTATTGGTGTTAAAGATGACCCACTTACTTTAATGCCCACTTTATGTCATAAACTGATTTTAACATATAATATCACACTAGAAGCATAAGAACCGATATATGTTATCTTGGTTGTATATCTATGTATACAACAATAAATTTCTTTTTCCAAGAGTCGTGTTTGATTCCATCCCTTTCCTCTAGCCACTCTTTTAAGGTGGGTTATAGAAATGGGCAATGACATTTGGTTAGTTTACAGGTAGGTAATATTCATACTTTGTATGAGGCATGGCAAGGCGAGCAACAATATAGTCCAATCCTCGAAAAACTTGAAGCTCGATTGGGGGCTCACATCTTATGGTGAGTGAGTCATGGCCAACGTGCATTTGCAAGAGTTTCTGGAAATGCAAAGCCCTTTTAGGTGAAGGAATTTCCAAGAAATTCAAATATTGTTTGGTAAATATTAATTGATATGGATTTTATAAAGAAGTTTTAAAATAAAAAGGAAAAAGAAAAAAGAAAAGGACAATGTAGAGGACGAAAAGGAAGCAAACCTGAAAGAAAAATTTATACTTGCCTTCGATTCTCCTTGCCTTCTTAAGATCGAAGAGGTACTTGCCTTCATCAAGGGAAAATGAATACTGGTAGTATCATAACTTTCACACGGCACTCATATTACTGTTATCATAACTTGTTCCATTACACATGTGGTTACTTTGTTCCGATGCTTTTGATTCTTGTTATGATCCTTACTCTTATGTTGTTAATGGTAAACGGTATATAGCCAACTCTCAACCGTTGGTCTAATAACACGTAAAAGACCTGGTCAACAAAAAAGGAGCATTTCAGATTTTATGGATTAAGTTAATTGTAACTAGCAGAGAAATGCTATATTAAGTAAGTCCGGGTTACTAAATTGGTATATTAAATAATGTGTCAAGCTATTATTTGTATTAAAGATGACTCGCTTACTTTAATGCCCACTTTCTGTCATAAACTGATTTTAACATATAATATCACACTAGAAGCATAAGAACCGATATATGTTATCTTGGTTGTGTATCTATGTATACAACAATAAATTTCTTTTTCCAAGAGTCGTTTTTGGTTCCATCCCTTTCCTCTAGCCACTCTTTTAAGGTGGGTTACAGAAATGGGCAATGACATTTGGTTAGTTTACAAGTAGGTAATATTCATACTTTGTATGAGGCGTGGCAAGGCGAGCAACAATATAGTCCAATCCTCGAAAAACTTGAAGCTCGATTTGGGGCTCACATCTTTTGGTGAGTGAGTCATGGCCAACACATGGTGCATTTGTGAGAGTTTCTAGAAATGCAAAGCCTTTTTAGGTGAAGGAATTTCAATGAAATTCAAATATTGTTTGGTAAATATTAATTGATATGGGTTTTATAAAGAAGTTTTAAAATAAAAAGGAAAAACAAAAAGAAAAGCACAATGGAGAGGACGAAAAGGAAGCAAACCTGGAAGAAGAATTTATACTTGCCCTCTCAAGATCGAAGAGGTACTTGCTTTCATCATGGGAAAAAGAATACTAGTAGTATCATAACTTTCACAAGGCACTCATATTAATGTTATCATAACTTGCTCCATTACACATGTGGTTACTTTGTTCTGACGCTTTTGATTCTTGTTATGATCCATTACTCTTATGTTGTTAATGGTACACGGTGTATAGCCAACTCTCAGCCATTGGTCTACTAACACATAAAAAAAATCTGGTCAACAAAAAAGGAGAATTTCAGATTTTATGGATTAAGTTAATTGTAACTAGTGGAGAAATACTATATTAACTAAGTCCGGGTTACTAAATTGGTATATTAAATAATGCGACAAACTATTATTGGTGTTAAAGATGACCCACTTACTTTAATGCTCACTTTCTGTCATAAATTGATTTTAACATATAATATCACACTAGAAGCATAAGAACTGATATATGTTATCTTGGTTGTGTATCTATGCATACAACAATACATTTCTTTTTCCAAGAGTCGTGTTTGGTTCCATCCCTTTCCTCTAGCCACTCTTTTAGGTGGGTTACAGAAATGGGCAATGACATTTGGTTAGTTTACAGGTAGGTAATATTCATACTTTGTATGAGGCGTGGCAAGGCAAGCAACAATATAGTCCAATCCTCGAAAAACTTGAATCTCAGTTGGGGGCTCACATCTTTTGGTGAGTGAGTCATGGCCAACATATGGTGCATTTGCGAGAGTTTTTGGAAATGCAAAGCCCTTTTAGGTGAAGGAATTTCCATGAAATTCAAATATTGTTTGGTAAATATTAATTGATATGGGTTTTATAAAAAAGTTTTAAAAAAAAAAGGAAAAAAGAAAAGAAAAGGACAATGGAAAGGACGAAAAGGAAGCAAACTTGGAAGAAGAATTTATACTTGCCTTCGATTCTCCTTGCCTTCTCAAGATCGAAGAGGTATTTGCCTTCATCAAGGGAAAAAGAATACTAGTAGTATCGTAACTTTCACACGGCACTCATATTACTGCCAAAAATTTTCAAGAGCTCATTTAGGTAGTGTTTGTTAACATTTCTATTTCCTTGTTTTTTTGTTTTATTATTTCCCGAAATAGAAAAAGAATAGAAATCTATTTGGTAATGTTTGCTAGTGTTTTTATTCCTGTGAATAGAAAATTGTTTCGTGAAATAGATTTGGAATAAATGAGAAGTAGAAAAAAAATAACGTCTTATTCTTGGAAATAATTTCTAGAATAAGTGTTTCTTAATCACCGCTACTTGTCATCCTCACCCTCGCTTGCTGACAGTTGTCAATTGTTGTTGCCACCTGTCGCCTACGGCTACTGATTGCTGACCCCCAATGGCCGACGCCACTGGGTGTCAAGCGCCAAAAGCCGGATGCTAGTTGCGTGGTCGCTAGTCACCGGACGCTAGACACCGATTACTGGCTGTCGATCACCAGTTGCTACTGCCATAAAAAAAAAAGGAATAGAAATTTTTTGAGTCAGTACCAAATGTATTCCTATTCTTTTTTTATTTTGAGAATAGAAAATTTGTGCAGTTACTAAACGCATTGTTTTACTCAAAAATTGTTTTAGGCAGTAGATTCAGAAAATAACTATTTCTAAAAAAAAATGTTCCTAGAAACAGAAATGCTATCAAACACACCCTTAAGTATCAATTTTTTTTACAAAAAAAAAAAAGATTACTTAAGTACCAACTTCAATTTGAGATATCGAAAATTTAACATAACAATATTTTAACTTTTTTCTTGACCTATATACTTGTCGAAAATCCGACATGGCAAAATTCGTTGACAAAGCCCTTACATAATATGGTTATGTATAAAAAGCCCCAAATTTTCCATCTTCTTCAAATTTGGACAGAATTGGGATCTGAATCTTGCAATAAAGAGCAGAATAAGTAGACATGTCAACAAAGCCAAGACGACGGTGAGAATAAGCTGAATACTTATTGATTTGTTCCAAAATTCACCTCTCTTCGAAACCCTAATTCAAATTGATTAGGACTAGGGCAAAATAGATCTAAATCTTGCAATGGATAAGAAAATAAGTCGAAGCGGTTCAAGTTCATGTCCACAAAGCAAGACAAAAGTGAGAATAAGCAGAATGCTTGCCAGCTTGGCACTGAATCCTAATTTTTCCCTCCGACCACCACACCGAGCCCTATTTTTCTCTGCGCCGATTGAGTGAGTGAATGAGAGAGGATGACACTAATTGTCTTTGAGTGCGGGAAAGCCTATATCTCCGCCATTCTTGCCCCAATACAAATTACTCCCAAGTCTAATTGATTTTCGAGGTCTATAATGCATCGATATGCTATGTGCGCACATATTCGAGCCCTTATGAGGTTGCGTTGACTTAGCCCATCAAAATCATAATATTTTGACTGTCGATTATGATGATAATGATAATAATTAGTATTATTTTGCACATGCGAGATATAAAAAAAAAGGAGGTGGAGTGAAGGCTCATCCATGGCTTTGCTGGGGAAGAGGGAAGCAACAATTGGGCCGGAATAAGCTGAAAGTCTCATGATTAACATGCGCCGTCTTGCCCGTAGAAGCTATCATTATTCCTGTCTCCTATTCAATTACGTTAATTTAAATGATGGGATCATACATTAGGTTTGATTCCACGTTTGGCTAAAAAACACAAGCAGTCACGCACTTATTGTTTCCACTAGGTTTTGAGATCTATATTATTACCACACCAAAACAGATTATTATTACCACATAAATGAAATTTGGTGAGGGAAGACCCAGAAGGAATCGTTGAGATGAGGATCAAATTCGAAAATGATTCTTTTAAGCTTTTTGTATAACTCATAAATGAAGTTCTTCCTTGCTTTGCCAACAAGGTATTTTACATAGGATTTAGATCATGTGAAGATGACACATAAACAAGGGGAGGATTGCCAAAAAAATCCAAAACCTATTGCAATTATGTCGATCCAGTCCTAAACTCTTTGTTTTGTCAATTCAGTCTTAAATCTTTGACAATTGTGCCAATTCAGTCTATTTGGCCAAATTTGGTCCATTGAGGCTTATGTGGATGCTGGCCGGCACCGGCTGTCCACCAAACGCTGACATGGACATTTTTCTAAATTTTTTTATTAACTATTTAATTTTTTCTTTTTTCTTTTTTTCCCCTTTCTTCCTTCTTCCATTGGCTGATCACTCGAGGTGAGGGCTAGTGAGGTTGACCTCACTAGCCAATGGCGAGGCTCACCCCACTGACCATTGGCAAGTGTGAGGCTGAGCCTTGCTGTCATTGGTTGAGACTCACCTTTGCCAATGGTCAGCGGGGGCTAACCCTGCCGGTTAGAGGAAGAAGGAAGATAGAAAAAAAAAGAGAAAGAAAGAAAAGGAAAAGAACGAAAAGAATAAATAAAAAATTAAAATTATTAAAAATTGTCTATGTTAGCGTATGCTAGATGGTTGGTGCCAGCTAGCATCTACATTAGTGCTAATTAGCCAAATTTGGTCGGATAGACTAATTGATAAATTACAAAATGTTTAAAATTGAACTGGAAAAAAAAGTTTATGGCTGAATTAGTATAATTGCAATGTGTTTATGATTTTTTTTTTTGTAATTTTCCCTATAAAAGAGCTGGTCAGTAAAGAAAGAAAATTTCAAAATTCATGGATGAGGTTGATTGTAATTAATGAAGACATGTTATATTTACTAAGACTAGGTTACTAAATTGGTATGCTAAATTAAATGTAACTAAAATTAATTGGATATTGAAGATGACTCACTTACTTTACTGCCTACTTTTTATCTGACGTAAATTTTGTAAATTGATTTTAACATATCTAGTATTGATTGGAGGTAACAATATTATGCGGAAAACATAATAGTAGACATATGTCATTTTGATTATATTTTTCTAGGACTTGTGTTTTGCTCCGTCCCTTTCCTCTCACCACTCCCCTAAGGTGGTTAATTATCCGTATTTGATTATACCATAGAGGCCGGCGAGTATCACGCAGTTCTACTGAACTTCGATGCCCTCCGTCTCAGTCTTCAACCTCTCCGAAGTCTCCAATTCCACCGAACCAGCTGAGGCTCTCTACTCCAAGCGGATTGACCAAGCTGAGTCGTTTCTCGTGAACATTTCGTGTCAGGCAATAAGGCGGAGGGCGGTTCGAGAGTTGTTCTTATCTTGTGTGTAACTGTGGCATCGATTTCTCCTTGTTAATCTAATATGGAAGTCATCAGCTATTTTCTTTTATTGAAGGGATGCAAACTTATCAAAAGGTAAATTGTGCTAAAGGTTCCTTTATTAGGGGCAAGTTGCATTTAAAGACTTTGATTTTTTCAGTTCCAAGATTGATAAAGGTTTGATGCTCCATCGAGAGGATTTCCCAATTATAGCCTAGGTGAGCCCAGTCAGCTACACATCACACAGGCTGTGAAAATAGACCACGTCTCACAGTTATCGAACTCAGCGGTGCAATTCACAACAACAACGGGAGGTGGACCCGCATTTCTGTTAGGCGATAGGCACCATGGAAGAGACGACAACTCCGCCTGACAGAGTTAAAGAAACAGTCGATTGACGAGCTTCTAAGAGGAGTGTGTGCGGTTAGTGAAATTATTGAAGAAGTCGGAAGGAATCAATTTCAAAATGCGATACAACCTACGGGTGAGCACGGTTCCTGATTAGAACCAGTGGTTCAGTTCCCTAATTTCAAAGTATGTAAGATAAGTCTTAAATTCCAAGAAATGAGGAATTTGTTCTAATAGATAAATTTTAGGTTCCATACAAGTTTTACTTGGAGTCTAAAAACCAGAAAACCACTGCTTGAGGAAAAAGTGAGCCCCTCTGGCTTTTCTTAATTCTCCTCTTTTTCAATTTTTTTTACCTTTTCTTTCTTTTTCGGTGGCTCTATTTCCATATAGAAAATACTTAAATACGCACCTTTTTCAGTGTATTATGGGAGCAAATCCTCCGGATAAGATAAATTTTCACATTTAAATTTGTAATTATCACTCATTGAGAAAATCAAGGTGAACCTCAACTTTTAAAGGTCACCCGCAATCAGTAATGAAGACTATTAACGGATTATAATGGTGAAATTGATTGTTTTTGGCAAACAAATTAAAAACCGAAGAAATAGAAAAATTGAGGATAGAAGAAAACATAATATGATCATAAGGCTCCGTTGTCGCAACTCTTCCAATTCAAGGTTGAAGGAGGTCGACTGGCCACAAGATAGCATTAAAGCTTTTATAGAAAAGGGAGGCACAATATCCTGTTCGGATTCTCCCAAATCTGGCATGTGCCGCTATATGGGTTTTATCATGAATTATCTAGAAATGAATTAATTTCGAGGGTCAAGGTCCATGGGCTTGCCCACGCTAAGCGACATGGAGTTGAAAGCCATTAGTTAGGCCCGATCTCTAAAGGGCTCGACCTGGCCCGGGCCCGTCAAATGACCATGCCAGTCACCACTAATGCCCACCGCCTCCTCTGCCTCGTCGCGGCGGGCATTCGCCATCTCGCAACCGTCCAACACCTACTAGACAAGTCAGTGCTGCACGTGTCAAGAGGTCGGATTGTGACGTTGGCAGTGGCGTGCGTGTACTTCCTCTGGGTCTACTTCGTGCAGGCTTCTACTCATGACGCATGCTCTAGGCATCTACATGTTGAACTGGCTCATCGGCTTTCTCTACCTTCAAGTACCCGGAGCTCAAGGGACTCGCTGACGGCAGCGGCCCATCTCTCCCCATCCACGACTCTGACAAGTCCAGGCCCTTCGTCCGTCACCTCCCCGAGCTCCACTGTGGGTAGATTTACGGTTGGGATCGGTTCGTATTAAATTTTTGATGGGCAGTTGCAATTAGCTATGAATTGGATTTGGTGGATTTGATCTGCGTCATTTCGGGGGCGAAAGTTGGAATTGTGTGTTCCTGGAATTCTGAATTGGAGGTATTTTGGGGGTGGAAAGACTCGTTGTAGTTGACGATTTGTGCCTTTAAGTAAATAACTTCGGAGGAAGACGGTATATATTGAATTTGCGAGAGATTGGTAAAGCTGGTGTTTTAAATGTTTAGAGTGTTTTGTGATGTTTTTCTTTTGAATATCGATCCTAGTTTTTTTCAGTGGGAGTTGAATTCGGGGGCACTAAGGTATTGGTTATTTGCTATTGATTAGATTTGGTAGAATTGATCTGCTTCATTATGGAGGAGAAAGATGGAATTGTGTTCTGGGGACTCTGACTTCAAGGTGTTTTGAAAGTGGAAGGATTATTTCAGCATGATGATTTTTGCCTTCAATTTGGATTTCTTGGAGGAAGATGAAATAGTTCAGAGTTGACGAGAGATCAATGAAATTGGTGTTATTACATTTGAAAATATGAACTTTTTAGCTGGGCTTTGGGAATAAAAGAGGCGCTGGAGGTCTCATGACTCGATTCAAAATCTGGCAACAGAAGAAGTCGAATGGTGTGGAAGCATCATGTTGTGTTTGTTTCGTATATTGCATTTGCTATCACAGAGCGGTCGCTTGTTCTTGACTTGAGACTGGTTTTAGAAATGCTTGTCACGATAAAAATGCCTTTTTGATATGATTATGCTGTTTCCACTATTCTTGATCCGCTTCAGTATTTTCATCTTTCTTTCCATTTATATGTTGATGCTTTGATTATTTAAATGTCACTGTCATATCATGCATGTGGTGTGTGCAACAAGCTGGAGTGAACTTTTATTTAGCTTAATTTGGTGGAACAAGAAATAGGGGGAACCGTAGTGCATGAGGACGATATACTCCCCTCACCTTGCTAAGAAACGCTCCGTTTGAAATCCAATTTGGGTAAATAAATTTCAAACTTAAATTAATTGTATTTGCTTTATAAGTGGTAAATTATGAATATGTCTATAAGAATAGGTGAGAGCAGCTCATAGTCTTGAGCCACAGACCCAAGGCATACTGAATTAATTGTGCTTGACGTTACGGAAAAATGCTTCTTTTATCAAGATTGAGAGGGAAATACTCGTCAGGACCTAGGCTCAATAGATCAAATAAATCATAGTCATTGATTTTGTAAGACTCACATGTCATATTCACATGGGGTTCATAAAATTAATTATTGTGATTTGCCCTGTCCAATGAACTCAGCAAGATATTGGTAAAGGAGAGGAGGGAATCATGCAGAATCCTAAAACCCTCACCCTTTTGCCAATTGTTTGGACTTCATTGCAAAAGGAGGTTCCTCAGAATTCGTATAGGTTAACGCCAAAAATAGAGAGGTCTAGAAGTTCTTTTTGGCCTAGCAAAATGGGGGAACATGTGTTTTTTTTTTTTTTCATAGCCTTATTTAAGAGAATGCTTTAGAGTTTTTTTTTTTTTTGGTAAGGTAAGAATTATCATAAAATCGACTAGCAAAATGTACATCAGAGGGGAAGACACTGTATCGACAAGCACTCAACAAGACGAAGTGTCATTGGAGTAAGAGGGGTACCGTGGTTCCAAAGCAAGTTACAAGTAAGTTAGGAACATAAGAGAACCAAGAGGACAAATCATCCTATACTATATTGTGGCCGGCTCCACACCAAAAATGCGTGCGTCTATTCCCCAGCTACGCTGCAGAATGCTTTAGAGTTTCGCTCAATGTCATTGGAAAATATCATCATGTAATTTAAGTAGTTAATAGAAGTACAAAATGTCGAAAGATTGATGACTAGAAAGTTATGGTTTGACATAAAAAAATTATTATAAGATGGTTTTATGTGAATATATTATCATATTGAACTTGAAAATGAGTGATACATGTAATTCATGCGATCTGAGTTGGCCACCATCACATTTTCTTTTCACTAAGAGGTGACGGCACCACATCTCGAGCATTTATCTACAAATTGGCTGCCAATAGTCAATAAGGCAAAATCCATATTCCCAGATTTTCACCAGAATTTTATCGCTTGTAAAGTGCCCATCAGAAAATTTCCACTATATGAGAAATCAAGAATGCGTTGATCTGTGGTAGGTAAGGACTCCATAGAAGATCTGTGTGAAAGCAAAACGGAAGCAGCAGTCACGGAAATGGTTGACCAGGGATCGCTGAAGTACTTTTTCTTGAGATCGGCTCCCCAGAAATTCCACCGACGCGTGAGAGCGGCTGCAGCGATTTTGAAGGGAAACCCGATACGTAAGCAATACAATGACACCTCTATAAACAGATCACCGAGACAAGCGTCAGTGATGTCGTAGGCCGCCTTCGGGCAAGCCGGTTGAGGAGGTTAACAGCCTCAGCGTCCCTCCCAAGGCAGTGCTCGAGGATCATGTGGTCGCGGAGGTGACCGACGTCCTTTGGGGAGTGAATCTAGTTGCGCATGAAGATTACGTATGAGGTGTTGTGGTTCCTGCAATGGATGTGAGGCTGCTTAAAGGCTATCAAGTTGAGGAAGAGCGACCTCGTCCCTTCATGGACCATAAGCTTGGGGATGCAGACGCTCCCGTCCAAGAACTCAATGTTCCCTAAACTGTCATAAGGCTTATTCTGCTTCCCGGAGCTTGGTCACGCAGAAATTGAGCTGTTTCCGTCTCTGCGACCACCTCATGATCCCCGCTCGCTCCTTGGTCCCCGTTCGCTTTGCGTACGGGGGCAGATGTTCGACCAGTACGCTTCAAGGCGATGGAGCCTGTAGGGGTCGGATGGGAAGTCGGTCAATACCATGATGCCCCAAAACGGGGTACAGGGGGAGAGGAAACGGAGCGCCAGCTGGACGACGAGCTTCTCCTGATCGGGTTTGCCAAGCTGGAGGCTGAGCAGCCGGTCGAGAATGAACAGCGGGATCTGATTCTCGAGCCTGATCATGTCTCGCTGGATCTGGGTCTTGAGCATGGATGCCCCCCTTGAGAAGATGGTCATTGTGACGATAGCTAAGTTCCTTGAACTGCACAGTGGCTCGGAACAACTCAATCACAAAGCACCCGTCAAGAACCATCATCTGCACAAAGTCGTCGCTGCTCATGGATATTATTCTCTCGTAGCAGGTACGAACTCTCTGCTTGACCTCCTTTACCAAGTCTAGATAGAAACCTCTCTCGTGATGGGAGCACTTGAGGATACGGCGGAAGCAGCGCAACTGGTGCTGGTCCGTATGGCGGAGGTGCTCCTTACCATGGTTGTACGGCCCAAGGGAGACGATCCGGGGGACACGGGCCTCGTCGTCACCATCCTTGAGATAGTGCCGGATCCGGTAAATAGAGGGCTTTTCCCATAGGTGCTCCATGTCGTCCTGACAAGTTTGCGTGAGCTCTCTTTGATGCAGACAAGACACTCGGACGAGGATAGCCTCAGCTCATCTTTGGGGACGTTTTCGGCCCCGATGTTCTCAACCACGATCCAGAGAGTCTCGGATGGTTCTTGCTGAACCTTCGGGAGTCCAGATTCCACAGCAGCCATTTCTTGTGAAGAATTGATCTATGTTTCTTGGCCTTTGCCTTTCTTGGTTTTTGATCTTTGAATTATCGCTTTCTAAGCCCCCGAAAAACCAAAAGAAGCAAAATTGGTACATAAATATCTAGGGATATTGGAACAAAAGAGTGTCTTTCCAACACCGCGATTCCAAACGAGCTTTATAATATCTAGGGATATCGGAACAAACGTAGGGTCCTTCTTCATAGAGTTTTAACGGCAGGTCTCGCCTAAGTGAGACTTGAAGACGAAGTCGAAAAAATACCTCAATTTCTCGGCATACTAGCTCCATATGTAACTCCTCTACTGACTAATCACACTATGAATGAGATGAGCCGTCGCCGTCGCCGTCGCCGTCGCCGCCGCCTCCCCGAGGAGCCATTCAAACCCGGCCTAAGCAAAGACAAGAAGAATTGGGTCCCACTTTTGGATGATGTTACAGCACACGTGTCCACCCAATCGTCAATGGCGCTTTTTATGTTTCTGAATTTCCCTCTCTCTACGCCGAGAACGCACGAGGCGAGTAAAGATGATGCCCGTTCAATGGATACGATGTGAGCGTAAAATCGATTGAGACAGCCTAAATACCAAATAACTTGTTCTTTTATTTTTTTTGGTTCCAAAAATTGTTTGTACTCGATTTGCGTGGGGGATTGAACCTTTATTAACTGCTTAATCGAAGCATAAATCAAGAATTAAATTCAAAAGGAATTTCTTTAGGTGTTGTTAACATCTAAATTTTGACTATTTCACTTGTTCATCACACACACACACATATGTTAAGCATTTCATAACATTGCATTTAGATTATTTTAAAAAAAAACAACAACAAGAAAAAAAAGAGAAAAAAATAAAAAATATCAGAATTAGAGAATAATCCGATTTTGGAGAGAGGTTTAAAAGGTTTTAAATTTTGGATAATGGAGCCATTTTTAGTTGAGCCGATTTTGAAAAGGATTTTAAATTTTGGAGCCATTTTCGGTTGAGCGGTTGCCTCTATATGCTGAAGATCATCATTTGTTGAGTAAATATATGTTACAATCGGGGGAAATCTTCGCTGAATAACAAATCTTTTTTTTTTGTCTATAAGTAGAGGCCGAAAGAATTCGTAAAGGAAGAGGGCTGCTGAAATGTGGGAAGATTCGAAGAGAAAAAATGAGTGAAATGTGGGGAAAATTTGAGAGAAGGAAGGCTAAAAAAAAAAAAGTGAGTATGGAGGATTCGTGCAAGTGAGGGAGTGAAAGTGAAGATTCAAAAAAAGAGGAGAGGACTCGTGCAAGTAAGAAAGTGAGTGAGAGGACTCAAAAAGTAATAGAAGGCGGTCTTTGATTGTTCGTGAAAACCCGGAGAAAGACCATCAAGGGCCCCGGCTGCGCAACCTCAGTCCTAGCCAAGGCCCAATCAACGCTGGCGATCGTCACTGACTTGGGTGTGAACGGCTTGGTGAGCATGTTGAGCGACGGGGAGTTGACCATCGATGTGGCAGAGAGAGCCAAGCGGAGGCTGCAATTGGGTCCGTGGTGTGTGGCCGTGCCCAACGTGGATGTCTCATTCAGGGGCTTGAACTTCATAGCTCCCTCCGACGGTGAGGACGACAGTGATTGGATGATCGTCGGAGGCACCCTCGGTTGCTCACTCGACATCATCCCTCGACTTTGGGAAGCAAAGTTACTAGTTCCCACATTGTTTCGTATTTCTGTTATCGTGGTAGCTGTTTGTGGTCAGCAATTTTCCAATGAACAATAATCCCCGGGTGTCGATGCTCCAGCTGAGTTGGTGCCACGGTTGAGATTTCCAGATTATCCATGGCTTCTTTTTGTCCTTGTGAAATTATTGAATTTGTGTTGAGTTGACCATAGATGGAAGCACATGAGCCAATGATCTACTAGTGATCATCAGTCCATGAACTCATCATCATCCTCGCGTTGTTCTTCACCGGTCACATTGTTCAAAAGTAGATTTTTTGATCTAGGTAATTTCTTTAACAAAATTTAATTTGGTTATTTTGTTACTTAGTTTACAATTCTTTGATGTTGATTGTGATTGTTGATTTTGTTAGGCATTATCTGATTAAGAAAATTATCATGTTGATGGTCATAGTAATCAAAAAAACTAAACTGAGAGATATTTTGGTCGTGATGAATTATATGTTTATATAGTTGTGTTCATTGTTTGTGTTGGTTTTATATTAGTAAATTTTCCCATTAATAAAAATACAAAAAAATTTCACATTGTATCGCATGGTAGTTTGATTGCATGATAGTGTGGTAGCTATGTTGCATCTTAGATTTATATAATATTTTTAGATGAAATTTTCTAGTTAAACTTAGCTTAGTTTCAGATTTTGATTTTAATAAAAAAAATGAAAAAAAAAGATCATGCATATGCATATGGCAAAAATACGTCATTTATCCCACATCATGTATCACATGCATATTTAGTGTCATGTAAAATAGGTTGCACACAAGTTATAATAGTTTTCAATTAACATATGCCATTAGAGCTTGGCCATTTGAATTGCATTTCATATGTCGTTAGAGTAAGTTAAATCTAGATTAAAGTGATACATAATTAATTTTACAAAAAAATTCAAAAAAATTAGATGTCATCCCCTTTAGAAATTATGTTTAGAGCATGCATTTTTAGTTATAGCATATTTTTCTTTAAGGTTGATCATGATTCTTACGTTTATCCTTCTGTACTTGTTAAATATTATTGATTGTGATCCACATGATCACTCCTTTCCATATTAGTGGCTTAGGTTAAAATTAATCAAGACTGCTTGCAAAAAAAAATGTTTTTGAAACTTATAGAAAAATGGTACTGAAAGGGTGCTAATTTAATTTAGCGTAACCATGTCCCCGAATTTATTGAATCTTTGGTTCACAGAAGTAAAGTATTATCCCATACTTTACTTGGGTTTCTAATCAACCTTAATTGATTAATGGTGGCTCCTAGTTGAATAAAATTGCATATTTAAATAGGTTAAATTTTGAGTACTAAGTTGTGATTGGTAAGGCTTAGGAGAGTCCGCACTAAGTTTTCGGACTTAGTAATTCATTAGTCTTCCCTTAATGATTCACCTTCGGAAGGTCGCAACAAGTGTTCATGTAACTCATGCATGACACACTTTCTTCCTTGTTTTGTCGAAAAGTTATTTTACATAGTACTTATATTATGTAACAATAACAAGTGAAAAAAGGTGGGCAATATAAAATGAGAATTTCATAATTCATGGATCAAGTTGATTGTAATTAATGGAGAAATACTCAATTAATTGAGTTTGCCATAAATTTTGTGGACTGATTTTGACATATCTAGCATTGCTCGGATGCGACAATGTCACACGGAGTCACGATGTCTTGCACTAAAAGCTTGAGCTATTAGTGAAGGGTAGATGCAAAGGCTTTTAAACAAAGGGGAAGTCGATGTGTGACTCTCTTGAACAGGGACTTAATATACTTCCCCAGCATCAAAACATGGCTCTAATGCTAATCACAAGGTCCTCGCACTCAAAGCTTAAACTACTTGTGCAAGAGCTCAACATACTCCCCCTCTCAGTGTTAAAATTGCATGCTACACTATTCCTTTTTAGAGAGTAGTATTTTGCTTTATCTTTTTCCTCTAATCACTTTTTTTAAGGTGGGTAATAAATATGGACATTATCTATTTATAATTAATTAGTTCAGTTGTAAATAATGATTATAATTTGTAATCTAACAAGATATGCCAAGGACGAAGGACAACATCGTACTTCTCTTGAAGTTAATAGTTGGAGGAGGAAGAGGGAGGAAGCGGCGGGGCTTGGGTGTTAGGGGGTCAGGATGCTCGCTTCTTTTCGTGGTACCTTTTCCCTTGAGTTGGGGGCTCACATCTTTTGCCTTAGGGCTCCAAGGTTGTACCCTTTCGCTTGAGTTGTCCGAAAGGGAGGTGGTGGCCCTTGATGTTGAACCTTGAAACCTAGATTTTCTCTCCCTCATGCAGTATATCTGCGGTTCCACCGGCCAGCCTATTGCGAATTTGCCACTACATAGTCTATTGCCTCCTCGCTAATAAAATTGTGATACAACCACACTTTTTAAAGTTCTCATGCAAGATATTTTCAGTCCACAGGTAGAAAATCATGTGAAATATAAGGGTTTGAGGGCCAAGAGAGCACTCAAGTTTAATTTAACATATGGTAAAGAAACACATGTACACTTGGGTTTTACACTAGGTTTTCAAATCTATTAAATTATTATCAGCAAAAAATAAAATAAAAGTTAATAACCTTTTATAAGGAAGGAAAAGAAGAAAAGTTGAGGTTGGTGTAATTATGACAAAAAGAAATTAGAAGTATCAAAAGTTGTGTATGACCATCACTTTAGTGCCAATTTTTTTTCAAATCACTTAATTACAACCTTTTTTTAAAAAACGATCACTTAAATCACGAGTTTGATTAGAATCGTTGGAAATCTGACATGTCCATTTTTTTTTATTAATTTCTCAGTCTAATTTGGCTCACCGGTGTACCCCATTCGGCATATAACACCTACACAACATCATCTAGAAGGTTTGCCCCAAATTAAAAATCCTAAATTGCAACTTACAAGGAATTTCCCAAACTAAAAACTCGAAATTGACCAACAAACCTAAATCAAAGCCCTATTCGATTTGCCCCCAATGCAGATGAAGGAGGAGGGATTGGGGTTAGAGGCAGCGTCGGAGGGAAAGGATTGGTAATGGGATTTGGCCTCAAGCTCATACTTGTCTTGCTTGCGAAGTTTCTGGATCTGCTTCTGCTCAATCTCGAAGTGCTTAAAGATGTGTCGGTCGACGGTTCCTTCAGCAAGGGTTTGGAGGTTCTTGAGTAGTTCTTGCTTGAGGATGTCCAGTCTACGGTTTCGTGGGTGGTGACTCCATGGGCGGCGATGCCCTGCTTATCCTTATAATTAGATTTCCATAAATCATAATACTTTAATTACTTGCTGATTGGAGAAATAGATAAACAAATATAGTATCATTTTGCATGTAGGAATTCATAATGCCTCACTCTCCTTAAGAACAACGTCAAAGGACAGCACGAAATTAGGTTTCACTATGCCCATCTAACCTCTCTCTTACAAGCTATCAAGTGAGTTTCCATCTCTTTGGATTAATTCTCTTTCACCAAAATTTCGTATGCCCACATCTTGATGCGATGTCTTTCAAGTATAGGGAGAACGAATTGAACTATATAGGAAAATGAATGTGCATCATGCAACTAATGTGGTGTCCTTCTTCAGAGACTTTGAATGGCAAGCCTCGCGTGGGTGAGACATGAAGACAGGTTGAAAAAACACCTCAACTCCTTGGCATACTAGCTCCAAACGTTAGGAGTGATCGGTTCCAGCTCCCAATTTCTAAGATTAGGGACCAAATCAGCCAGTCTTGGAATCGAGAACTGGACTGATCGATCGGTCTGGTTCGGTCTAGTCCAGTCCAATCTAATAAAACCATTCAATTTGCTCAAAATTTCTTCCAATCAACTTTTTTGAAAAGAAGAAGAAAAGAAGTTGTCTTTCTATAACAAAGTACTTGGATAGATGAAGATAGGCCATGATCCTATAGTTTCTACTTGAGGAAGACAAAATAGAGGGAAATTGGGAAAGTTAGGGTTTATTAAGAAATTAAACAAATAAATATATATATTGTTAGTCAAGTTCGGTCGGTTCAGTTCTCACTTTAGAATTGAGAACCGGACTAATCGGTTCCAAAAATAAGAACTCAAAATTGAATTGCCGCCTATGAGAATTGACCAAAACCGACAGGTCTAGTCCAATCTAGGTGGTTCCCGATTTGGGTGGTTCCTAGTTTGGGTGGTTCTCGTTGCATACTCTTACTAGATGTTCCATCTTAACTAACTAATCACATTGTGAACAAAGTGAGCCCTCACCACCACTGCCCCGAATATGGGTGAATATGGTCTGGGTGGGCGGTTCCCAACTTGGAACTGGAACCACCCACTAAAAACCGATTCTGAAAAATGGGAACCGAGAATTGCTCACTAGTTTCATGGATTCACTTGAGAATTAGACTGCTAGTCCGATCCGGTTATTAACAAAATTGCATTCATCAATTAAAATGAGCCATTAGCTCTTAATTTGGTATCATGGCGACAAAGGTCCACAACTTCTCCAATCTATCCTCTCTTTCCTCTTCATTTGTTTATTTTGTTTTGGTTAAGAAAGCAAATAAATGGTTTATTATAATGAAAAAGAAAAGTAGGGGAGTTAATCCTATTACAAACCTAAGAGATAAAATTAATTTATAATGTCCAATAACTATAAATATACATATACGTTCATATACATATTTAGTTGAAAAACTACAAAATAATTAAATAAATTAAGATGTAATTTCGTTTTTTAAGACTGGTTTGGTCCGGGTGAGTGGGTAGGCAGGTCCATGCCTATAATCAGGAATTAGACCAATACTTAATGGTTCCACTAAATTGGAATCAGGAGCTGGATTGGTCCTCATGGGAACCGCCGGTTCTGGGTTTCTGGAGGGTTCTTGGTTCCTATGTACACACCTTTAGCCTTGAGGACCAAATCAAATGCCGACGAATAAGATACTTTTGTGTGTGAGTGTAAATATGTGGATATCATTAATTAGATGATAAGCTGCTTCGCCTTGGATGGTTTTGCCTTGTGCATAATAGGCTTCTTTTTAACGTTTGAGCTACACGAGCTGATTCCCATTGTTTTATCTTTGAATGCATAACCTTGCACTAAATCGATTCGAGTTCGCTGCCAAGAATGAAGGGAAGATGGATGGATTGGACATTGGACAAAGGAGTGATACAGAAAGTGGGTCCTGTGGGGTGGCAATTAGTACGGCAAACGCAAACTATTCGGACAAAAACATGGCGAAGGAACGCAGGACGAATCCTCCCTTGTCAACGCTGTAGGCCCAGCCAAAGCAAAGACAGTAGGAAGTGGGTCCCACTTTTGGATGATGTTTCCGCACACGTGTCCGCCCGTTCGTCAATCGCGCTTTATGGGTTTCTGACTTTCCTTCTCTCCACACCGAGAACGCGCATGTGAGGCGAGTAAAGAGGATGCCGCTTCAATTGATAAGATGCCAGCGTAAAATCGATTGAGACAGCCTAAATATCAAATGATTTGTACTTTTTTTTTCCAAAAATTGTTCATACTTGATCCATGAGATTATAAGCCTAAATAGAACCTTAAAAGGCTTGATCACGTAACAAATAAGAAATTCTCTTTAAAGTAAGAAATTCCGTTTGTCCTTCATATTCTTTCTCAGTTAGGAAAGAAAATACTGATTGAAAATTAAATAACTTTTTGATGGTGAAGGTAAATACCACATCAACATTTTAATACTAACTATTACTAGGTAGGGATAATATAGTAGCTATTTGCGCATGAAGTGAAAATGGCTTGACAAGCTACCTACTATCTCTATCAACTTAATCGGTGCACAAATCAAGATATACATTTTGAAAGTTTTGCTTTATGTGTTCATATAACTCATGCATGGCATACTTTTTTCCTTGCTTTGTCGAGAAGTTATTTTACGTAGTAGTTATGTCCTGTAACCAAAACACATGAAAAACTTGGTCAATAAATTACAAGAATTTCTTAATTCATGGATCGGATTAATTGTAATTAATGGAGAAATCCTCTATTAATTGAGTTCACATCACACGGGTTGCATAACAATCGGAATATATCATCTCGATGTGTATCAATGCATGCTATAATTTTCTTCTAGAGATAGTGGTGATACGCTCCATCCCTTCTCTATCTAGAAGGTTACAAATATGGACATTATATTTAATATTTGATTAGTTAGGTGTAGATAATGATTACAATTTGTAATCTAGCAAGACAGGGCAAGGACGAAGGACAATGTAGTCCTTTTCTTGAAGTGAATTAATGAAGGAGTGGGGGGGGGGGGGGGGGGTCACATCGTTTAGTAAGCACCTATTTCCCTGGAGTTGGGAACACATCTTTTGGCTCAAATTTCCAATGTAGCATGGCTTGAGTCGTCCAGGTGGGGCCTTGATTTTGAATTATGAACATTGACTTTCCAATTGTCAACAAAAGTAGATCACAGATTTGAGGTACAAAAGGTGAAACTCAAGTGGAATCTAAGAGACGCGAGATTCTATTCTATTCTATTATAATTTTCACTATCAAATTTTTATTTTATCTCTTTATAAAACATGAAGGTTGAAATCTACATATGGAATTAAATCATCCACATCTCAATCTCCTTGAGAATGTGGAGATTTGAACTTCCATCTCCCCATTTTCACATAGGAAGGTGATCATTGAGGCGAATTCCAATGATTCAAAATTATTTGTACTTTTTTTGGTTGGAAAGACTTCATTAGTAATTATCCAAAAGATGGAGTACAATTATTTATGAAGTCTAAACTTAAAATCAAAAACAACGAATGCGGGGGTGTTGAAACCCAGTCAATGGGAAGATTCCCAATACGGTGAGCTTTAGCTATCTAATCCGCAGCCTGATTAGTTCCTTGTGGTTCGAACAGTAAATGGACTTGTTGAAGAGGATAAAATTTTTTTTCCTCGTGGTTTGTACTTGACTACGCAAGAAAATGCTTTTAAATCCCGACTGTTAATCTTTTGAGATCTACATGGCATTCATAAATTCAATTTAATTGTGATTCAACCTATCCAATGAACCATATCAAGGAAGTAATTGGAGAAAGGAGCGGTGGGAGTCCTCCAAACTCCTCATCGCATCACCTTTTTCCAATTGTTTGAACTTTGTCACAAAAAGGATGCTGCTCAGAATTCGCGTAGGCTATTTCCCAAAGAGGAGAGGTTTAGAATTTCTTTTTGGCCTAGTAAATAGGAAAATATTCCTTCTTTTTTTTGGATACGTTGTTCTTTTCTTTTTGCATAGCCTTATTTATCTCCTCTTTAGAATGCTTGAGACCTTTCACTCGATATCATAAAAAAAAACGTTAGGTTTGCTACATAATTTTAATGTCTAATAGGAGAAAAAAAGCTGGAAAGATTCATGAGTGGAAAAATAAGATGATTTTTTGTGATATATATTGCCATATGCATTCAGAAGTTGCGTAACAAATATAGTTCACGTGATCTAAGTTTGATCGCCATCACATATTCTTTTCACTAGGAGGGAGACCACCAAATCTCTCGAACATTCAATCTTTTCACCTGACTTTTATCACTCCTAAGGTGCTTGTCAGATAATTTCCACTATATAAGAAATCAAGAACCCACCTTGTTGTAGCCATAGACTGTATGAAAGTAAGCACAAGCAATACGAAAGCAGCAACTAAGGAAATGATTGACCAGGGATTGTCGAAGTACTTGTTCTTGAGAATGGCTCTCCACTGATTCCACCTAGAGTATATCCGGAGATACTGATGACACTGTAGTTTTACTTCTCCAGACAGATCATAGAGATGACTGTCTTGGTTGTCGAAGGCCAACTCCTGGCAAAGGCGGCTGAAGAGGTCAGACACCTTGGCGTCGCTTTCAAGGCAGTGCAAGATGATCCTCTTGTTGCGGAGGTACTGGACATCCTCGGAGGATTTGATCAAGTTGTGCATGAAGACTACGCACGAGGTGACGTAGTTGCTGCAATTGAAGTGAGACTGCTCGAAGGCTATCAAGTTGAGGAAAAGCGACCCCGTCCCATCGCGGATCACAAGCTGGGGGATCGAGAGGACCCTGTCCTTGAACTCGATGTCTCCCCAATCGTCCGTATATTTCAACCTGATCTGGATCCCAGCATGCCGGAGCTCGGTCAAGCTGGGAATGAGCAGTTTCCAGCTTCGCGGCCGATGCATGGTCTTGGACCGCGTTGGGTTCAAGTGCAGGAGGCTCCACCAAAACACTTCGAGGCAATGGACGCTGCAATGGTCAGATAACCGGTTGAACTTATATATGTCAAAGGTGCTGGAGTTCGGGTGCAGAGAGTCAAAGAAGTAAATCACCAGCTTGGCCACGCGCTCCTTCTGGTTGGGGTTGCCGAGCTGGAGACCAAGCAACAGATCGAGTACGAAGAGCGGAATCTGATTCTCGAGCATGATCATGTCCTGCTGGATCTTGAGTATTGATTCCCATATTGAGAAGATGGGGTCATTGGGATGGTAGCCGAGTTTCTCAAACCCCTCGTTGAATCCTCGGAACAGCTTGATCACGAAGCACCCGTCGAGAACCATCATCTCCACGAACTTGTCGCTGCTCATGGATATCGTTCCCTCGTAGCAGGCGCGAGCTCTCTCCTCGACCTCCTTCACTGAGTCTAGATAGAGGTCTCTCTCGTGATTGGCTCGCCGGAGGATGTGGTGGAGGCAGCGCAACTTGTGCTGCTCCATATGGTGGAGGTGCTCCTTACTGTGGTGATACGGCCCGAGGGAGATGATCTGAGGGACCCAGGCTTTGTCATTTCCGTCCTTGAGATAGTGCGGAAACCGGTAAATAGAGAGCTGTGCCCACGAGCCTGGCACGTGGTCCTGGCAACCTTGCTTGAGCTCCTCTTTGATGCAGATGACTCTCTCGGGCTCGGAAGGGCTTGGCTCATCTGCGGAGACGTTTTCACCCCCGTTGTCGTTGATCATGATCCGGAGAGCTTCGGATGGTTCCATGTTGTAGCTTGTGAACCTGGTGGTTGTGAGGTTGTCGTTGGTGGTGGTGGTGGTGATCTATTAACTCTCTGGATGCATTGGAGGTTTACTCTTGGGGAGTCGACAGTTTCTCGGACTTGAGAGTGATTAAAGACCAACCCAAGAGCTCTTTGTTGTAAATGTTAAGATATTTTGTTGTATATATATAATAATTCATGTATTCTAATATTAAACAATTAAATAGCACCGATATCGACACAACACGTCAATACGTCATTTCTCAAAAAATATAGAATTCCGACACCATTGATACACATTGTGCATTAAATGTATATTATATAAATATTATAAATATTTTAATCAAATTAATTTGATTTAAATTCACAAATAAATAAATAATAGAAAAAGAGCCTAGAATAAATTTATACTAAAAACATTAATCCACAATTTATTAATATCATTCATTGTTTCAATTTGATAATTTTAACTTCATTCTAATAATTCATAAAACTTGGAGAAGAAAAAAAAAGTAATCCACGTTCTGGACTCACGTGTTGGAAGAGAAGAAAAAATAAACTTGAGAGGTGAATTATGCATCACGAGAAGTGAGAGTCGAAAGAGAAAAGAAGACTAGATTTTTTTTCTCTTTTATTTTTTTAAAATTTTCTTACATATATGCATTTTAACTTTTTACTTATTGAAAATTTTAAAATTGATCCCATGCATTTCAAAGTTTGGGACTCACGTGTTAAAAAGTGTCAGAAGAGTTAATCAAGTGTTGGATTTTTCGATATCTATTGATCGCGTGTCAGAAAATATTGGAGAGAGTCGGATACGTATTAGAATATACAACACTATATAAATACTTCCAAAGAGTGTTGATGCTTTTTAGGCAAACAAAAACCATTTCTCATGATCAGTTGGTCAAAGTTTCTCTGCCTTTTCCTTAAGTGGGTTTCATGCTTTGAATTGATGCTTTCAAAGCAAAAGAAAAGAAGAAGAAGCCGACCTGCTACTTTAAGGGCTACAGGTTTTGCAACAAAGGAGAGAGATTCTTCCCGAGAATATATTCATGGTCCAGTCCAGTAATTGATAACCAACATGTTCGTGTGGCCCACTAACTTCAACTTTGTTTTCTTGGATTAATACTACAAAAAATCTTAAATTAGTATATCTGTAATAAATTTATTCAAACTAATCTTTTGATTGTGAAAAATCTCAAATTGATATATGTGTGACAAATTTATCCTCAATGACCACAAAAACCTTAAACTAATATACTCATGATAAATTTACTCCCAAATTAATTTTTTGACTGCCAAAAACCATAAACTATTATATTTATGACAAATAAACTCTCTATTAAATTGGACAATATCATAAAAAATCATAAAACTAGTATAATTATGACAAACATAGAGTAAAATTCCAAACTAGAACAAAAGTTAACTGTCATATGTTATTTAACTCAATAATTTGACAGTAAAATTTAATAAAAATTAACATAGGGTAAATTTATTACAATTATACCAGTTTGTAGTAAATTTATTAAAGATGTACCATTTAGAGCTATTGATGATCAAAAAATTAATTTTGAATAAATTTTTATCACAAATATAATAATTTAGAGTTTTTTATGATATTAATCATTTCCTCTTCCTTTTCTTCTCTCTCAATCTTTTTCTCCTTCCTCCATTTGAGCAACAAAAAATTCGCCCAGAACAGACAGCAACATTGAATAATTTAATATTTTCTCATTTTTCCAACATTGAGAATCAAAACGACCTTTGTAATATTCTAGACCCTATGATGTCACGTCGAATGCGTCATCAAAACAATAATATTTTAAGGTTTGCTATTATAATAACAATTTCAATGGATCCACTTTTCCAAGAGAATTAAACATCAAAGAGAGAAATTTTCGCAAAACAAACTGAATTTAAAAGTCGTATTTTGTTTCATCCTTTTTCTCCAGGCTCTCTTTTCAGGTGAGTTAAAATAATGGGCGATCATATTTAGTTAGTTTATACAGAGGTAATATTTACCCCACGTATTCTACTGAGGCATGGCAAGGACGAGCCACAATGTAGTCCTTTCCTCCAAATTACTAATTAGAGGACGTCTGTGAGCTCACATCTTTTGGTGAGTGAGCCATGTCCAACGTAGGGCTTGTTAGGGAAAGTTTTTGTCAGTGCAATGGATCTTGAGCTAAAGAATTGTTATGCAGATACTGTTTGGTAAATCTTATTTGTAGAAATGTACATTGTGTATGGTAAATATTGTTTGCATTGAATTTTTTACAAAAAAAATTAAAAGAAAAGAGAAAGAAAAGGAGAATGGAGAGGACAAACAGGAAGCAAATCTGAAAGGAGAATCTATACTTGCCTTCGATTCTCCCTACCTTCCGAAGAATCGAAGAGGTTACTTGCCTTCATTAAGGTGATAGAGTATGCGACTCTCCTTAAGGCAAGACCAAACCAGAAAGAAATGGAGATTTATAATTTCATTAAGACCCACCCAGAAACCAAAAGAAACGTATTTTTAATTCTCCGCAAGGTGAGTGCTTAAT
Organism: Corymbia citriodora subsp. variegata; assembly: GCA_014858505.1. Lineage (NCBI taxonomy): Eukaryota > Viridiplantae > Streptophyta > Magnoliopsida > Myrtales > Myrtaceae > Corymbia > Corymbia citriodora. The sequence continues at coordinate 38,652,993 of CM026415.1, forward strand.
GGAGAACTCATGCTTGCCTTCACACGGACAACCCACAAAAGCCAGATTCCGGAGGAACCGAAGTTGAAGACCCAATCGCACAAGTAATGCGGGTAGGACTGTGTTGCTTTGCGTGTTGCTAACCGAGCTTCGGTGACTCTGTTGTGTTGCGAGGCGAGGCCGAGGATCGCGCTACCTTGGCTTCCCTTGGCGATTGCCGGCGAATCTGGAACGATGCAGTACCTTACCCTGAGCGGGGGCTCTTGACGTTGAATCTGGCACAATGTAGTACATTGAATTTCTTCTTCTAAGTCGTGCATAGATCCGCGGTTCCACCGGCCAACTTGATTACAAATTTGCCACTACACGATCGTTTTCCTCCTCCCCAATCAAATTCTGATGCAATCACACTCATTTGAAGTTCTCATGCAAGATATTTAGATGCACGGCATGACCATCGGAACTCGTTAAGATGGTACTTTTTTTATGAATGATGTAAATCCCTTTGCGAATAGGCGGTTCCAAAAACCACCGTAGATTCTTGTCAAGAATCAATCTCATCTTTAAGAAAAATTATTAGTTATCAACCAATAAAAGGGGAAATTATTAGTTGAGACAGTACATTGCATTTCAATTCCACCATTATTCCAGCAATGTTGTCAGTTGTTACTGCTTCCATTACACATGTGATCACTTTGTTCCTATCCTTTTCACTCAAAATTATGATTCGTTTACTTTGTGGCTATTAGAGTGTCAGGGTATACCATCAACTTTGCCACTTGGATGATACGGACAGACAAAAAAAGTCAATGAATTGACAAATCTCAATTATGAATGATAATAATTTATGGTATTCATATCTACCTTAGGAAATTCGCACAGAATACAGGCACAATCCGAGATTAGGTCTTGAGATGTAGTGGCACTACGTGAGTTATTACGATTTCCAAAGGCCCAATTGGAGATTTGTTAATTTAGGGAGGGGGAAAAATGTGGTCGTGGTCCATGGTTGACCAGGGCATTAGGACTAGCCACAGAAAAGAAAAAAGAACAAATGAAACCAGCCCACATAATTTAATTAATCCAATTTCATATTGACATATCCAATCATATGTTTATACATAAATCTGATTTCATATTACCAAAAATTTCACAATGCTTTAAAAGATCATTTGTTCTATAATGACGACTCACCGACCCACAAGATAATCCTAATATCATTTTCATATCATGCACATGGTGTGTATAAGGCAATGGAGTGAAGTTTCGTTTAGCATAATTTGGTGGGAAAATAACTAAAAGGTATCATTGTAGATGAGGAAGTGATGCTCCCGTTTAATCCATTTTAGATTGGTAAACTTTGAACTCAAATTAAATATACTTATTTCTTACTAGAGAATAGGTGAGAATAGTAGGCAAAATTACCAAAAAAATCCTAAACCTATTACAATTGTGCCAATTCAGTCATAAACCTATTGTTTTTTATCAATTTAGTCCTAAATCTTTTGCAATTGTGCCAAAAAAAAAGGTTTAGGACTAAATTGACACAAATGCAATAGGTTTATGACTTTTTGGATAATTATCTCGAGAATAGTAAGAGTAGCTCATGGGCCTTTGAGGTAGGGAGGTCAAGCGCATAAGCACATCATAATTAATGTACTCGTCAATGCGGAGAAATGTTTTTTCTGAATCACAATTGTTAATTTTATGAGAGCGACATGCCAAATTTACATGAAATTCAAAATCAATAACTGTGAGTTACCTTGCCCAATGAACTTGGGTCAAGAAAAGAAGTTGATGAAGGAGAGGAGGAAGTCTCCATACTCCAACCTATCACCTTTTTGCCAATTGCGTAAACTTTACAACAAAGAGGAGGCTAGTAAATATGAGAGTTCGACCAAAAAAAAAAAAGATATGAGAGGTTTAGAGGTTCATTTTGGCTTAGTAAATAGCCAAATATTTCCTTTTCTTTTTATGTTAAGTTGTTTTTTGTGTTTTCATGGCCTTATTTAGCACCTCTTAAAGAATGCTTTAGAACTTCGACTCAATTAAATCGACAAAAGGTTAGATTTGTTATGTAATTTAATATTTGATTAAAAAAAGGCTTTAAAGACTCATGAGTGCAAAGTTGTCATTTGGCATATTAAAATTCTAATATGTTTTTCTATTTCAAGAATTTGTGATATTTACATTAAATTCCACTGAAAAAACAAGTTCTCATACAATTTCTTCATTATGATTGACTTTGAGATCACTCATAATTTAGTAAATCATGATCATATATATTCACAAACTTGATTACATTATAAACCACGTGAAAGTAAACATGTGCTGACCAATTGTATGTGCTTGTTTAATCACAAAATTTGTATTGAAAATTTGAAGAGAAACTTCCCTAGGTGGACAACCATTCGTAATCACATATTTGTCATTGTCACCCACTAGTTATCACCGCTCGCCCGCCGTGGCTTCATGCTCTTGCCTTCGATGCCGGTCTCAGATAACCTAAATCAAAACTGTTATATAATAATTATTTCATTCACACTACTAATTATGTGGCAACATTATAGTTATTCATTATGATTATATATCAAATGATTAACTTCGAATTATTTTAGTAGATTAATTATTAAATAATCCATCAAGATGTATATATTAAATTGATGTCTTGATAATGGATGTGGGATAGTACACTTATGATTGGCTATTAAAGTCATAATAATGATAATAATAATAATATATTTATTTTGGGGACAATTCCCTATAAAATCCCAAAATTTAGGTCTAATCTCAAATCTGCCTCGAACTTTTTTTATCTCATAAAAACTCCTAACTTTAGGTCTAATCTCAAATTTACACTGAACTTTTCTTTTGTCTCAGAAAAAACCCTAGCTCCTAAATCTACCAAGAATTTTGTTTTGTATAAAAAAAATCACCAACTTTTAATATGTTCTCAAATCTACCCCTTAGTCCAATCCACATCGATAATAATACACATCATTAAGGGGACATAAAATAATTTTCTTAAAAATAAAACTGTTCTAGGATATAAAAGTTGGCTAAATTCCCTAAAAAGCCCCAACTTTTAGGCTTAGTCTCAATTCTACCCCTAACTTTCTTTTGCTTAAAAAAAAAATCCCAAACTTTAGGACTAGTCCCGAATCTGCCCGAAACTTTTTTTGTCTTAGAAAAAACCCCAAACTTTAGGTTTAGTCTAAAATCTGTCTCGAACTTTTTTTTTGTCCTTTAAAAAACCCAAAAATTTAGGTCAAATTTAAGTCAAATCCCAAATCTACCTCAAGTTTTTTTTTTTCGAAAAGAAAATCTATATTTTTACTCTAGTCTTAAATTTGCCGCGTTAGCCCTATATCCAAAAGTTGCGATTAGTCACCCCTAATTTTTATAGGGCCAATTACCTAAAAAATCCCAAACTTAAGGTTCAATCCCAAATCTACCCAAACTTTTTTGTCTCATAAAATACCAAAAATTTAGGTCTAGTTTCATATTTGCCATGAATTTTTCTTTTATCTTAGAAAAAACCTCTAAAGTTTAGGTCTAATTCTAAATCTGCACTGAATTTTGTTTTGTCTAAAAAGAAATACCAACTTATTCTCAAACCTACCTGTGGTCTAGTCCCAACTAAACGTGGCATTTCCACATCAATAATAAATACACATCGGCAAGGCCACATGAAAAATTATTTTCAAAATTAAATATTTGCTAGCATAAGAACATTAGGAGTATCACAACTTTCGTACGGCGCTTACTTTGGTGCCAAAACTTTTTTTTTCGCTCTTTTGTTTGCTCACTTGAGTGCCACAAATTTAAAAAAACATTCACTTGAGTGTCACTTCCGATTTAGCCGCTGGAAAAGCTAACGTGGCCGCTAGAAAGCCGACGTGACCACTAATGGACAATATTTTAATATATTTATTAATTTTTTGGAATTTTTTTTGTTTTTTTTGTTTTTTTTTCTTTAGAGATCGCCAGCTGCTGAACCCTCGCCTTAGGCCACGAAGGCTTGGGGAGAGGCCATCGGAGCCTCGCTAGCCAGATTTGGGTGAGGGCTAGCAAGACCCTCGCCAACTGTGGGCGGCCTTCGCCAGCGGTCAGCTAACCTCCAATGGTCTTGCCCTGGGCCTTTGTGGCCCAGGGTGAGGGTTCCACAACTGGCAAGGGTCACCGGTAACCCTCGTCAGCCCTAAAGAAAAAAAAGTTAAAAAAAAAAAAAAAGCCATAGAGAAGAGAGAGGTTGAAGACGAGATGAGAAGATAAATGATATCGTTTCTGACCATTGCACGAAGAGAAACAACATCGTTTCTGATTGCTACGCAAAGAGAAACCACGTCGGAATTGAAAAAATCCACGTTGGAAATCGAAAATTATTAAAAAATATGGAAAATCATTAAAAAAATCCACATATGACTTTTAGTAGGAAGTGGCACTTAACTGAATGATTTCACTTAGATTTGGTACTCAAGTGAGCGAAAAAATAGTTTTGGCATTAAAGTGAGCGCTGTATGAAAATTTTGGCACTCCTAGTGTTCTCTCCCAATCATCCCTTAATAAAAGCCAAACTTTAGAGTCAATCCCAAATCTATCCTGAACTTTTTTTTGGCCTCATAAAAAACTCAAACTTTAGGTCCAGTCTGGAATTTGGCCGAACTTTTCTTTTGTCTTTGAAAAATCCTAAATTTTAAGTCCAGTCCCAAATTTACCCCGAATTTTGTTTTGTCTAAAAGAAATCACCAACTTTTAATCTATTCTCAAATCTACCCTGTGGTCCAGCCCCAACTTAATGTGGTATTTCCACATTGATAATAAATACACGTCAGCAAGGCAACATAGAAAATTATCTTCGAAATGAAATCGTTCTAGGATATAAAAATTAGGGCAAGTAACTGCGACTTTTGGATAGAGGGCTAATAGGGGGCAAATTTAGGATTAGAGTAAAAATTGACGATTTTCTTTTCCACAAAAAAAAAAAAGAATTGGGGTAGATTTGAGATTTAACCTAAAGTTTAGGGTTTTTTTTAGAGACAAAAGAAAAGTTCAGGAAAATTTGGGACCCGGCCTAAATTATGCGATTTTTTCTGAGACAAAAAAAATTTAGGGCAAAATTGAGAAGTCTATAGTTTAGGGTTTCTTTGGGAGTTAGCCCATTTATTTCGATATAAAGGCGAGGCAATTTCCATAGCAAAAGTGGTTGGAGACACAATGTTTTTGTTTTGGGTCGCTATTTGAGCCACAATGTAGATGGTGCCTGAAATTGACTCCATCGTTCAAGGAAAGACATTCTTATTATCAATCTTTTGAGGGCAATCAAGTCTCTTCATGATCAATGCTATGACCCTCGTCCTTGTATAATCATATATAAAATGTTTAATTTAATAATTGTATTTACAAATAAATCATTGAAGTATAAATAGTATGTGATATAAAAAAATAACATATACAGAGCATTGAAATCATTAATCAGGATGGACTATTATGTTCTCTCTTATTCTTATTATGGCTATTTTTAGGAACTTTGATGCTATTAGCTGCTTATTAGTTTTAGCATCTGTTATTCAAGAAATCAAACAGTATCATAAGCCTTGCATTACTTAAACTAGTCAACGTATAGTGTTGTGGATTTGCTGCTTATTGGAACGGATATAAACATTAACGTGTCAATTTTTCAAGATTGAGATGAAGTTTTGAGTAGTTGAATTCATAAGTGTAAATTGAAACTTACTGCACCCAATGAGTGCGGTCAATTCCATATTTGTTGGTCTCCCAAAAGCGAAAGTGACCCGGAACATACAAAAGGAAATCATATGTTAATACTTTTTATGGTCAAGTTAATTGCAACAGAATATGCTTTACCTCACATGAGGCCAAGAGACATAAAAAAAGAAAGACTAATCAACTTATGCCAGTGCATGTTTGATGTTGGTGATCATTTGGGTTGGTATAAAAAAGTATCCAGTTCATAAAAAAAGCTTAAAGAATCACTTGCAGGTGATCACAAACCCACATCTAATTTTCATCACAATTAATCACAATTAAGAATTGGTCTGTTTCTCTGTCTTTGCTTTAAATGGGTTTTCATCCTTTGACGCTTTCTAATAAAAAATATAAAAGCGGAATTGCTGCTTTAATGGCTAAGGGTTTTGGAACAAAGGAGAGATTCTTCCTTCCAGAGAAAATATTCAGACTCCAGCCAGTAGTTCATTACCAACATGTCCAAATGGGCCCGCCAATTTCAACTTTGTTTTCCTTTTCCTTTTCCTCCCTCTTCATCTTTTCTCCTTCCTCCATTCGAGCAAGGAAGTTCGCCCAGAATCAACCGCAACATTGAATAATTTAATATTTTCTCCGTTTTTCCAACATTGATGAGCTCTATAATATTCTAGGCCTTATGCGGTCACGTGGAGTGCGTCACCAAAACAACAATATTTAAAGGTTGTCTATTATTGTATCTAAGGCAAGAGCCACCGAGAAAGGAATGGAGATTCATAACTTCATTAAGGTGAGTGCTTAATGGGGAATTCATGCTTGCCTCCACGCAGACAACCCACAAAAGCTAGATTCCAGAAGAATCGAAGTCGAAGACAAAATCGCACAAGCAATAGGACTCTATTGCGTCGCATGTTCTAAACAAGCCTCTGACGAGGCCAAGCAAACCCAGACACACCACCTCAGGCAGCCCGGGCGGGTAACTCATGCGATCTCGAGTGGCTACTGAGGATTGCGCTACTTGAGTGACCGTCGGCGTTTGTTGGAGAATCTGAAACGATTAAGTACCGTGTCCTGAGTTGTCTTTGGGGGGGGGGGGGCCTTGACGTTGAATCTTGACGCATTGACTTTCTTTTTCTCTCTAGTCGTGCAAAGATCCGCGATTCCACCGGCTAGCTTAAAAGTTTCTCACTACACAATCGCTTTCCTCCTCCTTCCCAATCAAATTTTGATACAGTCATACTCTTTTGAAGTTCTCGTGCAAGGCACTAAAATCAATGGGACGACCATCGAAACTCCAAAGATGATACTTTTCTGATGAATGATGCAAATGCCTCTATGTATGGGCGGTTCCAGTAACCACCATTGATTCATGTCATCAATCTTTAAGGGAAAGACAAATTATAATTTGTGTAATTACCATTTTTCCTTTTTAAAAAAAAATTTTGGGTTAGATATTTTATACCCCTTAAGGTACACCACTTGGTCATTAATTTCATCTTTAAGGGAAATTATCAGTTGAGGTAATAAATTTCGATAACATTAGCGATTCCAACCATGTGAGGAATGGCTATAAGTTCAATATGTCGATGGTGAGGATCACCCATGGACCGTTCTAAGGATCAGTCATGGATTGATCAGCCCAGTTGAAAGGATAACCAAGGAATTTGTCATGGTCCAATCGAAGAGTCGGCCATGGACTAATCGGGGGATCAACTGTGCATCATTTTGTTGACCATGCAAGGGACTTGAGCCATTTGACCATAGGACGGCTGCTCGACTATAAGGATTGATCAAGAGACGATCACAAACCACCATAGATCAATGGACGATCATGGATTGATCTCGAATGGTCATGTTCAAGTCGCGGTTGATTTCGTTCGGTCATGTATCGGTTGTAGACAACCATGAGTCGATCTGATGTGACCGTGTATTGGTCATGGATCAACCGATTCCACACAATCCCTTGATGATCAAGAGCTGATCATGGATCAAGTGTGTTCGGTCATGGATCGGTCGTGAACTGACCATGGGCCCTTGTAGTTGATTGGGGACTTGACCGAAATAAGTCATGGGATTGATCTAACGATGCTATCACTAAGTCAAGAGTCTGACCATGCCTTAGGCTTTGTGCTAGGCCATGGACAACCTCAGACTTGGACCATCCAATGCATCATGGACTAGGCTAGGAGCCCAGCCGAAAGCCAGGTCCTATGCCTAGCCCTATGACCGGCCATGAGGCTAGTCATGGACTTGTTCGGCTTGGCCAGTGTCAACTGTGGGGCCGACCAGCGAGCCAAGCACCCGAACGACCAACTTAGCTGAGTTGATGATTTTGCCTATGACTGAGCTCACATTGGGTGCTTCGGTTACGAGCCTTGGACCAGTCAGAATGGTTGATCGTGGGTGTATCCAAGGATCCCTCGTTCGACCTCGGAAGCATTTCAAATGGTCAATTTTTCATGTTTGCAATGTTCTTGAGATAATGACAAAAGAGAACTCTCTACAACCCTTTGTTCATTTAATCAAATGTGGTGAATCACTACCTTAGATGTCATGAAAGAGATAATGTAATGATAACCCAAGATTTGCCTTGGGGACTAAGTTAGTGAATCATAGCACAAGTGAACCAATCAAAGCAAGACACAAGGGACTTCCATTTAATGCCCTATGGACTTTGGCACCAATTGCCTTATCTAGGGTGCCACCTATTCAAGAAGCCTTAATGACCATTTAATTAGGGCAAGCTTAAGTGGTCCAATGGGAAGCAAATAAGTGAGCTTCTTCCATTTGGGCTTTAGATTGCCACTTTGGCAACTTAGGTGTGCCACCTTTCTAGTAGGCGTGCCACATTGCAAACTTAGGCTTGCCACCTTGATTACATAGGTGTGACATTCCAAGAAATAAGATTGGGTCATTGGACATTCAATAATGAGGTTAAGGCCTATAAATAGGAGGAGTCCTCATTCATTCTCACCATTTGAACCCTCCTCCTGCTCTCTTCACTTTGCACGTTCTCTCTTCTCTCTCTCTCGGCCTTGCACCCACCGTCCCTCACCAAGCCATTTTCTTTAAGTTCTCGAGGTCTGTCAAGGTAAGTGAGATTCCTAACTCTCCTCTAAGGCGATAGACTCCATCGTTGAGTCTAGTTAAGTGCTCACCTATTCAAGCCATGCATATGATGTGCAGTTACTTGTATGGTTTGCTCATACTTGCTCTTGAATGTGTACTTGAGTGTGTTCATGCTTAGGACGAAGCCTAGGTTTGCCTAGCTTGGAATCAACGTGAGGTGAGGCTGCCCAAGCCATAAGGCCTTGAATCGATATTGAGGCGTGCCACTTCCCAAGCCTCATTTGGTATGAGGATTGCCCAAGGCGGAGAGATCTTGGACCAGCATTGAGGTATGCCAAATCCTAGTCTCTTTCAGAACAAGAATCGCCTAAGTCCACGAGGTCTTAGTACGGCATTGATGGCCAGTTTAAAGTCTTGTTTGGTGTGGGGACTTCTATTGGGCGGTTGGTTAAAGTCACAAACCAAAGATTGCTCCTAGAATGGTGTTTAGTTTGGTACTAGGATCCATAACACACACACACATGTGAATGAGCACGCTTTTGGGCCTTTGTATAAGTTGACTAAAGAAAAAAGATAGAAACCATCTTGTGTGAGGCACTATGTGTGACTACTTAATGAAAGATAAAAACCGTCACCACTTGAGATGACGACGATGTCCCCACGCCAATGGGGTGCTTGGGTTTAAGCTTGGATGCCTCGAGTAAGCTAGCCTTAGGATGCCTCGATTGAGCCAGAATGCCCTGGTTGAGCTAGAATGTTTGGTATGAACTTGGATGTCTCGGTTGAGTGGGGAGGGCTTGGTTGAGCCAGGACATTAATAATGAACTTTGCATGAGTGCCACTTATTAGGGGTGATTGGGTCCAGGGTGGGTAGGGTTCAGACCTGGACCCTATACCCGACCCTGTTATAACCGGTTCCTCTTTTCTAGACCCTGTACCCTACCCTGTTTTTATTGGACCCTGTTTTGGACCCAACCCTGTTTTTTCGGTCCGGGAACAAGGTCAACCCTGTTTTCATTGGAACCTGTTTTGCAACCGTTCAATATTCTATACAGCTTTGAATTTTACATTAATTAGCAAAAAAACAATGACATAATTCTCCTAACATTATAAGACAAAGCAAAAATCCTAAGAATGCATAAGCATTAGCAACAAATATGGATATAATATTAGTCTCATTCCCACAAATACTTCTAATATGACATAATGTGCTTACTTATGTGTATGCGACAGAGCTCTTATTAAGAGGACATCTTTCTTGAGTTGGACTGAGAATTAGTGCTACAATAGTTAATAGCATTTGTCCTACAACTATAGTAATAGTTGAAAGTGGGATCATTAAAAAAAAAATCATGAGAATAGTTTTTTTTAACAATTCTTTTAAAACAATTCTCTCTTAACTCGATTCAGATAAAATCTTTCTTTTTTTTAACATTTCTTCAAAGACAAAGAGACTCAAAAGCATTATACATAGACTTTTTTTTTTTTAAAACAGGGTAAAAACCGATTCCAAAACCAGTCCGGTTCTGGGTGGGTCTTTGCTTGGACCCTGTTCCCAGACTAGTTTCAACCGATTCCCAAAAACTAGAACCTGTATCCGGACCAGTTTAACTGGGAACCGGTTCCCAACCCTGTTCTTCGAGTGGTCCGGTCCGGGTTCCGAGTAAACCTAGTCCGATTGCACACCCCTACCACTTATGCATGAGTGAGTTATAATGTTGTAAATCAAGCCGAAGTTAAGTTGCATGAGAGTTTTGCATAAAGTCATGACTTAGCATCGGATTTTCTATTGATTTGCCATTGACATTGTTTGCGTGTGTTGTACTAAATAGATGTTGATGATGAGATGCTTTTCTAGTAGAAAATTATGAATTTTACTTATTGAATTTTCTAAAACTTACTCCTGTATCTTTTCAAGTGTGTAGGTATGGCTACTCCGCACATTTTGGTCAACCTATAAATATGGAAGTGTCGGTCACAGATATAATAGATGTCGAAGCCGAGATAACCCATTGGAAGTAGATTGCTACAATCTAGGTCGAGGTGGGACAAGATGAGTTGGTCCTTCACCACTTTGTGCCTGGTACGCACTTGGTCGACCCTTTCATGGGTACAACAGCTTGCAAATCTAAGCGACAGGGCAACATCTGACGAACTGATTCAGAATCCCTAATACTGGTCAGTAGCTAAGGGGTTTCCAATTTTGGATACCGTGACCAGTAGTGAAACTGGGGATACCTCGGCCTAAGCAATAATGTAAAAGGTAGTGTAGTTGGAAATATGACATGTACCCTGAAGTAATATAAGTAGTATGTTTTGTGTGATATATATCTCATGTCTTCCAGTTGTTTGTTGTCCAAGGAAATTTGATGTACACATTTTTGCATGTGCATATAATCAAGATAAAAAGAATCGACACGGCGTCGAGCTTGAGATGTCGCAACAATAACCCCAAAGGGAGATTGTGACCTGAAGACAAGTCGGGTCATTACAATTTCAATTTCAATTCCACCACTATTTTTAGTAATGTTGTTTGTTGTTGTTGCTTGTTGTAAACATTCGGGTCCATTACACATGTGATCCCTCTATTCTTATTCTTTTGACTCTTACAATGATGCATTTCTTTGTTGTTATTAAAGGCGCAAAGTATACCATCAACTTTGCCATTGGGATGACACGGACAGACAAAAAATCAATGAATTGACAAATCTCGATTAGGAAAGATAAGAATTTATGGTATACATATCTGCCTTAGGAAGTTTGCACAAAATATAGGCACAATCCGAGATTAGGTCTTAAGATGTAGTGGCGCTACGCGAGTCATTACGAATTCCAAAGGCACAATTGGAGATTTATTAATTTAGGGAGGGGAAAATGTGATCCATTGTCCATGGTTGACCAGGGTGTTAAGACTAGCCACAGAAAACAAAAAAAACAAAAGAAGTCACCCCATATAATTTAATTAACCACATTAATTAATCTAATTTCACATTGACATATCCAATCATATGTTTATACATAACATTGATCTCATATTTATCAAAAATTTAACAATGCCTTAAAAGATCATTTGTTTTATAGAGACGAGTCATCCACCCACAAGATTATCTTATTATCACATGGTGTGTATGAGGAGATGGAGTGAAGTTTCATTTAGCATAATTTGGTAGGAAAAGAACTAAAAGGTATCGTCAAAGATGAGGACAATAAACTCCTATCACCTTAGTAAGTGATGCCCTTGTTTAATCCATTTTAATTTGGTAAACTTCGAACTCAAATTAGTCATACTTTTTTTTTATAAATGATCAAAAGTATTAGAGAATTAGCGAGAATAGTGAGGATAGCTCATAGGTTTTTGAGGTTGGGAGGTAAAGCACGTGTAGAGGCTTAGGACACGCCAAAATTGATGTAGTCTTTGTTTTTTGAAAAATTAATGTACTTGACAGCACAGAAAAATGCTTCTTTTGAATCACAGCTATTAAGTTTGTGAGAGCCGCGTGTCGATTCCGCATAGGGTTCAAAATAAGTGATTGTGATTTACCTTGTCTAATGAACTTGGGTCAAGATAAGAAGTTAGTGAAGGAGAGGAGGGAGTCTCCTACTCCATAACGCATCACCTTTTTGCCAAGCTAGCTCTAACCTATGAGTGGGAAGTTCAATTCCCCACTTTTCAGGGGAATTGGGGATAGGAACATTTAGTTTTAGGTGTAGAGTTCGGTTCCTACATTTTGCAAAGAGGCTAGACAAATATGTGAGAGTGATTTGAAAGCTAAAATATGAGAGAGAGAGAGAGAGAGAGAGAGAGAGAGAGAGAGAGAGCTAGTTTAAGTTAAATTATCTTGCAAATTTTGAAGAAGCTTTGAAGGGGGATTCTGGAGATGAGAGTAGAATGCGAGTGTGACTCTTGACATCAACTTAGGAAGGTTTCAAAATGAAGTTTTGAAGGAATGATTTTTAGTGTGGGGGCATTTAATGGAGGAAAGCAAATGAATCAAATGCAATTATTTGGAGAGAGAGTACTTGCTTATAATTTTATTTATGAGTCTAATAAACAAAGAAAATGGAGGCAAACTAGCATATTTGCTTTTGAGTTAACTGCACACATTAGTAATCCAGGACTATTTTGACATCTTCAAATCAAATTTTTCAACAGTTACTATCCTACTTACTAATCAAAACTCTTATATAATAGTTATTTCAGTCAAACTTAAAAATTATGTGATAACATTGTATTCATACCATATTATTATATATCATATGGTTAACTTCAAATATTCTTGTAGATTAAGTATCAAATAATTTATAAAGATTTGTATATCAAATTGATGCCTTAATAATGGATGTGGGAAGTACACTCATGACTGGCTATTAGAGTCATAATTGTTATAATAATACATATATTTTTTGATATAAAGGTGAGGCAAATTTCCATGGCAAAAGTGGTTGGAGCCACAACTTCATAGTGTAGGAACTCTAACTTATTAAGTATCAAACAACAAACGCAAAAGCGGCCCAAGGATGCATGTAATACCAATCAAAAAGCACATCACTAAGACGGACATACCTTATTTGCCACAGATTAAATGCTCCTTTTGTAGCGTCGAGAGTCGTCGATTAGGGCGTATCCCTATTTTAAGAGAGTTTTCCTTTCTTTTTGCGGGAAAATGCACAAGCATGAAGAAGTTCCTCCTAAAACATTTCATCCCATTTTTTACTTTTTCATTTTGAAGTTTTTCAAATAACTGCCAATGGCAGTTATCCACAAATAACCGCTCTAAGGAGGATGGGCCGGTATAGTGAATAAAATCCATTATCTCCCACTCACACATAGTAGGCTAAACATAACTCTCTCAACTCTACAATGTTCATACCTGCAAATAATATGTGTGACTAGCATACTTTGAAAGCTCGTTGCCATACATATCTTAGGAATTCAGCTCAAAATGGGCATTAGGTTTTTGAGTCAATATAGTATGCAGTACCCTAGATCAACCAGTCACATTTATATTTCTCTTGATCTCTTTTCAATTACGATATATTGTATTCATAATTATGAACTAATCATAATTGGTCGACCAATGAATACAAACAAAATGTGACATCAATAACAAGTTGATCTTCTTCTTCCCTTAAAACTCTCAATTTCAATTCAATCTGCTTTCCTAGAAATGTCTGATTAGATCGAATCAATTCATGATCATTGGCAACATTTTAAGATAGCAAACATTAAATAGAAATCTTGAGAACAAGTAAGAGTCATGAGGGCATTTAATTGAGGAACTATTTTCTTCAAGAGTCTCACACAGCATAAAAGTTGAGATAAAGAATTTTGCCACTCTTATTGGTCATCGCATGCATACATAGTATGAAATACAAATTACGGTATTAACTCATTTCCCATAGAGCGTATGTTTTCACTTTCAGTATCATACATATGATAGTTCAAACATACCTAATATCTAACTTGAGTTCATGTATCTACGCTTTGAAAGAATCCATCAAAACTTACATCTAGCATCAAAGACAAATAAAGTAAAATATGTTGGTTATTTTACTTTCGAACATAGTAAATATATTGTCCTCATCTTAACACTCAATTAAAGCGACATCTATATTTTAAGCTTGAACTCTCGATGATCGCTTAGATAATAAGCTTAAAATTATCTCATATTTATCTATCATATAGTAAATAGAAGCGATTATCTATGAGTAAGCTAATTTCTTATCTGTCCGACATACTTTCTCAAATATAATGCACTAAGCATTGAAATGCATAAATGTCAAATAAAACTCATAGCCATTAATAATGATAGAAAATATTATTAACAGTGAACACTTGGGGAAATTACAATATTCAGTACATTAGCTTTTATGTAGTCTTAGAGATTTTATATGACCATATAAAACATTTCTAGGTATTGGCTTCATCATAGGATATGCTATCATACTATGCATATATATGTACCGCGAGTTAACATTTTTTTGTGCAATCATATCCTTGGCAAAGTTATATTTAGTATCTATATGTTTGGTCTTAACATGATATTTCGAATCCTTGGTGTACGGTATCACTGCTTAGCTATCGTAGTTAACCAACAATGAGTTTACAACATTCTTAATCATACCTAAATGACCCAAAAATCTCTTAAGCCAAACACCCTCTTGTACAGCTGCTGATAATGCCACAAACTCGACTTCTATCATGGATAATGCTATACACAGTTGCTTCTTATTGCTCCAAGATATGGCACCATTATTCAATAGGAAAATAAATCCAGAGATAGATTTCTTTTCATCTAAATCTCCTCCCAAGTCAGCATCTGAGTAACTTCCAAATCGTAAATATTTTCCTTAATAACTTAGTGCATAATCAGTAGTTCCCTTCAAATACCTCAGTATTCTTTTGATAGTTGTTCAATGTGCTTGACGTGGATTATATTGGTACCTACTTACCATTCTAACTGCAAAACATATTTCAGGTCTTGTACACATTATAACGTATATTAAGCTTCCAACAGCACTAGCATAAGGAACATGTTTTATTTATTCTTTCTCTTGTGGAGTCTCATGGCACAATTTATAACTCAATCTTTTGACTTTTGCAATAGGAGTATCTATGGGTTTGCAATCTTGCATACGAAATCGTTCAAGAATCTTGTTTATATACGTTTCTTGTGAAAGAGACAATAATCTCTTCAAACGATCTCTTGAAATCTTAACTTCAAAAATATATGCAGCCTCACCCATGTCTTTCATCTTAAAGTTGGAAGATAATCAACTCTTAATAGTATAACAAACTCAATATTACTTTCGGCAATCAATATATCACCAACAAATAATGATATGATCACAAATCGATCTTTAGATCTTTTGATATATACACAATGATCATCACCAATCATTGTAAAATCATATGCCATTATGGTATTATGAAAACATGTATACCATTGTCTCAATGACTGCTTAAGGCCATATATTGATTTCAAGAGTCAACATACCTTTTGTTCTTAGTCTTTTGAAATGAAGCCATTGGGTTATTCAATATAAATTTATTTTTCTAATTCTCTATTGAGAAAAGCAGTCTTTACATCCATTTGATGTAGTTCAAAATTTAAACAAGCTACTATTGCCAAAATAAGACGAATTGAGGTAAATCTTACTGCAAGAAAAAAAAAATTTGCTTATAATCAATTTCTTTCTATTGATTATATCATTTCACCACAAGGTGAGCCCTATATCTCTTCGAGCTATCAGCTTTACACTTTATTTTGAGAACCCATTTGTTCCTAATGGCTTAGCGTCCTTTTGAAAGATTAACCAGTTCACAAACATGATTTGACTTCATTAACTCCATTTCATCTTCCATTGCACGCATCCATTTTTCCTTATCAAACCAAGTTAGAGCCTTATTTATAGTTTTTGGCTCATCTTCATCTTGTGGACTAATTATAAAAGTTTTCCCTTCAATGTTAAAATGTTGACAGGACATACTTTTGCGACTTGTTCACCGTATGGGAGATTGTACACTTTGCACATTATTCTCCATTACGCTCCCACTCAGATTAAATAATAACAATATCGTCTCATTGGGTGGTTGTAAATGAGACTGAGTCAAATTTAATTCCTCACTTTTCACATTACTCCACTTGGACGAACTCCACTAAGTTCATTATCTTGATCTAAGATTTCAAACAGGGAGTAGTCCTCAACTATTTTGCCCTTCTCAAGAAACTCATTCTCTAAGAATGTGACATCTCGTGATTCAAATTCAGCTATACTCCAATGTTCTTACTCACCTATAAACACATACCCTTTCGAATGTTCTAAGTATCTTATGAAAATACTCTTCTTACCTCTGTGACCCAATTTCCTATACTTGTGAGAGGATTCATGAGTACAGGCAACACAACCTCAAGGTTTAAGAAAACTCAAATCGAGTTTCTACATGTCCATCACTTATATGGAGTAGAAGCAACTGATTTTGAAAGTATACAGTCAAGTATATAGGCAATAGTTAACAAAGTGTTACCCCAAATAGTGATAATGTAAGTTAGCATGCACCATCATAGACCTAATCATTTTTAGTAGGGTTCTATTTCTTCTTTTCGCAACACCATTTTGTTGAGGAGTATAGGGAATAGACAATTGTCTTTTCATTTTTTTTTAATTACATAAATTTCTAAACTTATCATATAAATATTCACCTCAATCGAATCTCAATACTTTTATTTTCTTATCTAATTGATTTTCTACTAAGTTCATAAACTTCTTGAAGTAACTAAAAGCCTCAAATTTATGAGAAATCAAATAAACATGCCTAAATTGAATATGATCATTAATAAACATAATGAATAAATAGCTTCACGTCTTGCCAACACGTTCATTGGACCATAGATGTCAGAATGGATTAATTGCAAAATAAATTCAGCTCCTATTCTTTTTCCATATGGCTTCTTTGTTGTTTTCCCAGCTAGGCAATGCTCGCTAGTGGTCAAATCGACCTTTTCAATCTTGCCCAATAAGCCCTCTTTTTCTAATCTATTCATTTGTTGTTGGCCAATGTAATCAAGTCTAGCATGTCGTGCATTTACATATCATTATCATATGAATTAGAAGACGTAAAAGGGGAATAATAAACATTGATATTACTAGAGTCAACATCCAACACAATAAAACCATCAAGAAAATAACCATAACCATAGAACTCATCCCTAAATACAAGTCTACACCATTATTATAGAAATTCAAATTAAAACCAACGTGAACTAACACTAAAACAGACACTAAGTTTCAACGAATTTTCGAAGTATATAGTACATCATGCACGAAAAAAGTACACCCACCATACATAACTAGCAAGTGCTAATCCCTTTAACTTCAGCTTTAGAGTTGTTCCTTACATAGATTCATTTTGTTCTAGTCAGTACTTGTTGGAATTCCACGGAGGCTTCTCTATCCTTTGCTACATGGTCTATTGCTCTTGAATTTACAGTACACAAAGGATTAGATCTAGTTAAAAATACAAAACTTGATATATAAGCAAAGTTCTCAAAAATGCAGTAGGTGTTTATTTTCATTGGCTTGCTATAGTTACCCTTCACATTCTCTTTAGATGAGAACACTTTTCTCTCTCATGTTGGTTTAACTCTTGGTTTCTTCCCTAAAGAGCTCGTTTCCTTGCCTTTCCACCTTTTGAACGAATCAAGACATTTGCACTTGGAGCTCAAAGCCCTTTGTGAGGTAGAACTAGCATAATAAATATCAGTTTCCAGCTTAGCTGCCAGAATGTGGTCCTCTTCTAGCTCAAGGTGGTGCATTGCATCCTTAAAGGTTCTGATGTTTTCATCGTGGGTCAGGTGCACCCTCATATGCTCCTAACTTTGAGGCAAAGAATGGATCACTGCTTGCACTTGCTGCTCGTTAGTAAGAACGTGGCTAACATCCTTTAGCTTATTGACCATGTTTGACATTTTTCTTAGGTGTGCTTTCATGGTCTGACTATAAGATTTCTTGTATGAGTCAAACCTTATAATAAGCTGTCTCAGCTTGGTCACTGATGTATGACCAAATCTCACTGTCAATGCTTCCTACATCTCTTTGGCATTCTCAAAACGCCTAAACTCTTGCATGACATCATTTTCCATAATACTTAGCAACATAATGCGAGCAAGCAAGTTCTTTCTTTTCCATGCAACAAATGCATCCTTATCTCTTTTGTGTTGAGCAGTGTTTTCATCTTCAGGCTCTTCCATAACTAGGTTAAGAGCTTGAAGTAACTCTTGCTCTTCCAACACATATTGAATTTTCATATGTCATATTTCATGATTATCACCATTCAACATATTAAAAGCCGATCTCGGTCTAATAATCCTTAATTAGGTATGTTAACCCACACTAACCTTAGGTGAATTTAAACTACCTAAAAGCATTAAGTTCTTGTGGAAATTCCCGGATTCAATCTAAGTAGTCCCAACCTAGATTTACTACCGCAGCCACATAAATAACCTAGTGTACTTTGACCTAAATTTAATTTATGGTTCAATATCACTATTGCGCATGCACACAATCTCTACCTGGTATCATGCATACATAAAAAATCATTCAAAAGTTGGCCAGACTTCTAAAAGCATTAAGATCATGATAAAGAACGACACAACCAAAATAATTCTATTGCATGAAAGTCTTTGAAAATCAATCAATCATGATTAAGATCCATTGTAGCTCTAACAAAAGAAATTTAAAACATAGTAAAAACTAAACTGATAAGAATTAAAGAAAACATAATACTAAATAAAAATAAATTCACCGAATTGAAAAACAATGAGCTTCAGGTTTGTCTCCTCCTTCTCTCCTTGACATGCCAACTCTACTAAAATAGAAGAACAAAATCTAATTAAGAAAACTCAAATTTTTCTGCAAAGATGGTGGCTCCAAGGATTCTCTCTTGTTCTGCAACACAAGAGCAGTTTATATAGCCTCCAAAAATCTGCCCTAGGTCGACCCCTACTAGGATTTGGAAAAGATTCATCCTTGATTTTATTTGAACTTTATCTTCAATCATGGTCAAATTCTCCAAATATCTGATTTGGGCTGCCTTTTTTTTCAAGATAAAATATTCTGAAAGATATTGCAATATTTTGGAAAATCTGAAAATATTTCATACAAAATAAAATTACGTGAGTAGCAATTAAATTCACCTAAAAATTCCTCAAAATTTAGCAAATATCAAGTCTAAATAAACAAGAATACTCTATTAAAAATACAATTATCAATTACCCCCAACTTAGAAATTTGCTAGTCCTCGAGCAAATAATAAACAAACCTTATCTCCAATCATCAATATCCATTTATAATTACGTGAAATCACAACTCAAAGGAAAAAATAAATCCCATCAACCCAAAATTAATACATAAGCTATGTCTAACCTTAACTATGCAATCTGTGTGTATGTGTGCCCCTTGACTTTCCAAATCATGTATGCTCAAATAAATCAAGTTGATATGCAACACTCTAAACTCAAGATCCACTAACCAAGTCTCATAGATTTGTTTTTCAATTCTCTCTTCATTATTGAAAACTAATACACATTCAAAAATCAATAGGTCTTTAAGGCTTATAATGTGGCTTGACTAAGGGGAGGGTATAAAGGATTTTTAAGTTCAATAAACCCCATAAACATATCAATTCTCAAAGCATTTGAATTAAATAGGATTCAAGACACATTATCCATATGCTTACACTATTATAGCCATGCAATTCACAAACATTCAACACTTTAAAGTTTCCATTATTTCTCTTTCCACACTATACGGCGAAGTTCCTTCCTAAGCCCCATCCATAGTGCAATGCTAACCCATTGAGTATCCAAAAGGCTCACTCAAGTTGAAAGTTAGCAGTAGGGATCCATATGAGCTGTACTAGAGTAAACAACTTTCACTTCATAACTTGCACTTTTTTTTCTTTTCTTTTTTATTGCTTTTTTTTTTATGACTATTTCAAGCTTCAGCAACTTCAGACATATCAAGAATCCATAACTATTAAAGTAACTTTAAGGATAAACATGCTTATGGGGTTTAAGGTAAAATAATACATTTGGATCAGCATTATAAGGTCATCAAAGAAAAATAGACTAATTAAGCTCAAAAAGGTACTATGAATCAAGTAATAAGGTAGGCTTGAAAGGCTCAAACGATCCAAAGAATGCCTATAGCATATTAATTTCAAGAGAATATCAAACAAATTCTAAGACTTAGGTGAGTTCTAAAGAATCACATGCTTCTCATTGATCTTTTCTAAGCACACATAACTCAAAAGGCAGGGATAAGTGCTTAAAATATGGATTGCATAATCAAGATATATCAATAACCAATTGAACAAGATTTATATTCCCCTAAAAATCGCAACAACTCATAACCATGAAAAAGATATCAATCTTGTAGATTACGGTTCAAAATCATCATCTCCTATAAAGTTTGCTTCAAAATATTTCAAAAATTTTAAATAAGCACAAATATTTTCAAGAATAGCAAAAGTTTTAGCACAAAAAAAATTCAAAATTTTTGATCCCCTACCCCCAACTTAAAATGAAGCATTGTCCTCAATGTGTAAAAATAAAAAATTAAATACAGGCAATGAGACAAACAAATTAAAGTAAAGTTCGAAATACTCCCCTGGAGATGTGAAGATGGCAATTGTCCATGTTGAATCATGCCCAGTAAGGTGAGGAATGGTTCAGATGTGTTGTTGGAGGTTGCTCAAAAAAAATTTTAGCTTCATGATCGCATGGCCATACGTCCCTATTCTCTCTTCTGCCTATTGTGCATACTACTATCTCTGCAAAATAGAAAATTCATCACACAAAAATTCTTCCTTTTTCTTTTTTCAATTTTTTTTAAAACAAAATGCAAACCAAGAAAAATAAAAAATAAAAGCTTAAAAACTTGGGTTACCTCCCAAGAAGCGCTTGCTTTATAGTTCGCAGCCGAACTCTTCCCATGCTTCTAAGTAGGTGGAACCAAGGTGATGGTAGATGTTTGAGCATCGAAACCTCCTCCATAGTAGTGCTTGAGCCTATGACCGTTTACTTTGAAAGTCCCCTCATTATCATTGATAATCTCAACAACTCCAAAAGGGAATACTTTGGTGATGGTGTAAGGACCGGTCCATCTAGACTTCAATTTTCCTGGAAACAAACGAAGACGAGAGTTATATAACAAAACTTTTTCACCCACATGAAACTCCTTTCTTAGGATGTGTCGATCGTGCCATCTCTTCGTTTTCTCTTTGTAAATTCTTGCACTTTCGTATGCATCATTGCGCATCTCTTCCAATTTATCTAACTGAAGCAATCTTTTCTCACCTATTACCTGCATATCAAAGTTCAGTTTTTGCAAAGCCCAATATGCTTTATGCTCTAACTCAACAGGTAAATGGCATGTTTTACCATACAAAAGTCGAAAAGGTGACATACCAATAGGAGTTTTGAAAGCAGTTTTATAAGCCCATAAAGCATCATCAAGTTTCTTTGCTCAATCCTTCCTATTAGTATTCACAGTCTTTTCCAAAATTCTTTTTATCTCCCTGTTAGATATCTCAGTTTGACCACTAGTTTGGGGATGATAAGCAGTAGCTACTTTATGAGTGACTCTATATTTATGCAAAAGTGACTCAAATTGTTTATTCATAAAGTGTGTGCCTTGATCACTTATAATAGCCTTAGATGTGCCAAATCGAGTAAAGATATACTTTTTCAAGAAATTACAAACAATGAAGTCAATGCCCCAAACATCAAATAATTCACACACCATGATATTGTTTAAGGGTATCTCATGCCTTCTAGATATATTTCCAACCCTTTGACACTTATCACAATTAGAAACATAAGCATGTGCATCCTTAAAAAGAGTAGGCCCATAAAATCCACATTGTAAAATTTTAGCAGCAGTTTTGGTGACACTATAGTGACCACCTGCTTCTCCATCATGGCAATGAAAAAGAATGTTAGGGATTTCTTCCTTAGCAACACAACGTCTAATTATTCGGTTAGCACATACCTTAAACAAGTAAGGATCCTCCCAAAAGTAGTGTCTAACATCAAAGAGAAACTTTTTCCTTTGTTGATAATTCAAGTCAGGGGGAAAGATGTCACTTACCAATAGTTCACAATATCTGCATACCATGGAGTTTCGATTTTCAAGGAAAATAGTGCTTCACCAAGAAAGTCATCCAAAATTGGTACCTCATCGCTAGGGGCATTCAGCAACCTAGATAGGTGATCGGCCACAAGATTCTCGGTTCCTTTCTTGGCCTTAATCTCTAAATCAAACTCTTGAAGCAACAAGATCCAACGAATTAACCTTGGTTTCGCATCCTTTTTTGCCAACAAATACTTTAAAGCTGCATCAAGTAACTTAATTACTTTAGCCTTCACAATTTCTTGCATTTTCGGATTGAGCCTCCTTTGTGGTTGGATGATTGGTTTGTATTGCTCCTTCATCAGAATTTTGTGCATGCAATCGAAGGGCTTATTCCTTTTATATCTGCAATGGTCCATCCAATTGCACTCTTATGCTCTCTAAGCACTCTAAGTAACTTCTCCTCCATCACCCCTATCAAAGAAGAAGAAATAATCACTAGATAAGAAACACCATCAAGAAAAGCATATTTTAAATAAGAATGTAAAGGCTTAAGCTCAAGAGTTGGTGGTTCTTCAATGGAAGGCTTGGGCTTTATTGCACTTGACTCCAACTCTTCAAATTTTTGTGATTTCCATCTTGGACATAGTGGACTTGCTTCTAAAAACTCAACGGCCTTTCTAATTTCTTCATGCTCAATTTCTTTCTCTTTTGGCTGAACCAAACATGCCTCTATAGGATCTTGAGTTGTGGTCAATTCAAGCATGGTCTTTAGTTCACTGTCTATGGTATCTATTTTCAAGTAATCACTTGGTCCCTCGGGGTTTTTCATGGCTTTGAGGACATTGAAAGTGACTTGATCTTCTCCCACTCTAAGGATCAATTTTCCTTGTTGTACATCAATGAGAGCTCTTCCCGTGGCTAGGAATGGTCAGCCTAAAATAATAGGAACTTCATAATCCTCCTCCATCTCTAACACGACAAATCTGCCGGGAAAATAAATTTATCAACTTCTATTAAAACATCCTCTACCACGCCTCTTGGATTTTTGATAGATATATCTGCTAGTTGTAAAGACACGGTGGTCGCTTTTACTTCTCCTACACCTAGTTTCACAAACACTGAATAAGGCATTAGATTTATACTAGCACCAAGATCACATAAAGCTTTATTAAAGTAAGCATCACCAATATTGCATGGAATAGTAAAACTCCCTGGATCTTTTAATTTTGGTGGTAGCTTATTTTGAAGGATGGCCGAACATTCCTCATTCAACTTCACAGTCTCATACTCCTCTAATTTCCTTTTGTTAGCTAGGATCTCCTTCAAAAACTTGGCATAGCTTGGCATTTGAGCTAGAGCATCTACAAAAGGAATATTAATGTGCAACTGTTTAAGATAATCAAAAAATTTTAAAAATTGCTTATCTTGCTTGTGTTTGGCTAGCCTCTCCGGAAAAGGAATAGGCGGAACATATGGCATTGGAGATGACTTGCTCTTTTGTGGCTCGTCCTTTTGTTTGATCTCGGTGAAAGATTTGGCCCTGTTCTCTTCTTTTACATCCACATATTGATCTTGCTTTCCAACTTTTTTCCCACTTCTCAATGTAATTACCTTTGCATTCTCTATGGGGTTCCTCTCGGTATCACTTGGCAAGGCACCACTTTGTCTCTCATTAATTCTCTGAGCTAACTGCCCCATTTGCTTCTCTATGTTTCGAATTGATGCTTCTTGATTGTGGAGTCTTACATCTGTACTTCTCATGAAATCTTGAGTGGTTTGAGCTTGTTTTTTTGCAAATTGAACTTGCCTTTCCATAGTTTGGGCTAGCTTGCAACCAAATCCTCTAAGTTGGAATTATGCTTCTCCATGGATGGTGGTGGTGCTCTCGGTCCTTGTTGATTTTGACCTCCCCAAGATAGATTAGGGTGATTCCTCCATCCTGGGTTGTAAGTGTTGGAGTAAGGATTGTTTTGAGAGCCCCTGTTAAAATTTGAAACAAAGTTAGCATGTTCAGAAGAACTAGCATAAGGGTTGCCTACTTGACAATCAGTGCTAATTTAATTTCCACCACAAAATTCACAAGATACTCCTTGAGTTTTTAAAGAAGCAATCATATTGCTTAATGCATCAAGTTTTGCATTCAAAGTTCTATTGGTGTCAACTTCATGAACTCCACTTGGCTTTCGGGCTTGGTATCTCTCAGTTGGCCATTGGTAGCTATTGCTTGCAATCTCCTCAAGTAGATGAAAAGCTTCTTCGGGTGACTTGTTTTGTAAAGTGCCTCCAGCTGCCGCATCTAGACTAGCTCGAACGGTAGGTTGCGCTCCGTTATAGAATGTATATACTTGCATCCAAATTGGCAGTCCATGGTGTGGGCATCTCCTTAACAGCTCCTTAAATCTCTCCCATGCTTCATAAAAGGGCTCACCATCCATCTGCATAAATGTAGTAATATCATTACGCATTTTGGTAGATTTTGCAGGAGGAAAATATTTACTTAGGAATTTTTTAGCCAAGTCTTCCCAAGTAGTGATAGAGCCTGCAGGAAGAGAAGTCAACTAAGTCTTAGCTTTATCACGAAGAGAAAATGGGAACAATCTTAATTTAAGAGCATCATCAGTAACGCCATTAAATTTAACAGTATCACAAATTTCAAGGAATGCTTCTAAGTGTAGATTTGGATCATCATTAAGAGATCCACGGAATTGCCCTGCATTTTGAAGCATTTGAATTAAGGATGGCTTGATCTCAAAATTATTGGCTTGCACTGTCAGCCTCCTTATACTTGATTGTGCTCCTTGAATTGTTGGTGTAGCATAATCTTTCAAAGTTCTCCTTGGAGGTGCGACTTCTTGATTTTCAGCCATTGTAATGTGAATTGCTTGTGATTGTTCTCTTCTTCTCCTATGAAAGGTTCTTTCAATCTCAGGATCAAACTGTTCAAGGTCTTCTTGTTGGCTTCGGGTTATGCGATGCTCCTCCACCTTTTAGTGAGTTTGGCCTGCAAAAGAAATAAATTAAAAATAATATAAAGGCTAGTCTAAACTAAGAATTGCTCAATATCAATAGTAATTGAAAAATTGTCAAAACAATCCCCGGCAACGGCGCCAAAAACTTGTTAGGTGAATTGCATGTGCACAATATCAACAAGTAATAAAGAGATGAGTGAGTATCGTTCTCACAGGGATTGTTTTTTTTATTTTATCCAATTACTTACTGAAAGTGATCAATTCAAAAATTTAACTAACCAAATCGAAAAAACGAGTAAAAAGTAAACTAAACCAATTAAAATACTAAAATATAGAAAAATTCAAAACTTAAAGAATTAAAAGCTAAAATTGTAAAGTAAAAATAATCTAAAGCAAACTGAAAATTAATAATTATCAAGATCACAAAGTGTTAGAGCATCCAACTTCACTTAATCATTCATAATTAATTTTCTTAATTTTTCATGCAACAAATTAATTTTCAATTGTGTTGGCGAAATTTCCCTAAGATGAATTAAAAGCCGACCTCGGTCTAATAATCCCTAATTAGGTATGTTAACCCACACTAACCTTAGGTGAACTTAAACTACCTAAAAGCATTAAGTTCTTGTAGAAATTCCCGGATTCAATTTAAGTAGTCCCAACCTAGATCTACTACCGCAGCCACATAAATAACCTAGTGTACCTTGACCTAAATTTAATTTATGGTTCAATATCACTATTGCGCATGCACACAATCTCCACCCGGTATCATGCATACATCAAAAATCATTCAAAAGTTGGCTAGACTTCTAAAAGCATTAAAATCATGATAAAGAACGATACAATCAAAATAATTCTATTGCATGAAAGTCTTTGAAAATTAATCAATCATGATTAAGATCCATTGTAGCTCTAACAAAAGAAATTTAGAACATAGTAAAAATTAAACTTACAAGAATTAAAGAAAACATAATACTAAATAAAAACAAATTCACCGAATTGAGAAATAAAGAGCTTCAGGTTTGTCTCCTCCTTCTCTCCTTGACACGCCAACTCTACTAAAGTAGAAAAACAAAATCTAACTGAGAAAACTCAAAATTTTCTGCAAAGATGGTGGCTCTAAGGATTCTCTCCTTTTTTCTTCGGCATAATAGCAGTTTATATAGCCTCCAAAAATTTGCCCTAAGTCGACTCCTATTAGGAAATCAAAAAGATTCTTCCTTGATTTTCTTTGAACCTTATCTTCAATCATGATCAGATTCTCCAAATATCTGATTCGGGCTGCCTTTTTCTTCAAGATGAAATATTTTGAAAGATATTGCAATATTTTGGAAGATCTGAAAATATTTCATACAAAATAAAATTACATGAGTAGCAATTAAATTCACCCAAAAATTCCTCAATATTTAGCAAATGTCAAGTCTAAATAAGCAAGAATACTCTATAAAAAATAGAGTTATCAACAAAGGGAAAAATCCATCAAAAATCCCAAATTTTGCTTAGTGTAATAAATTTACTTCAAAAAAAAATTTGTGACAAAAAATTCAAATTTATATCAATGCGACATATTTACCCCAAACTTTTTTTTACAACACCAAAACCCTAAAATTTGCCAACTGTGACATATTTACCTCAAATTTTTTTATGACACCAAAAATCTCAAACTTGTACCATGGTGGCACATTAATCCTAAATTACTTGGCCATAAAGGGCATTATCGTGTTTTACTATTTAAAGTTTTTTTCTTTTCCTTTTTTCTTTTTTTTTTCCTTCTTTCTCAGCGAAGGGAAGCCAGACTGCCCTCGCTAAGAAAACACAACATAAAAAGGCAATGGCTGGGCATTGTTCAGCATTTACTTTGCACAGTTCGACTTGAATAAATTCGGGAAGTGTCATGTTTTCTCGTGAGTGAATATTATGTTAACTCTTCTGCTTTTGATTCTATTTATTGTGATTGCCTTTGCAATTTGCTTGCTCTATCTTGGTAAAGATATCTGAAGTAGTGTATATTCGGAATCGAGAACAAATATTGCATGTAGAATATGCAAATTTGCCTTCCACGCTCACATAATTATGTGAAAAAGGAAACTTATTTTTAGAATGTGTAATTGTCCCTCGTAATTAAAAAGGTTAGTATGATCTGCACATGTACGAGATCAAATGGCGTGGAAATTAACTTACAATTTTTCATCTGTCATTAATACATAATCTTTTTGCTATGATAGTGCACACAAAATAATGGGTCGACATCAAAATTTGTCTTGGAAGCTTTAAGCATTTGGTTTAGACATCATTTATTAGTCAAGAGCAACTCTATATAGGGGAAAATTACCAAAACAGTCTAAATTTTTTGCAACTTTTCCATTTCGTCCTAAACCTTTTTTTGGTCAATTCAGTCTTAAATATTTTGTAATTGTGTCAATTTAATCCATCTGGCCAAATTTGGATAACCAGTACTAACATGGACACCAGCCGTCCAACGAATGCTAATGGGCAATTTTTTATTGTTTTTCTTTTTTCCTTTTCCCTTCCTCCCCCTTCCTCTAGCCTAGTGTTGCCGACTAGAGGTGAGGACCCGGCAAGGCAACCTCATCGGCTAATGACGAGGCTCGCCCCTATCGGCCATTGGCAAGGGAAATCCTCACCTAGTGACAGTGAGGTTGCTGTCGCCGTGGTTAGGCAACGCCTCACCTCGCCTCACTCAGCCATGGCGAGGGCGAGCCTCACCAAGCCTTGCCTCTGGTCGATGCAATCAGCCAAAGGAAGGGGGAAGAAGGGAAAAAGGAAAAAAAAAAAGAAGGTGAAAAAAGAAAAGAATAAAATATTCAAAAAAATAAAACAATCAATAAAAATTTCGAAAATAAATAAAAAAATTATTTTAAAAAATTGCCATGTCAGCATTCCGAGAAGGCTAGTGTTCACATCAACACAGCTGACCAAATTTAACCGGATGAACTGAATTGACACAATTGTAAAGAGTTTAGGAATGAATTGGCCAAAAAAAAAAAATTATGACTGAAATGGAAAAATTGCAATAGGTTTATAATTGTTTCGATAATTTTCCCCTCTTTATGGAGGGCATAAACGAGCTGTGTTAAGTCGATATGTTGTCGAACTTAGAGCTCCACCTTGACTCGTGTATTCAGTGCTCGAAATTTGATTTTGATTTTGATTTTGATCAAGTATTAACCTTCTTGCTTGAGCCTCACTTGATCAAAAAGTCAAAATACTTGAACTCAGCTCAACTCAATCAAAATAAATTTGAATTAATTTGGAGGGGCCCGGTTTAGTGATGTTTTGTCTATTCCAACTGTAAAATGATTTCAGTAAGAAAAGATCGAGAATTTATTATTATTGGGAGTCCGATCATGGGTGAGCTAAAGTCAAAGCAAAGTTGAATAATCCTCATTGTGATTAGTCTAATCACAAGCCTTTGCGTTTTTAGACCAAGGAAAGAAATTACGATGACGTAATCATTGCAAAAGACGCCCGATAATAATGCGCTTTCCATTGCATCTCGAAGCATGGTGCTTGGTCTGAATTCTATTTTACGTTTGATTTGCGCCGTTGCTAAATATTAGTTTAGTATTTCATGACTAATAATTTCAAATTATGGTAAATAAATTATATTATTACTAAGGTACAGTTGAGTTAGAAAATTATCATCCAATGAAATTCCCAGGTCTTATGACAAAAATACAAGAATTTTCATTTCATTTCATTCCATTGCCGTGGTTCATCAAATAAATAAATTATTTCATTCTAGTCCATTTCATTCCATTTTTTTCACGTTCTCTAATTTCATTATATTTCACTATATCCAATGCAACACTATATGCATAAGCATGGCGAGTGGTGTAAATTATTGTAGATCTCGAGTTAGGATTGTTAACCCCCATAATTTGACTGAAGACATGACATCCTAGTTATATTAATGATGATCTTTGTCAACCCGACCTTAATAGATTGCAGGAGTGCATTATTTCCTTCCAACCATACCTCTGATTAGTAGGTTACAAGTTATGTCTATCCCCACATGAAAATGTAAGGAAAGTTAGATAGGAGCGATGCGTGATTATAACCCATCAATTAGAGATAAATTGTTATCGACTAGTTAATTTAACAATATGAACATTTATTGCATAAAGTGTACATAAACAAGTGAAAGAAAAGGAAAGGGCGTTTGCTTTTACAAGTGATTTTCTCTTTTGATTTTAGTAAGAGTTTTGACTTTTACTTAAATTGCCAATCTGGCGATTTATTTCGTTTTATAAAAAGACAAAAATATTAGGCAAATTTAAATTGTCTAGAATGTTTCACCAAATTGAAGAAATAAAATGATATACTTTTATTTATCTTGATGGAAGAGACAATAGGCATGTCAAGAAGGCTTTTGAACCTCAGCCAAATCATAAAAAATGGAGTAACTCAATAAGTTCCCACTACACAATTTATTATTTTTGAAATCATAATTTAGAAAAATAAATGTTAACATCCATTTTTCCTTAATGGAGCATCTCGAGAGGTTTTTGACATCAACACCAGGAAGTTCCACAAAAAAACGAAAGAGAAGAGTCGAAAACAAACGATTTACCTAAGGAAAAGGAAACATAAAAAAGAGAAAAAAATATTTTATTTATCAATTTTGCATTTTTAGGTGGAAAATTGGAACGTCTAAAAAAGGTGCTCAAGCACATGACTTTTTACCACTCCACGTGACCCCACGCGCGAGAGACCACGAGCAGGGGTCTCGGCAGTCACCAAATGAGGAATTTTTTGGAACAGACATTGAATAGTCCAAAAAGCCCTGCCTTCGGCCGTGGCCACCGATAATTTCCAGTCCAGAAGGACCTGAAGACAAGGGAGGGTATTTCTGGGATTTCAACACCCAGGTCCCCCGCCGAGGGGACACGACCCGCTTGCTCTGCACCCCACGCTGTTACGGTGGTCCCCCCGGTAGTGAATGCCCATAGAGGCCGTGCATAAGAAAGAAGGAGGTGACCACCCACCTCGACTCATTATATCTTCTTAGCAATATAAAGATATTTATTTAATTATACAAATATCTTATTTGATAATACATATTTAATAATTACTTAATAAATCTATAAATAGACCTATGTACTATTTATCAATACATTAAAAGATGTTGAAAATTGCCACTTTCTCCCTTTCACATTATTACATTTTAAGATATAAAAGGAAATCTGCTCATGCATGAGTCCCTACCCTACGAAGCACGCCAATGATCCAAGCAGTGGGGCCCACGTCGACCCAATCACCGGGCTGGAGGGCCCATGCACCGTACATACAGCTGGAAGCCACGCTCAGACCGCTTTGGAAGACTTCAAAAGTCTTCAAGCTCTGTCTCCTCGCTGGACACCACACCACTTCTTTGAGGCCCGAAGTTTTTCCGTGTGCAAAGCAGGACGACAACGACCTTCTTCGCAGACCCAGCGATCAACGTCCCCTGGTCGTCCCGAGCGACTCCGGCAACCGGCCCCTCCGACGAATCGGCCAGCCGATACCAGGAGCCATTGATATCCATCTTCGCGAGGCCCATTTTCAGGTAGCGACCCCGAGCACGGTACGATTCTTGTCTGACTTATTCTGCATTTGCCCTGAAGAGTTAGGTTTGATGAGATTCTTGCTCAGAATGAGTGCGTTGTCCACAATCGAGGCTGGATCAGGTGGTCGGGACTGAATTACCCCTTTGTTGCGTTCCTACCTGTGTAATTGAACCAAAGTCTCCCACGATCAGCTTCTTAACAAGACTAGACGAGTGGATTCATGGAAAAGATTACGGGCTAATCTCAAACCGATCCAAAAATTTGAGTTTTAAGAAGAATCCGTGATTTAGTATTTGATTTCATGATACTAATTATTGTACATGTTTATATATGTGTTTAAAATTGACTTTTATTTTTTACTTTTTGAGTTTTTTGTTTTCATAAGTCTTGCGGATCGAGTTTTGTCGATAATTAATCTTTTCCATTTTCCTAGATTCACATGTAATGTTTCACAATCTTTTAAGAAATTTGAATAGTATTTTTAAGGTTTGTTTTTTGGTCCATGATAGTGTTGTTAAAATTGGCAATATTGAAAAAGGTACATTCTTTGCTTAGAAAATGCGTATAAAACACCCATCAAATAATCTCTCCACGTTCAAAAAGTCTTCCTAAAATTTCGTGAGTGGAGAAAACTATTTGGAAAAGGCAATGTTATATAGGCATTTCATAGTATTGACTTACTAATGATATGGATCATTGAGAGTTTGAATATAATACAGTCATCTAAATACTTGCTTTTTGTTTAATTCTATTATGTAACTGAATTATATATTGATAATCTCACTCATGATATATTCACACAATATGTTCGTGGTTGAAACCTTCAGTTAGCCAAGAGCAAAGGCCTCTCTTTTTCACACACGAGGGAGAGAGCTACTAAAGCTAAAGTTAAAATGGACAGCTTGGAGGCAGGAACATCATCGGGAAGCGAGTATCAAGTGTTCTTGAACTTCAGAGGAAGTGACACTCGTAGCGGATTTACCGACTACCTCTATCATAGCTTGACCGATGCCGGCATTTGTGTCTTTCGAGATAGTGAAAAACTCCATGTTGGTGAAAGAATCGATGGGGCGCTCCAGAGAGCGATTGACAACTCTAGAATCTACATCCCCATCTTCTCTCAAAACTATGCTTCGAGCCAATGGTGTCTCTGCGAGCTCGCACAGATTGTGAAGAACACCTCTAAGTCGAATGGGAATAAAGAGATCCTACCTATTTTCTTCGATGTGGACCCTGACGATGTTAAGATGAAAACCCAATTGTATCACAATGCCATTCTCAATTTGGAGTGCAAAAAGACATTAAGCACTGAAGAAACAGAGTCCTGGAAAAAGGCTTTGGAGGAGGTTGATGAAATAAAGGGATGGGAAGTCAAGAAATACGACGGGTTAGCTTGCTGCATTCTAAGATCCTTATTTTTCCCTAATAGTTTTTCCTGGTTGCACAAACTAAGTAAAAAATTCATAGAAAGTAGAAACATATTAGATGCGGGTAGGAGGAGAGAATTCAAAAACATAAAAATCATGCTAGAGCTACTAAAATTTTTAGTGTTCTTGATTTCACTAGAGGCACTATCATATATCTATTTTTAATGAAAAAATAAAAAATAGAAACAAATGCTCTTTTTGTTTTCCTTTCTTTGATGGCCTATATAAATTTTGTTTCCTTTTTTACCTGTGTCGTTTAGTAAGCAACTTTGACAGCTCTTAGTAAAATTGTAATGCTTCTAGAACTACTACTCAAAACTTAAAAACATAGATATATCACCAATTGAGGTGGTACTTCCACTAACAATACTAAATCGTATGTGTGTGTAAAAATGTGAAATTGCTGGAAAAAAGGCATTTTATATAATGGGTGACAAAGTGGAATAATTGAGTACCATGGATGTTCCTGTTAATAATTTGATCTTTCAATTAATACATCAGACATTTCTCCTCTTGAACTTACAATGTCCCACTTCTAAGGTTGTCCCATGAATATAACTGATAAAATGCTAATTCGTGATGCATAGATATTTGTACATTTATCTTGCAAAAACAAGATTAACATAATTTGAAGGTTGTTAATCACATGTTGGGATCAAGTCAATTTCAGGGTGTTATGACACAATGCGACACGTGACACCTAGCAATGCGCATGAAAAGCGCATATGGAAGTGATGTAGATTGATTTTTTTGATGGTTACATAAGATTACCATGAAAAATCAAATCCAAAATCCTTTGGGTGGATTCTGTCTTTCTCATGAAAACGTTTGTTTAATGCATGCTTATCAAGTATGCGTAAGGTTTGTACAACAAATTAAATGACAAATGTTAAGTTATTAAAAGGGATAACTAAGAAAACCTTATGAAATTCGAGAGGACACGCCTTGATGGTTGATGTCTCATTAGTTATTGAATTCCTGCACAGTTAAGCAGATGCACAGCAACTCCTAGGAAATGAAAAAATAAAAAAATGATATTCCTTTGAAGTCTGATGGAATTTGTATCACGAATGAAATGTCATTACTAGATTGTTTCTTTTCGCATTTTTCCCCTAATGAAATGGTTTTCCTTCATGATAGTCAAGGCAAAATAATCAAGTTGGTCGTTGAGGAGGTTTTGGATAGGTTGAAGACAAAGCAACAGTTGGTGCCTAAACATATAATTGGAATCAATGATAAAGTGGAAGCAATAAGAAATTTGTTAGATGTAGAATCTGGAGGTGTGCGGCTCATTCAAATTCATGGCATGGGGGGTATCGGTAAAACGACTCTTGCCAAGGTCGTGTTCAATGAACTTTCTCCCCACTTTGGAAAGTGTTGCTGCTTCCTTGAAAATGTTCGAGAAAGGTCGTCAAGAAATGATGGCTTGATTGAATTACAGAAGAAGTTATTATCTGAAATAGGCAATGCTGCAGGAACAAAGAGCATCGATGAAATTGGCCGTGGAATGAAGAGGATCGAAGAAACACTTTGCAATAAAAAGGTCCTCATTGTACTAGATGATGTTGATGAAAGCCAACAAGTGGAGAAATTAGTTGGAAAAGGTGCTTTGTATTCAGGGTCTAGAGTACTGATTACTACTAGAAATGTGGATGTTTTGCTAAGCACTGAACCAAAGTACGAAATGGAGGTGATGACTATTGATGATGCGCTTAAGCTCTTTACCAAACATGCATTCGACAAGGACTCTCCTTCAGATGAACTCAAAGATATTTCAGAGGATATTGTACATGCTATAGGAAGACTTCCATTGACCATTGAAGTAATTGGTTCATTTCTCAAAAATAAAACACAAGAACTATGGAAAGAAAAATTGGACGAGTTACACAAAGCACCTCCAAAGAATGTTTTGGAAAAGTTGAGAATTAGCTATGATGCATTGACTCCTGAGCAACAACAAATTTTTCTGGATATTGCATGCTTTTTCATTGGTAAGGAAAAGACAAACGCAATTCACATGTGGAGAGATTGTGAACTTTTCCCAATTACTGGAATTACAGTCCTCCAAAACATGTCCTTGATAAAGATTGGAGGACACAATGAGTTTTTGATGCACGATCAACTTAGAGATCTCGGAAGGGCAATAGTTCATAATGAAAATCTGATGAATTCTGAAAAGCGTAGTAGATTATGGATTAAGGAGGAAGTCCTCGATGCAATAAAGATAGAGGAGGTAGAACACTTCACGAGAGAACTGATAGATTCTCTTTTTTCTTCTTGGTTTCAATACTTTTCCTCGATAAAATAGAATGCTAAATACTACTCTTTTCTTGCTCTCATTTGCAGATGAAGAATGTTGAAGCAATGGAACTAGATTTGCGTTTTCCTCATAGAGAATCTATCAAAAGTGAAGATATTGGAAGGTTTAAAAAGTTGAGGTTCCTTAGACTTCGTGGAGGAACCTTTGTTGGCGATCTAATGGATTGTTTTCCCAAATTAAGATGGATTTATTGGTGTGCTGATGGTCTAAAGTGTGAGCTAACCAATATGCGCTTAAAGAATGTAGTTGTCCTTGAATTTTCATCCATTCACGGTATAGACGATATGAAGTTATGGAGCTTAGTAAAGGTGCGTCGTATGCTTATTTCTATTCTTTGTCCTTGAAAGCAACATTTGAACTTTTCCTCCATTTGATGATGCATTCACTTTTTACAGGAGGCAAGAAAATTGAAAGTTCTTAGTCTTAAGCGTTGTCTGGGCATAACCAGAATACCAGACTTATCAGGATGCTCAACTTTAGAGAAGCTGAGCTTTAAGTATGGTAGTATAAGGAGGATTGATGGCTCTATTGAGAAGTTAAAGTGTCTGATATACTTGAGCATTCGTCATTGTTCGAAACTTGAAGGTTTGCCTAAAGAAATTGAAGACCTACTGAAGCTGAAGCTTTTTAATTTAGAGGAATGTCGTCGAGTAAAGGAACTACCAGAATCTATATTTAAGTTTAAATTATTAAGGGAGTTGCGGCTTGCACGTTCAGGTCCAGTGGAGTTACCGGGTGCTATCGGAAAGCTTGAGTATCTAGAAGTGCTTTGTGTCGAAGACAATTTGAAAGGTCAACTTCCTTATGAAATTCGTTTGCTTCCGCGGCTAAAAAGACTGGTGTTGATACGGTGTTATGAAATCCGAGAGTTGCCGACACTCCCAACTAGTTTAACCCATCTGGAAATGCTATATACGCCATTGCGGGTTCTCCCAGACCTCTCAAATTTGACTAATTTGGTTGAGCTGAACCTAATGGTCGACTCTAAAATTGATGAACGAGATGGAAGAATGCATACCGGTGACTCAAGGTGGATCGGGAACTTAAAGAATTTGTCAAAATTAATCCTCTTTGGCTCTCAAATGCAAGAGATTAAATTGAATGGGCTTCAACTTCCAAATTTAAAGGTGCTTTCTCTTCGCGAATGTGAATGGCTCGTGAAATTCATGCTATCCAGCATGAGGAATCTCAAAGAGGTCTCCATGTATAAATGCCCAAAACTAGATGAGATCCGCATTGCTGGGGTTTTGGAATCGTTGGAGGAATTGACAATCAATGTGTGCGACTCCTTCGGAAGGTTAGTGTACGACGACATACAATGGGAATCTTCTTATGAATCTTCACTAATCCTTGCATCAGGAGTCTTCAGTAAGTTGCGGAAGCTGTGGCTACAGCGTTGCAATGAGATACTCAGTATTCAATTTGTTGATACGTTGGAAGAGTTGTCAGTTATAAACTGTCATCGTTTGCGAAGTCTTGATTTGTCAAACTTAAAGAGCCTCAAGTCCTTGGATATAAGTGGCAACCATGAGCTTCAGACAGTAAAGGGCCATGACCAGGTGGTGGAGTTTTTGAGCGAGTCAAGACTTCTTTGCCGCCAATGGTTGGAAAGTTTGGTTGATGTATTGACCACCCAATTGCCAGATGATTGCCACTTATGTATCTATGATTGCTCGAAATTACGTGGGGTTGATGATCTATTTTTTGACCCCATCAAGGTGAGTCAGAACCATCCATAACAACGTTAGGTAGATTGCTAAAAGTTGTGGAAATCCAAAACAATAATCATACAAATGTGAATTAAACTTTGACTTACTTTCTTTAAAAGCCAGTCGACGCACTTGTTGTTTTCTCTTTTTCGTTTTCGTTTCCTTATTTTTTGGTATATGAGAAAGTTTCATAATTACAGTAAGAGAAGTTCAATTTTTATCACAAATGTTTGGAAAAACTCCATATTGTTGGAGATATATATAGAATAACTTAGAGCCTATTATTTAAAATGTTTTATTGTTTTGCATGAAACAAATGGTTTTATTTAGCTTTTTTTCTACGTAATATACTTCAACCTTTTTTTGTCTATTTTCTTATTTAATATCAATTATTATGACAATGACTTTCATGATTTATGATATTTACGACGAAAATAGAACATTAACGGAAAACTTACAAAAGCTGTAATCAAATCATAAAATTTGTCAATTTAATATAATTGAGTCTCTTTTTTAATTTTATTCAATTTAATTAATGAAAAATACTGACTTTGCATTTTTTATTCATTTCTCTTCCCAAAGTGACATAGAGCTTTAAAAAAAAAAAAAGTTGGTGTGCAAAAGCGTCTACTTTTAAGGATTGCCCAAATTCCCAAAGCCCTAATTGAGTTTTCTTCTCAAGTTCTCCTCACCTCTTCACCGGCCTTTCCCATCCATTGTGTGTACTTCTTGTTCTTCGTCCGACTGTCCCCCTTCTTCTTCATTGTCAAGTCCCCAAATTTCTTCTTCGTTCGAGCGCGACGGTGTCGAGTCCTCGCACAACTACTCAATGAGGCCAACGACGAACGTCGAGCCCGACGGCATGAACAAAGGTGTTAAAATCCTTTTTTCTTGCATTTTGCTTTCGTCCCGATGGAGATATGTGAACTCATTTTGAGGTGTTTTCTCTTGTGGACTGAATCGGTCTGAAGTATGGGAATGATGTCAATGAGTATATGTACAGACACAGGAAGTTCTTGCGATCGTCCAAAACTAGTCTTAGCAAAATAAGAGATGGGATCGTCCAGAAAAAGAAAAAAAATACGCGGATTGTTTGTACGATTTTGTTTGGGTTAATTGAGGCGGGAGCAACTATATTTAATGCTCAATTTCCTGGTTCTCTGCTTTGGAAACATGCTATAATTATTTGGGGATTTGGCTTGATTATCATGCGTACCACCCCTCCGAAATTTTCTGAAAATTCAATTTCAAATTATTATGAATACATCTTATGGCGTGTGGAGTCAAATTCTTTACTTAAAAGTGCTATTTGTTCACTTAGAATTTCTAGAATATCCAATTATTGTACAATTTCTTTAGTATTGTCTTATGGATATATTCAATTTAGAGCTTGAATTAGCCTATATAATTTATTGGACTATCTAAAGGTGCTACTTAGTTTTGGAGTGCCAATTTTTCAAGGACAATCTGGTCTGAGGTGCTGAAGCTTTTACTGGTACAGGACCATTTGTGCTTTGGGTTAAAAAAACATGTTTTCAGTGTTACAATCATCCGCATTAGATGGCGATTTAGGGAAGAAGATATTCCGTTTTCTTGTTTGATGTTGCGAAATTTGTTGCTTGGAGTCCATCAGGCAATGAATCAAAAACCTGGATAAAATTTGTTTGTTTATGAGTCTTAAAACTGGTCTAGTCAGTTCTTTGTCAAATTGAATTTGAGTAAGGCCAACATGTGGTAATTAGTTGTACTTCCTCTGGTCAGGCCACGAAAATGGTGAAATACAATGCCATGGGTTTGTTAATGTCTCCGGTTTTTGCAGGAGAAAGAGTGTTGGCGAATTGTATCAACAGTCCGAGGGATGGTAACAATGGTCGGACCAAGAAAGGTGGTGGAACTCCCGGCTTTATTGAAGGTAACTTCCTGTCGGTAGACTAGCCGTATGCCTGAAGTTTGAACACTTGGTTTGGTTGCATTCAGAGGGGACTGTACTATATTCAATGCTCAATTCTGTAGTTCTCTGCTTCGGAAACATTCTAAAAAATTGGGGATTTACCTTGATTATCATGCATACTGCCCTTCAAAATTTTCTGAAAAGTCAATTTCAAATTTTTATGAATACATCTTTTGGCCTGTGGAGTCAAAATAAATGTGTCATCTTACTTAAAAGAGCTATTTGTAGACCTAGAATCCCCAGAATATCCAATGATTGTACGATTTCTTTAATATTGTAATTGGAATATTTTCAATTTAGAGCTTGAACTGGCCTGCATAATTTGATGATCCAAAGTGCTATCTACTTTTGGATTGTCGATTTGCAAGGACAATCTGGTCTAAGGTGCTGAAGCTTTTACTGGTAAAGGACCATTCATGCTATGGGTAAAAAAGGTATGTTTTCAGTGTTACAATCATCAGCATTAGATGGCGACTTAGGGAAGATGGTTTTTAAATTTTGTTCATTCATGTTGCCAAATTTGTTGCTTGGAGCCCTTTAGGCAATGAAACTAAAACCTGGATAAGATTTGTTTGTTTATGAGTCTTAAAATTGGTCTTGTTAGTTCTTTGTCAAATCAAATTTGAGTAGGGCCAACATATGGTAATTAGGTGTCCTTCCTCTGTTGAGGTTGCGAAAATGGTTATATACAATGCTATGGGTTTGTTAATGTTGCTGGTTTTTGCAGGCCAAAATGAATGCTACAGGGGAATCAAGCAATTTGGCACGCGGAGTGCAGTGTATAAGAACGAATGCCCATAAAAGGAAAGATAGAGGAACTACTTTGGCTGCATTTAGGGTAACTTCCCGTCAGTAGACTAGCCATATGCCTGAAGTTTGAATACTTGGTTTGGTTGTATTTATTATTTAGTGGGGCTGTACTGAAGTTTGAATACTTGGTTGATTATTGTTGACTGCAGTTGAATTTTCGTTGGGCTGATGAAAAGAAAACAATGAGACCTCATTGTACTCCTACTGCTCTGACCATTCGGGGTCAAATTTTTAATCACTGTTTATGGGGGAATGTTTCCTGCTCGAGGGGGGTTGTCTTTTCATTGTCTTGCTTCTAGGGCACCTCTGATAGAATCCAGATCAGTAGAATTTGTCCACAAATTATGCCCACATGATGTCCAGGGGGGACAATTAAATATGAAATAAGCATGTGGCAATTACACCTGGTGACCAGCAGGCAATTCATGCATATATCTTATCATTAGACTATACATGAGGCCAAAGCTGTTAAGTTCACTAGATTTTTCGCAACAGAATGAGAAGGAATCAGAAGTTCTACAATAAGATGGGATCGTCCAAAACAAAACAAAAAAAGGCACGGATTGTTTGCACAATTTCGTTTGGGTTAATTAAGGCAGGAGCAACTATATTTAATGCTAAATTTCATGGTTCTCTGCTTTGGAAACATTCTAAAAAAATTGGGGATTTAGCTTGATTATCATGCATACCGCCCTTCGAAATTTTCTGAAAATTCAATTTCAAATTATTATGAATATACCTTTTGGCCTGTGGAGTCAAAATAAAGGTGTCATCTTTATTTAAAGTGCTATTTGTTCACTTAGAATCTCCAGAATATCCAATTATTGTACAAGTTCTTTAATATTGTCTTTAGGATATTTTCAATTTGGAGCTTGAACTAGTGTCCATAATTTATTTGATGATCCAAAAGTGCTATTTATTTTTGGAGTGCCACTTTTCAAGGGCAATCTGGTCTGAGGTGCTCAAGCTGCTACTGGTACAGGACCATTCATGCTATGGGTAAAAAAAGCATGTCTTCAGTTTTACAATCATCAGCATTAGATGGTGACTTAGGGAAGACGGTATTTGTTTTTCTTCTTTCATGTTGCCAAATTTGTTGCTTGGAGCCCTTCGGGCGATGAAACAAAAACCTGGATAAGATGTGTTTGTTTATGAGTCTTGAAATTGGACTAGTCAGTTCTTTGTCAAATCATATTTGAGTAGGGCCAACATGTGGTAATTAGGTGTCCTTCCTCTGTTGAGGCTGCGAAAATGGTGATATACAATGCTATGGGTTTGTTAATGTTGCTGGTTTTTGCAGGACAAAATGGATGGTATTGGTAAATCAAGCAATTTGGCACACAGAGGGCAGCGTACAAGAACGAATGCCTGTAAGAGGAAAGATAGAGGAACTCCTGTTGCTGTGTCTAAGGTAACTTCCCGTCGGTAGACTAACGTTATGCCTGAAGTTTGAATACTTGGTTTGGTTGTATTTACTATTTAGTGGGGACTGTATTGAAGTTTGAATACTTGGTTGATTATTGTTGACTGGAGTTGAATTTTTGTTGGGCTGATGAAAAGAAAACAATGAGACCTCATTTTACTCCTACTGCTCTGACCATTCAGGGTCAAATTTTTAATCACTGTTTATGGGGGAATGTTGCCTGCTCGAGGGGGGTCGTCTTTTCATTGTCTTGCTTCTAGGGCACCTCTGATAGAATCCAGATCAGTAGAATTTGTCCACAAATTATGCCCACATGATGTCCAGGGGGGGGACAATTAAATATGAAATAAGCATGTGGCAATTACACCCGGTGACCAACAGGCAATTCATGGATATATCTTACCATTAGACTATACATGAGGCCAAAGCTGTTAAATTCACTAGATTTATCGCAATAGAATGAGAACAAATCAGAAGTTCTCCAATAAGATGGGATTGTCAAAAAAAAAAAAAAAAAAAGACACGGATTGTTTGCACAATTTCGTTTAGGTTAATTAAGACGAGAGCAACTATATTTAATGCTCAATTTCGTGATACTCTGCTTTGGAAACATGCTAAAAAAATGTAGGGATTTGGCTTGATTATCATGTATACTGCCCTTGGAAATTTCCTGAAAATTCAATTTCAAATTATTATGTATACATCTTTTGGCCTATGGAATCAAAATAAATGCGTCATCTTTGCTTAAAGTGCCATTTGTTCTTTTAGAATCTCCAGAATACCTAATGAATTTATGATTTCTTTAATATTTTCTTTGGGATATTTTCAACTTAGAGCTTGAACTAGCGTACATACTTTATTTGATGATCCAAAGTGCTATTTATTTTTGGAGTGCCACTTTTCAAGGACAAGCTGGTCTGAGGTGCCGAGTCTGCTAGTTGTAGAGGACCATTCGTGCTATGGGTGAAAAAAGCATGTTTCCAGTGTTACAATCATCAGCATTAAATGGTTGACTTAGGGAAGATGGTATTTGTTTTTCTTCTTTCATGTTGCCAAATTTGTTGCTTGGAGCCCTTCAAGCAATGAAACAAAAACCTGGATAAAATGTGTTTGTTCATGAGTCTTGAAATTGGCCTAGTCAGTTCTTTGTCAAATCGAATTTGAGTAGGGCCAACATGTGGTAATTAGGTGTCCTTCCTCTGGTGAGGCTGTGAAAATGGGGATATACAATGCCATGGGTTTGCTAATGTCTCCGGTTTTTGCAGGAGGAAGAAAGTGTGCCGGTTGCATTAACAGATCGATCGATGCCTGCAGAGGGCATCGCACAAGAACAAATGTGCGTATCAGGAAAGATGGAGGAACCCCTGGCTCCAGTTAAGGTAACTTCCAGTCAGTAGACTAGCCATATGCCTGAAGTTTGAACACTCGGTTTGGTTGCATTCAGTTGGGACTGTACTGAAGTTTAAATACTTGGTTTATTAGTACTCCTCCTGACAGCAAGATGATGGAATATACTTGGTTTATCAGTGGGGACTGTACTGAAGTTTAAATACTTGGTTTATTAGAGTACGCCAGGGTCTCCGTTTCTTGAAGATCAGAGAGAAGAAGAAGAAGAAGAAGACCACCATGATACTGGCGAGCGAGTAGCAGCCCCTGCAACAGGCTCAGCAGCAGCAGCAGCTGATCCTGCAGAACTCATTGGGGAGCATGAGCTTCAGCAGCAACATGTCGCTGTCAAGGGAGGATGAGGTGATGTCAAGGCCAGCACTGTCCACTTTCAGGGCCAAGCAAGAGGAGATCAAGAGGAAGAAGATTATTCACGAGGCACGCAACATGAAATCCCCACATGAAAATGGTTTACTTTGGGGCTTTTCTTTTCTATGTTCTGGTGATAGCAAATAAGAGGTGAGGGGTTTTTGTGGTTATACTCATGGAGAGTTTTTTGTTACTTTGTTTAGGGGAATGAACAACAAAACAGCGGCGAAGATGACGTGGCGAAGATAAAGCTGCTGAGGAAGAAGAGACAGGTGGTGGTGAAGCAGATGAGGTGTGACATCGCATTACTTCTTCAATCTGGTCAGGACGCCACTACTCGTGTCTGGGTATATCTAGTTCTTCCACGGCGATTTGCTTTTGGTTATTGCAATGGCAGTTGGTGTGGCTTTTTTTTTATTGAACGGAATTCATGTCTGTGTTGAGAGAAATTGGCCTTGAGAAAAAGGGTTGCTCTCAAATTTCCAGCGGTTTTTGTATGTCTAATTTATAATTAGAATGCCTTGAGCATGCTGAACTTGAAATATTCATATCGGTTTTTGGTTGCATTTAGTCATTTGTATCATCCGGTGTGAAAAAAATTCATGTTGGGATGAATTTTTGAGATTTGAATCGTCATCTTGTTTGATTCATGAAATGCTCTATACACATAGAAGTCTTAACATTCAAGTAGGAATGCTTTTATATCCGAATCAATCACTTGAGACTTTGGCATTTCGATCGACAAGGCTGGTAAAAAAGTATCGTGGATCTACCTAAAAGGCCTAAAGGTGGTTTGCATATGTGACTTGATACATTGAATTGGACCTACAAAATGGCATAGCATTACGGAAATTGCTTTCTGATGTGGATGAGGGCCTGTGCGTGACACACGCCCGAAAGTGACACATGAAACCGACGAACACGAATCCGAGCCAAGTGACCCGACAAAAGCAAAGCAGAATCTCAAGCTGTGCATATGCGCCCATTCGAAGATTTCACTAAGAGCTGAAAAAAAGAAACTAATGTATTCAGCACAAGAACGAGTATTTCCCACAGGTCTGCAATTATGCAAAGATGTGGTAAGTGTTATTGAAAATCACGTATGTAAGTGTCTTTAGTGTAGAAGTACACAAGTATTTAAACCTCTGATAAACCGTTGGGCTGAGGAAAAGAAAACAATGAGACTTCATTTTACTCCTCCTGCGCCGATCATTCAGGTCAAATTTTTAATCACTGTTTATGGTGGAATGTTTCCAGCAGGCAATTCATGGATATATCTTACCATTAGACTATACATGAGGTCAAAGCTGTTAAGTTCACTAGATTTTTCGTTACAGAATGAGAATGAATCAAAAGTTCTCCAATAAGAACGATGGAAGCTTTCTGTCAGATTGCCAAACAGCCAACAAGTTTCCGTTAGAATATCTAGTTTTTAGTAGTAAAGCAACTCTGAAGCATGAAGCGGGAACAGGTACTGAAGATGAGAGAAGTGGAATTTTCAGTAGTTTAACTTGACACAAATCTAGACACTCATCTCAATGAACTATGGAAGGCTTTAAAACTTCCCGCCAACTCTCACATTAGACACAACCGGTACAATGACACAACAACTGACAATTAATGTCATATTTTCTTTCTTCACTCATGCGAACTCCTTTTAATGTCTATATTTTGCCCTTTGAGCCTTGATTTCAGCTAGAAGTTAGC
The DNA here is from genome assembly GCA_014858505.1 of Corymbia citriodora subsp. variegata. NCBI lineage: Eukaryota > Viridiplantae > Streptophyta > Magnoliopsida > Myrtales > Myrtaceae > Corymbia > Corymbia citriodora. Next base: position 38,697,044 of record CM026415.1, read on the forward strand.
TCACGTCAACCTTGTTGCACTCGATTGGCTTGATTCGTACAATGATTAATTTCTTTCAAGGAAGAGAGCTATCATGTCCCTCACTTGATCTAGTGTCTTCTGATCAAACCACAACTTACCATAACCATAAAACCAATTCCTACATTTTTCCTTATCTTATCCACGAGAATCAGTGATCGAAGACAACAAGAGCAGTTAAGCGCCGAGTCTACCTCATTAGTAGTTACACCACTTGATCTAAACATTGGCACCCTTAATCTTCTGGTCGCCATTCTTTGATTTGGCAATTGAAGGTTTTACTAAACGTAACAGAAGCAATAGAAGAAACATACGTCGACTATCAAGGTTATACCATAATTTTATTAGGAGCTTCTTCGCTATAACATGGACAATGCAAAGCAAAAGGAAAAGCATCCGTATATAACAAGAAGTGGACTTTGTTGTTGCAAGAAGAATAATCAATTCATAGACAAGAAGAATAATCAATTCATAGACACTACCGTGCATAGCCTGATCACAAAAGCATCGAAGAAATTGGTGACATCTAAGAGCAAAGTATTAGCCACGTTACAACTCAAGTCATGCTAAGGTAAAGTGCAACTCTTGTTTTGGACTATGCTACGAAGAGAATGGTCGTCCCGGAACCTTCACATTTGACAACACTTTTGAATTTTGTCTCATTTTCTGCTTTCATGCTTGGCCTTTTATCTATTAGTGGCCCCCCCTTATGTGTGTCTGAAAGAAAGAGAATTTATTAGAAGAGCTCGCCAAATTCTACATCAGTGACTACCAAAAGACAAGAACATAGGAGTATCATAGACATATGCAAGCCTTGCAAAGGAGCTGCAAAGCAAGAAATGTAACTGCCCACGAAAGACGGGTTTTCTTCTCTGTTTCCTAAGTGTAGTCTTATGATATATGAAGCAAATCAGAACTATAGCTAAGAAAGAGTGGATAATGCAAACAACAGCAGTTGTTATTCGAGATCATAATGATGATGATTGCAATTGGAGATCATAATGCAAACAGAAGGGTACCATTAACACCGAATGCTCGCTGAGGACTGAGTCTTGTTATTCGAGACCAGGAATGCTCGAACAACAGCAGTTGCTTACCAGTAAAATGAACTAAGAAGGAAAGAAGATCTCCTTACACCAAGTCTCTCTCTCTCTCTCTCTAATATTCAAGTCGAGAGAAATTAAGAAATTTCAGTTACTTTCATTGAAAATGCACATTGCAAATTTTCATAGGATCTTGACAAAAACCTCACAACGTTAAAGATGCTGCCTCATCCAGCTTTCAGACCCTTCTTTCAACTTCTATTTCACTCATTATTTTCCCTTTAAAATCTTACAAATCAAGAAGAAAAGTTCTTAGATTTCATGAAAATATCACATATGATTGGTTGTATATTGCTTCGCCTTAACTAGAGATTAAGTAATCAGAGTAGCAAGATTTGGAAAAACAACAAAATCAAAATCAAAAGAAGTTGACGTGCTCAAGAGTTTATGAGGCTCAACTTGTTAAGACTACTATAAAATAAGCCGTCACCCAACAGCTACGCCTCTTTGAAAATCTTTCTTTTACCATATAGTGATGGCAAACGCTGCAAAGAAAACTTAAATGAATCAAATTGATTCATAATCTTATAAAGATTATAAAAACCCCTGAACCATCCATCTGATCACGTAGCACAAATCACAACAAAATGGCAAATTTTCTTCATGGATGGACTTTCACCTTTTTTGCTTGATCCAAAGAAATTGTTGAGACATACTAAAGGATGACGGTCAATTTTTTGCCGGCATCCTTAATTTATTAGACTCTCTTTGTTCAGCAAACAATACCAATGCAAGAAAGGGATAAATAAAAAAGATAGGTTCAGAGAGAGAGAGAGAGGTACCCTATGTTTGATAGGTTCAAAGAGGGAGAGAGAGATACCCTATGTTCGAGAGAGAATCACTGCAACAAAAACACTATGTTGTTGTGTTGTCTTTTTTTGCATTTTGAAGCAATTTTAGCTGCAGCTCGGACATACAGTCGTAGATTGCTAACATAAGGTTCGACTGCACATGAAAGGGGTCCTATCGTTGCTATAAAATCTTCTAGCCTCATCGTATCTTGAAGATGTGGAAATTATAGTTAGCTCTTCCAATAAGCTTTCTCCAACAACAAGCACCGGTAGCTGTTTTGTTCTTCTTTGCTGGACCTAAGACATTTATGACAAAAACAAATAGTTAGAATGCAGGCTCTACAATGATCACTGTACCTTTTGAGGATAGCACTAGCCTCGTCTCTTAGAGCATGGCTTATGACTTCACGATGGAGAGAGCAAAATGATGTTTGGTGATTTCTATTGTGTTATGATGGTACATCATCCTATAAATCAAATGAGTGCAGGAAAGAGGGTTAAGCATGATGGGCACGAAACCAGCACAAGACATTATGTTACTGGTCACATAAACATCGCACAATTAACCTTCAATAATTTGGACTGGAAAAGGATTTAAAGGAAGCTTAAAACACATAAAGTAATAAATGAATGAATAGAGGAGCTCATAACTAATCTGAAAAGGATATTAAAACATAGAGAAGACATTGTGTAATTGCACTAAAAGCTTATTTCTTAAAACAGAATAAGCAAGATGCGATCAGACATTTTCCATCACTTGAAAAAATTGCAGGGATGTGAACAGAGGAGCTCCATTCACTTCATTGGAAAAAACATAGTTGTGAGTGGCCAAAGCATCTGATAAACACGTCAACCAATACTAGATGGCTGTAAGCCCAAAGGCAGAGTTCACAAATCACAATCATTGTTGTAACCCAGTAAACTTGAGAAGTTCAATTATGAAGGTGGAAGTCTAACCTTAAAAGCAAAAAGAAGAAGAATTGCATTGCAGGCCAAAAATAGAGTAGTGTACAATAAACAACATACAATATTAGGTAATCTAATAAACCCATACATCAATAGAGACCATTTCAAAGCACTTGACTTGTCCCTCAACCACTCTCGGGTGCCAAAACGGGCAACGTTTCAACTTCTCTTCTATATAAAAGATACTACCACCCTCCAAGCTCAACAGTAACTATCTGGAAACCTCAAAAGAAAGAGCAACACCCGGCAGTGACTAACAAGGGCAATCGCTTGTATACTTCAAAATGAACAAAAAGGATAAGGCATAATGCAAAAAGTAAACCCAAAACATGATTTACTCACAGCAAAAAGAGAAAAACATGGTTACACCATGCTGATTTGTATTCCACTTTGAATCTCCATCAAGGCGATCCCGATACCAAACTCATGTTTCATGTCTATCCACCTATATTCCCTTTGAAACCAACTTAATGTCCAATATCCAGGTCACTCAGTATTTAATAAATAAAACACCTTTCACTATTTTGACATTTAATGAAATTAGTCACACCTCATGGCTCATGACATACTTACCTCGTCCAGATCTTATGAGACCACTTCAAGTCCACCGCATGATGACAATTCTATATAATAGTGACATCTTTTTGAGCTTGTAACTCTTGTACATCTCCATTTGTCTTTTGTAGTTGCTCTTTTGTTGCTTTGAGTATTTCTTTCAACTTGTGAATCTCTTCATCTTTCTCATACTCTGACCTTAAGTTCTCTGTTGGAAGACAACTAGACTCCTTCAACTGGTGAATCTCTTCATCGTTCTCTTTCTTTTACCTTATGTTCTCAGTTGGAAGACAACCAGATTTGGCGGCCCCAAATCATTGGGGCATGGACTATGCCCTAGCATCAGATATGTCCAGGTTTCTCTTTTCCCAACACTAGAGAAACAGTATTTCAAGGGAGTATCGCTCTTTCCAAGCTCTGAATCTACCTCCATGAGATTCACACTTCCCTGCAGTTTAGTTACATAAGAAACTTATTAATCCAACGATGTTACAATTTATTGGTGATCAATTTTAAGCTACATTCATAAATACGTACAATTGCCTTCGATTCCTAACTCTGCTTCTTATCATGTGCCAGAACTCGGTAAGTCAGCATAACTGAATGAACCATACCTAGAAGACATTCAATATTTCATACTTTCCTGTGAAACAAGAAAAGATCTCCAGAGATATAAAATCAAAAAAGTAATCACATTCTTCCTTTCTATAGTTGTTCCTTTCTGATTATTATGTGACTTGTCATCCACTGAAACCATATGAAAACACAAGCTAGGAAGCTAAACTTCTGGTTTTAATTTTAGACTATTTATTCCAGCTTGACCTCTTTTGTTTATCCATTCATCTTCTGCTTAGATAACTGTGTAAATTCTTAATACATTGTAGCAGCAGTATTGTCATTGCAAGACTGCATGACATTTGTTGAGACTAGATGAACTATTGAATAACTTTTCAACAAGTGTGGGATGTGTGCGTTGGCACAGCTAGTACTTGGGTACTCTAGGGCTACAGTACTTTCATGCTTTTCGATCACCCTCAATAAACCAAACTGCAGTCACGTTAGCAAATTAATATAAAATTGTACAAGTTTCGTCATCTCAAATTTACTTTGCAGCTCTATCTGTTGCATAGCTCTTTTGTTAATGATGGCAGACTGTGGGTGAAAAATAAACCCGAACCAAGTTGTGGATTATTGTGCTGTCTCTAACAAATCCAAATCACAGAGCTAAGGGAACAACAAGATACCAATGCAGGTGCTAAGAACATGTCCTTTGTTTTCTTCCTATAACAACTGCTATTAAAACCTGCTTATTTTCAGAAAAGTGGCAAATATCTTTGCACATCTTTACCTTGGGTCCAGAGGTATATCACCTCAGCAGAATCTTTTCTAAATCGAAATTATTGATTACATAATGGAAAATCACTAAGAGGGAAACATAAATTTATGGGGAAACATGAGAATACCTCTTCTATTTTCATTTTAGCAAAAATTTTGTTCCCTAAGGTGTGTAATATATTTTATTTTGCTCTCTTAGCCTTAATTGCTTCACTCAACTTCTGCAATAAAAGTGACGAGACTATTCCATTGATCTCTTCCCACTCTCTCCAACTGATTCTTCGAATGATAAGATTATGATTTAGAGCTATCATAATGAGCAGCTTTTAGATCGCTTGTCCAATATCATCATATAGAATCTATGGAATCTAAAATCCATTTTTCCATAGCTGGTACGAAAATAGTCAAACTTAGACTACAATAAAGAAATTAATGATGATGATAAATTTATTCACAAAATGAATGGAATTTCATACAAGTACAAGGTAACTACCTCTGCAATCCTAATCACAGCGTTTCTCATATCCTTGGTAATTTGCTTTCTAGTTGTAAACAATGATGCCAACTTGCTAGCAATGGCTCCAAGAAGCTCCCCAAACCTCCAATAGGCTGCATTTTCTTTCCTAATTTGACAATGATGCATTTCCTGGAGAAAGATTCCAATGCCCAATAGACACATAAGGCTGCGCTCCCTTTTTCTAGTGGCGGCTACTAGACAAGAAATTCTAAATATGGAAAGAAGGATCTAATGATATCAAACCAGATCGATACTGGGACTATTTCGGTATAGAATGATGAAAAATCGTACTCTATATATGTAGCTAGGTCTTACTTGATGCATTCACATCTTAGTCTCTTCTTGAGGCTGATTAGTTTCAGTCTCTGAATTAGAACATAGCTCATCACCATTGTGTAATTTGTCAACCCTCTCTTCTAACTCACGGCTTATTTGCACCATGTGTGAACCCACAAAAAAGTAGATCATGCATCTTGTGTTAACCATGGCTATAAATCACCCAGACAGAAAGTACTAACAATTCTTAGTAAGAGATCAGCAACTCGATTAAAATGTTCATATTGTGATTTAGGCTTCATTTGTTTCACGGAAAATAACTTTTAGGAAAATATTTTCCGGATTTTCTTGTTTTGTTTCACAAAAAAATGCATTGATTAGGAAAACATTGCTTTTCTAACACCCCTATTAGTCCCACTTTTTTCTTTTAAAAAAATCAAATTTTTTCTTAAAATTTGAATGTTTTCATTAATAAAATCGAAATTATTTTTTATTTTTTATTTTTCTTATTTTTTCTATATTTCTTTTTGCTTTTCTTCTTTTTCGGCCCATCACTGACCACACAACAATTGGGGCTCAGCCATAGGTGAGTCGGCGAGTTTTGGCAAGGCCTAAGGTTGGCAAGCTCGGAGCATCGCTAGAGGCTACAAGGCTTGAGCCTTGCTAGGTCAGTGACGCCTGAGTATCGCCAAGAGGTGGCAAGGCTCACACCTCACAAATCAGCCAAGCCTCGAGCTTGCCGATCCATGTCTTGGTCAATTGCCTGGCAGCCAGCCATTGCCAAGGCGTGCGACAATAGAGGAGGAAAGAGCAGAAAGAAGAAGGAAGAAGGAGAAAGCCACAGACGAAGGAGCAGGAAGAAGAAGAAGAAGGAAGGAAGGAAGGAAAAGAAAAGGAACAAAAAAAAAATCGGTATTTCAAAATAAAATTAATTAAAAATTAATTTTTTTAAAAAAATTAAATTTTTTGATAATTTTTCCATAAAATCAAATCAAATACAAATGGTGGAAAATATGAATAGTATGAACATCTACTGCTTGGAGCATACATAAACAAGTGAAAGAAAGGGAAAGGGCGTGTGCTTTTTCAAGTGATTTTCGCTTTTGATTTTAGTAAGAGTTTTGACTTTTACTTGAATTGTCTATCTATGTCAAAACGTTTTATTCCATTCTATAAAAAGACAAAAATATCATGCAAATTTAAATCATTTGGAATATTTCATAAATTTGAAGAAATAAAATGATATACTTTTATTTAACTTGATGGAAAAGACAATAAGCATTTTGAGAAGACTTTTGAATTTCAGCCAAATCATAAACAAACAAGAAATGTCAACACCTATTTTTCCTCGATGGAGCATCTCCAGAGGTTTTTGTCATTAGCACAAAGAAGTTCCACAAGAAAACGAGAGAGAAGAATCGAAAACAAATGATTTACCAAAGGAAAAGGAAACATAAAAATGAGGAAAAAATATTTTATTTATCAATTTACCATTTTTGAGTGGAAAATCGGAACGTCGAAAAAAGATGCTCGAACGCTTGATTTTTTACCACTCCACGTGACCCCACGTGTGAGAGCCTGCGAGTAGGCGTCTCGGCGATCACCGAAGGAGGAACAATTTGGACCAGACAGCGAATAGTCCAAAAAGCCCCTGCCTCCTCCCGCAGCCACTACAATTTTCAGTCGAGTAGGACTCGAAGCCCAGGGAGGGCGTTTCTGGGATTTCCCCACCCAGGTCCCCCATCCCGAGGGGACGCGAGCCGCCTGCTCCGCGACCCACGCCGTTACGGTGGTCACTCAGCAGTGAATGCCCAGAGACATCTCGGCCCTCCATATCCGCCCTCTCCCCGCGGCGCGCCCGCCATGAGACCCAACGCTGACTGCTAGCGAGTCGCCCTGAAAGAGAAAGACAACATTAGAGATTTTAGATTTAGAGGGATGGGTTGGGATGGATGGAGGAGGAGGATGGGCGGCATTCTTTTGCAAATTACAATACTCTATAATTCAATATAATATACAAAGAGAGAGAGGGTTCTATTTTTTTGAGATGGAGGAGAGAGAATGAACGTCTGTGGGTGGCTAATTGGCTTTTGTATCGGTCCGGAGGGAGGGGCCACGGTGGATGGGCGTGATTGGTGGCGGCCGTCGCGCTACTTTCCACTTCTCCTTCCGCCCTTATTTTGAAGCCTTTTTATCGTTTTAGGGGTACATCTTTTGATGGCCTCAAGGCCGGCAAGGGGATTGGATTTTTTTTTCTTAAGGGGATCGTGAGGCCATGATTTCTGGTGGCTGTTGTTTTGTACTTTAAGGCCAAAGTCTGGCGACCGGGTCATACGGTGGTGGAGTGTGGCGTTATCTAGGGATGGAGGAGGAGGGTGGTGGTGGTGGTGGAGGTGGCGGCAGCGGCAGCGGCAACGGCAATGACGGGGGAAGACATGATGTGGGGCAGCCTTTGTTTGACATCGCCTCCCCATCCCCAGAAGAAAAGAAACAAAGAGAAGGAAGGAGGAAGCAAGGAAGTGGAGAGGAGTTTGGCAAGGCGTCCCCTTCAGATTTGCAAAGATGATTGGAATCCCATGTGATTGCTATCGGACGACATCGGTCGCCCTCTTTTAGCCTTTTATTTAATAAATTAATAAATAGACTTATGTACTATTTATTTGTCTTAAAAAATATTAAAAATTCCCATTCTCTCCCTTTCATATCATTACATTTTAAAATATCGAAGAAATTCTGCTCACGCATGAGTTCCTACACTATGGCTCATGCCAATGACGCCAGCATTGGGGCCTGTATCATTCCAATTACCCGGCTGCAGGGGCCCATGCACCGTACATATAGCCGGAAGCCCCGCTCAGACCATTTGGAAGACTTCAAAAGTGTTCAGGCTCCGTTTCCTCACACAACTACAACGAGCACTTCTTTGAGAATTAGTTTTTCATTGGGCCCCATGGTCATCCTTCATGGGCGCGAGGCCCATTGGGCTTCACCTCGATCGTGAGTCCACATGACTTCCAATTTAGCGGCCTGCTAATCCTTGCCTAAAAATTTAGAGTTTACCGATAAATAGGAAAATTAACGAAGTAATGTCCGATAAAATTGTCTCCAAATCCTTGAAAATTTGATCCCCATAATCATATTAAAATTCGTGGCAGGAATCAATCAAATACGACTTTAGTACGATCTAAAGTCTTCTTCACAAAGTCAACGACCGCCATGGCCTCTCCACATGTCTTGTCCTCAACATCGCACAATGTTTTATAACCGAAGGTATTACATTGGTTGGCAAGTCAATTACAAACCTACTTACTATTAAAATGGAGCTAAATCTCCCAACTCGCCCAGTCTCCTTCACAAAGTTAATGATCGCCACAGCCTCTCCACATGCCTTGTCCTTAGCAAGTTGATTACAAACCTACTCACTATTAAAATGGAGCTAAATCTCACAACACTCTAAGGGCCTGCATGGTAACTTGCCAAACAGTAATAATTTCTGTTCTTTTGTTCCCGGGAGTAGATTTGGAACAGAAATCCGTTTGTTAAAATTTTTGTTCCCGGGAACAGATTTGGAACGGAATCAAGAATAAAAAAAAAGTAGCTTATTGATTTTGGGAACAACTTCAAGAATCAGTTTTTTTTTCTTTCTTTTTTCTTTTCTTCTTCTTCCCTCATTCTACTGCCGCCCATTGCCACCCACCTGGCCGGCGCCGGCCACCGCCGGTGAGTGGCTGGGCGAGGTCCGGCGAGCTCGCCAGAGGCTCGCCTGGCCACTGGCAAGCTCGCCGGAGGCTCACCCAGTTCGACGAGTCTCTGGGCGAGCCTCGGCCTCGCCTTGGCTGGGAGAGCCGACCTCGCCCAGATTTGGCGAGGCCGAGCTCGCCCAGCTCACAGGGAGGTTGGGTGTCGCCGGCTCTCGGCGAGGGCGTCGGCACTCGTTTGGCCAGTTGCCGGTTGCCGGCGATCTATTAAGCAAAAAAAGTTGAAAATGAAAAGGAAAAAAAAAAAGAAAATTATATTTAAATCATTAAAAAATTAAAAGAAATCATTTTGGACTAGAAATTTTCAGATTTTACCAAACGTATTTCTGTTCCGGGAATAAAAATTTTGGACAGTTACCAAACACCTTTAAATACTCAAAAATTGTTCCTGGGAGCAGAATAAAAAAGAATCACTTCCGAGCAGAAATTGTTCCCGGGCACAGAATGGTTACTATGCGCACCTTAAGTCTCCTTCACAAAGCCAATGACCGCTTTGGCCTCTTGACACTCCTTGTCCTTAGCATCGCACCGCAATAGGGCCAGCAGGAACTACCCCAACCCCTAAGCTGCCCTCGGCAGATGGAATTTGCCGGCGAACACTTTCTCGGCGGTGATCCCGACGGCCACGCAGAGCCGTGCGCAGGGAAGTAGGAAGTGACCACCCCCTCGGCTCCTTACACCCAATGTACCAGAAAATCTGCTTATGCATGAGGCCCTAGACTAGGAAGCATGCGAATGATGCCGGCAGCGGGGCCCACGCCCTCCCAATACCCGGCTGGAAATGGACCTGGTATGAGACAAGGAAGAGAAGAATGCATTAAATATTGAAATTGTTTTTTATGTTAGGTTGTGAGATTCGACGAATCAAAATTGAATATTTTAAATAAATGGGACGGCGGGCGATCGAAACTCCTTTTAATTGGGCCAACCTGCCTTTGCGTAGCTTGAAGCCACGCTCAGATCGCTTGGAAGACTCCAAAATCTTCAAGCTCCGTTTCCTCACTCGACATACAGCTTGGGGGTTGACATACAGCTTGGGGGCTAGGGGTTTATGAGGAGCCAACGATATTCATCTTCACGAAGCCCTTTCTAATATTGGCAAAATTGAAAAGGGTTCATTCTTTGCCTAGAAAATGCATATAACGTGCATCCATCAACTAATCTCTTAATCTTTTGTTTTTTCTTAAAATGTCTTACTAGAATTTCATGAGTGGAGAAAAGTATATGGCAAAAGCAATGTTATATAAGCGTTTCAGAGCGCTGACTTACAAATGATATGGATTATTGAAGTTTTGAATATAATGCATTTATCTAAATGCTTGCTTTTTGTTTTATTGTTATTTAGTAACTGAATTTATATGTTGATAATCTCACTAATGATATTCATGTGATATATTCGTGGTTGAAACCTTTAGTTAGCCAAGGATAAAGGCTGCCCTTATTTAGACAAGAGGGAGAAAGCTACTAAAGCTAAAGTTAAAATGGAGAGCTCATAGGCAGGAACATCATCAGGAAGCGAGTATCAAGTGCTCTTGAGCTTCAGAGGACCCGACACTCGTAGCGGATTTACCGACTACCTCTACCATAGCTTGACTGATGCCGGCATTTGCGGCTTTTGAGATGATGAAGAGCTCCATGTTGGTGAAAGAATCGATGGGGCGCTGATGCAAGCCCAGGTTAGGCTTTCTCAAACAATAGGATCGGGAGAGTGACTCGCACACGGGAAACAGGACGAACAGAAACTCCAGCACTGTGCAAGCTCAGGAGAATAGTCGTATCTTAGTCAATACAGATCGGATCGACCCTGGTCTTCAATGCGGGCTGCATCAGGCGCTCCAAAGAGCGATTGACAGCTCTAGGATCTACATCCCCATCTTCTCGCGAAACTACACTTCGAGCCAATGGTGTCTCTACGAGCTCGCGCAGATTGTGGAGAATATCTCTAAGTCGAATGGGGATAAAGAGATCCTACCTATTTTCTTTGACGTTGAACCTGAGGATGTTAAGTTGAAAACCCCGTTGTATCGCAATCCCATTCTCAAGTTGAAGCGCAAGAAGAAGTTGAGCACTAAACAAGTGAATTCCTGGAGGAAGGCTTTGAAGAACGTTGGTGCAATAAAGGGATGGGAAGTCAAGAAATACGATGGGTGAGCTTCCTGCATTCTAAGATCCTTATTTTTCCCTAATATTTTTTTTCCTGTTTGCAAAAACTAAGTAAATAATTCATAGATTGAAGCAACATATTTGATGCCGGTAGGAGGAGAGAATTCAAAAACATAAAAATCATGCTAGAGCTACTAAAATTGTTAAGTGTTCTTGATTTCACTAGAGGCACTATCATATGTCTATTTTTAATGAAGAAATAAAAAATAGAAACAAACACTCTCTTTTTTCCTTTCTTTGAGGGTCTATATAGATTTTGTTTCCCTTTTCACCTCTGTCATTTAGTAAGCAACTCTTAGTAAAATTCTAATGCTTCTAGAATTACTACTCAAAACTTAAACACATAGATATATCACCACAATTGAGGTGGGGCTTCCACTACTAATACTAAATGTGCAACAAAAAAAATGTGAAATTGCTGGAAGAAAGGCATTTTATATAATGGGTGACAAAGTGGAATAATTGAGTACCATGCATGCTCCCATCTAATAATTTGATCTTTTAATTAATACATCAAATATTTCTCCTCCCGAACTTACAATGTCCCACTTCTAAGGTTGTCCCGTGAATATAACCAATAAAATGCTAATTCGTGATGCATAAATAGTTGTACGTTAATCTTACACAAACAAGATTAACGTAATTTGAAGATTGCTAATCCCATGTTGGGATCAAGTCAATCTTCGGGTGTCATGACACAATGCGACACGTGGTGCCTAGCAATGTGCATGAAAAGTGCGTTTGAAAGTGAAGTAGATTGATATTATTTATGGTTACATAGAATTAACTAGAAAAATCAAATCCGAAATCCTTTGGGGTTGATTCCACCTATCTCGTCAAAATGTCCGTGTTATGCATGCATGGTGTTATTTGGGAACTTTACAAGATCAAGTACACGTAAGGTTTTCACAACAAATCAAATGACAAATGTTAAGTTATCAAAAGCAATAACTAGGAAAACCTTACATTCAATATGTAATTTGAGAAGACACATCTTGATTGTTGATGTCCCATTCGTTATTGAATTATTGTGCAGTTAAGCAGATGCAATTGAGTAACATCAACTCCTAGGAAACAAATGAAAACAAAAAAAAGTGAGATTCCGTCAAAGTCTGATGGAATTGAATCAGGAATAAAATTTAATTGCTAGAATTTTTTTTTGGTTCCTGCTATTGAATGGTTTTCCTTCATGATAGCCACGGCAAACTAATCAAGCTCGTCGTTGAGGAGGTTGTGGTCAAGTTGAAGATAAAGCAAAAGTCTGTGACTAAACATTTACTTGGGATTAATGATCGAGTGGAAGATGTGAGAAATTTGTTAGACATAGACTCTGGAGGTGTGCAGCTCATTCAAATTCATGGCATGGGGGGTATCGGTAAAACAACTCTTGTCAAGGCTGTGTTCAATCAACTTTTTAAGTACTTTGGAAAGTTTTGCTGCTTCCTTGAAAATGTTCGAGAAAAGTCGTCAAGAGCTGAGGGCTTGGTTGAATTGCAAAAGAAGTTATTATTTGAAGTAGGAAATGCTGCAGGAACAGGAAGCAGCAATGACCCTGAATATCTAATGAAGAGGATCGAAGAAACACTTCACAATAAGAAGGTCCTCATCATACTGGATGACGTTGATAAAAGCGAACAAGTGGAGAAATTAGTTGGAAAAGGTGCTTTGTATTCAGGGACTAGAGTAGTGATTACTACTAGAAACAAGGATGTTTTGCAAATCACTGGACCTGAGTACCCAATATTACTTTATGAAATGAAGGTGATGAGTAGTGATCATGCGCTTCAACTCTTCAGCAGACATGCATTTAATGAGGACTCTCCTCCAAATAATCGCAATGATATTTCAAAGGAAATTGTACATGCTACCGGAAGACTTCCCTTGACTATTGAAGTAATTGGTTCATTGTTGAAAGATAAAACACAAGAACTGTGGAAAGAAAAATTGGACGAGTTACGCAAAGCACCTCCAAAGGATGTTTTCGAAAAGTTGAAAATTAGCTATGATGCATTGACTTCTGAGCAACAACAAATTTTTCTGGATATTGCATGCTTTTTCATTGGTAATGAAAAGACAAACGCAATTTATATGTGGAACGATTGTGGATTTTTCCCATATAGTGGAATTGCTGTCCTCGAAAACATGTCCTTGATGAAGATTGGAGAGGACAATGAGTTTCTAATGCATGATCAACTAAGAGATCTTGGAAGGGAAATTGTTCGTAAGGAAAGTCTGAATCCTGAAGAGCGTAGTAGGTTATGGACTGAGGAGGAAGTCCTCAATACAATAAGGACAGATAAGGTAGAATGCTTCGGGAGAGAACTAATAGATTCTCTTTTATCTGTCTTTTCCTTGAGGAAATAGAATGCTGATAACCACTCATTATTTGCTTTCATTTGCAGATGAAGTACAACGTTCGACCAATGGAACTTCATCATGATGTCTTTATCAAAAGTGAAGATATTAGAAAGTTCAAAAATTTGAGGTTCCTTATTTTATGGTTCGGAACCTTTGTTGGTGACCTGATAGATTGTTTTCCCGAATTAAGATGGATTTGTTGGAAATTTCCTTCTAAACATTGTAAGCCGACTGAGCCGATCAACATGTGCTTAAATAATGTAGTCATTCTTCAATTTGTTGCAATTGACTTTAAAGACGATCGAAAATTCTGGAGCTCAATAAAGGTGCGTCATATGCTTATTTCTATTCTTTGTCCTTGAAAACAACATTTGAACTACTCTTCCATTAGATAATGCATTCACTTTACAGGAGGCAAGCAAATTGAAAGTTCATGTTGATAGTTTGATTGGCATAACAAGAATACCAGACTTATCAATATGCTCAACTTTAGAGAGGCTGACTTTTTGCCGTTGCCCTAACTTGAGGAAGATTGACGGCTCTATTGGGCAGTTACAACATTTGAAAGAGTTAAAGTTTGATCATTGCTTTCATCCTGAAGGTTTGCCTGAAGAAATTGAGGACCTACGGAAGCTAGAGCACTTCTGTTTAAAGAGTTGTAGTGAAATAAAGGAACTACCGAATTCCATATTTAAGTTGGAATCATTACGGGAGTTGCAACTTGAAATTTCAGGTCCAATGGAGTTACTGAATGCTATTAGAAACCTTAAGAATCTAGAAGTGCTTCGGGTGAAAGGAAATTTGAAAGGTCAACTTCCTTCTGAAATTGGCTTGCTTCCTCAACTGCAAAAATTGGTGTTAAAATGGTGTCATGAAATCCGAGAGTTGCCGACACTCCCAATAAGTTTAACCCATTTGACAGTGTCATCTACATCAATGCAGGTTGTCCCGAACCTCTCAAACTTGACTAATTTGGTTGAGTTGGATCTAGATGATGGCTCCGAAACTGACAAACAAGATAGAATTCATACTGGTGACTTAGGGTGGATCTGGAGATTAACCAATTTGGAACGGTTGAGATTGTGTCTTCTCCGTGTCCCTGCTCCCACTGAGTTGGCTCTCCTTCCTCGGCTTAACCAACTCAATTTATCTGGATTGGACTTGCAACCCTCCACCCAAGTTCCCTCTTCTCTATTAGTGCTAATCCTTGAGAATTTCAATTCAATTGGATTACGCTCCTCCAACTTAAAGAATTTGTCAGATTTAAGGCTCATTGGCTCTCAAATGCAAGCTATTCAACTTGACGGGCATCAGCTTCCAAATTTAACGGGTCTTTATCTTAATGAATGTGAACCCCTCGAGAGATTCATGCTATCCAGCATGAGGAAGCTAAAAGAGTTCTACGTGAGCCATTGCCCAAAACTATATGAGATCCACATCGCTGGAAAGTTGGAATCGTTGGAGTTTGTGGATATTGGACACTGCGAGTCCTTCATAAGGTTCGTGTACGATGACATGCCTTGGGAATCTTCTCATGAATCTACACTATTCCTTGCATCGAGAGTCTTCAATAAGTTGGGGTGTCTCTTGCTACGGCTTTGCCCTAATATACTCAGTATTCAAATTGTTGATACCTCAGAATCGTTGAAAAAGTTGACACTTTTTTGTCATCATTTGCATAGTCTTAGTGGTTTGTCAAACTTAAAGTATCTCAAGTCCTTGGACATAGGATTCTGCCATGAGTTACGGATTGTTGAGGGCCTCGACGAGTTGGAGTTCTTGGAAAATTTGTCACTTATGGACTGCGAATCGTTGGAAAATTTGATTGATATATCGACCACCCAATTGCCATATGATTGCCACTTACTAATCATCCATTGCCCGAAATTTCGTGGGGCTAAGCGAGGATTTCGTGGCTCCATCCAACGTTTCAAGCGTTATAAGGTGAGTCAGAAAAGCCATCCACAAACATGAATTCAACTTTAGGTAGACTTATAATAATTGTGGAAAATCAAAAAACTATCTTACAAGCGAGAATTAGACGTATGTGATGCTTTGTCTCTCTCTTTTTCTTTTTCTTTTCTTTTTTCATTTTTCTGTATATGAGAAAGTTACATGGTTGCATTAAGAGCAATTCAATTTTTATCACAAATATTTGGAAAAGCTTCATATCGTAGGAATTGCTTAGAGCCTATTATTAAAAATGTTTTCTCAAATGGCTTTACTTGGCATTTTCTCTACAAAATATACTTCACTTTCTTGTTTATTTCTTACTTAATATCAATCGATGAATACCTTGATTTGCAATATTTATAGAGAGGATAGAACATTAAAAGCATCAGTTCTAAAACTTGTCAATTCAGTAAAATCGAGTCCTTTTTTTAATAATTTGGCTAATGAAAAATACCGATGACACAGTTTTTATTCATTTCACTCCCCTACGTGGCATAGAGTTTAAAAGAAAAGGCCTGTGTGCAAAACTATCTGTCGTTTAAGGTTTGCCCCAAATTTCCAAGCCCTAATTGAGCTTCCTTCTACAGTTTTCTTCCCTTCTCCTTATTCGTGGAGTTCTCAAGTTCTTCTCACCTTTTCGTCGGACTTTCTCGTCCATAGTGTACTTCTTGTTCGTGAAGTCCGCTGCTTATTTGTTGATCCTGCTGTGCTTCGTCCGAGTGTCTCCCCTCTTCTTCGTCGAGTCCCCAAATTTCCTCTTCCTTCAAGGGCGACAAAGTCAAGTCCTTGCGCAAGAGTTCGATGTTATAAGCCACTTCGTCGAGCTTAGTCCCCTTGCTTGTACTTTGCTTTTGTTCTGATGGAGATATGTGGACTTATTTGAGGTGTTTTATCTTGTGGATTGAATAGGTCTGTAGTTTGGGAATGATGTCAATGAGTATATGCATGAACGCAGGAAGTTCTTGTGATCTTACTAGTCTTAGCAAATAGAAAGATTAGGTTAATTAAGGTGGGAGCAACTATATTTAATGCTCAATTTCATGATTCTCTGCTTTGGAAACATGCTAAAAAACTGTATGGATTTGGCTTGATTATCATGTATACAGCCCTTGGAAATTTCCCGAAAATTCAATTTCAAATTATTATGAATACATCTTTTGCCCTATGGAATCAAAATAAAAGTGTCGTCTTCACTTAAAGTGCTATTTGTTCACTTAAAATCTCCGGAATATCCAATGAATTTACGATTTATTTAATATTTTCTTTGGGATATTTTAAACTTAGCGCTTGAACTAGCGTACATACTGTATTTGATGATCCAAAGTGCTATTTATTTTTGGAGTGCCACTTTTCAAGGACAAGCTGGTCTGAGGTGCCGAGTCTGCTACTTGTAGAGGACCATTCGTGCTATGGGTGAAAAAAGCATGTTTTCAGTGTTACAATCATCAGCATTAAATGGTTGACTTAGGGAAGATGGTATTTGTTTTTCTTCTTTCATGTTGCCAAATTTGTTGCTTGGAGCCCTTCAGGCAATGAAACAAAAACCTGGATAAAATGTGTTTGTTCATGAGTCTTGAAATTGGTCTAGTCAGTTCTTTGTCAAATCGAATTTGAGTAGGGCCAACATGTGGTAATTAGGTGTCCTTCCTCTGGTGAGGCTGTGAAAATGGTGATATACAATTCCATGGGTTTGCTAATGTCTCCGGTTTTTGCAGGAGGAAGAAAGTGTGCCGACTGCATTAACAGACCGATTGATGCTTGCAGAGGGCAGCCCACTAGGACGAATGTACGTACGAGGAAGTATGACTTGGGAAGAACTCCTGGCTCAACTTAAGGTAACTTCCTGTCAGTAGACTAGCCGTATGCCTAAAGTTTGAACACTTGGTTTGGTTGCATTCAGTTGGACCATACTGAAGTTTAAATACTTGGTGTATTAGTACTCCTGACAGCAAGATGGTGGAATATACTTGGTTTATCAGTGGGGACTGTACTGAAGTTTAAATACTTGGTTTTTCAGCGTTTGCCACGGAATCCGTTTTTTTATCTAGAAGAAGTAGAAGAAGTAGAAGAAGAGGAAGAAGAAGAAGAAGAAGAAGAAGACAAAGAAGAAGAGGAGGAGGAGGAGGAGGAGGAAGAAGAAGAAGAAGAAGAAGAAGAAGAAGAAGAAGACCACGATACTGGCGAGCAAGCAGCAGCCCCTACAACAGGCTCACCAGCGGCAGCAGCTGATCCTGCAGAACTCATTGGGAAGCATGAGCTTCAGCAGCAACATGTCGCTGTCGAGGGAGGATGGGGCGATGTCGAGGTCGGTGCTGTCCACTTTCAGGGCCAAGCAGTAGGAGATCAAGAGGAAGAAGATTATTCACGAGGTACGCAACATGAAATCCCCACATGAAAATGGTTTACTTTGGGGCTTTTCTTTTCTGTGTTCTGGTAATAGCAAATAAGAGGTGAGGGATTTTTGTGGTTATACTCATGGAGAGTTTTTTGTTATGTTGTTTTGGGGAATGAACAACAAAACGGCAGCGAACAGGACGTGGCAAGGATAAAGCTGCCGAGGAATAAGAGACGGGGTGGTGAAGCAGATGAGGCGCGACATTGCGTTGCTTCGTCAGTCTAGTCAGGACGCCACTGCTCGTGTACATCTAGTTCTTCCACTACGATTTGCTTTTGGTTATTGCATTGGCAGTTGGTGTGGCTTTTTGTATTGGACAGAATTCATGTCTCTGTTGAGAGAAATTGGTCTTGAGAAAAAGGGTTACTCTCGAATGTCCAGTGACTTTTTACCGTCTAATATATAATTAGAATGCTTTGGGAGTGCTGAACTTGAAATAGTCATTGATTTTTTATTGCATTCAGTCATTTGTATCATCCGGTATTAAAAAATTCATATTTGGATGAACTTTTAAGATTTTGCATCCGCATCTTATTTGATCCATGAAATGCTCTATACATATTACGGACTTCTAGAAGACTTAACATTCAAGTAGGAATGCTTTTATATCCAAATCATTCACCCAAGACTTCGGCATTCCGATGGATAGGACTGGTAAAAACATATTATGGACCTACCTAAAAAGCCTAAAGGTGACTTGATATGTGACTTGATACATTGAATTGGACCTACAAAATGACATAGTATTATGGAAAATGCTTTCTAATGTGGATGAGAGCCTTTGTGCGTGGAATTGATGATCGCAAATCCAAGCCAAGGGACTCGACAATAGCAAAGCGGAATCCCAAGCTGTACATATGCACCCATTCGATGATTTCAATGACGATTGAAAAAAAGAAAAAAACTAATGTATTCAGCACAAACAAAAACGAGTATTTCCCACATGTCTGCAAATATGCTGAGATACGAAAGTGTTATTGAAAATCATGTATTTGTCTTTGGTGTTGAAGCACACAAGTAATTAAACCTTTGATAAACTGTTGGCCAGAGGAAAAGAAAACGATGAGACTTCATTTTATTCCTCCTACTTTGACCATTCAAGTTCAAATCTTTAATCACTGTTTATGCTTTTCAACAGGCAATTCGTGGATATATCTTACCATTAGACTATTACATTAGGCCAAAGTTGCTAAGTTCACTAGATTTTTTGTAACAAAACGAGAAGGAATCAAAATTCTCCAATAAGAACGGTAAGAACCATGAAAGCTTCTTGTCAGATTGCCAAACAGCCAACAACTTTCCACTAGAATATCTAGTTTTCAGTAGTAAAGCAACTCTGAAGCGTGAAGCATGAACAAGTATTGAAGATGAGGGAAATAGAATCTTGGTTCAACCTGTCACGAATGTACACATTCACCTCAATAAACTATGGAAGGCTTAGAAACTTCCCACCAACTCTTGCATTAGACACAACCAGCACAATGACACAATAACTCCATAGAATCACTGACAATTGATATATCATATTTTCTTTCTTAACCTGTGCGAGCTCCTCCTTTCAACATCTGTACTTTGCCCTTTGTGTCTTAATTTCAGCTAGAAGTTAGCTCCCGTCAACCTTGTCCCACCTCGATTGGCTTAATTCGCACAATGCTTGATTCCTCTTAAGGAAGTAGACTATCATGTCTCTTGCTCGATCTGGTGTGTTCTCAACACATGACTTACCACAACCATAAAACTATTTTTCCTTGTTTTTGACATGAGAATTGGTGATCAAAGACCACAAGAGCAATTAAGCTCCGAGTTGACCTCCTTAGGAGTTACACCACTTGATTTAGACGTTGGCTCTCTCAATCTTCTGGCCACCATTCTTTGATTTGGCAATTGAAGGTTCTACTAAATGCAACAAAAGCACCAGATGAACACAACAAAAGAAACATATGTTGACTATCAAGGTTATATCATAATTCTACTAGGAGCTTCTTCACGACAACATAGACAATGCAAAGCAAGAGAAAAAGCATCCGAATAAGAAAGAAGTGGACTTTGTTGTTGGAAGAAGAATGATTGATTCACAGACGTCATCATGTATAGCCTCCTGATCACAAGAGCATAGAAGAAATTGGTGACATTTAAGAGCAAAGTGTTAGCCACGTTACAACTCAAGTCATGCGCAGATAAAGTGTAACTCCCGTTTTGGAATGATTCTACATCAATGACTCCCAAAAGACAAGAACATAAGAGGAACACAGACATATGCAAGCCTCGCCAAGGAACTGCCATGAAAACAGGTTTTCTTTTTTGTTTCCCAAATGTTGTCTCATGATGTATAAAGCAAATCAGAACTGGAGTTAAGAAAAGAGTGGACAACACGATAATGATGATTGCAATTAGAGATCATGACACCAATAGAAAAATACCCATAGCACAGGATGCTCACTAAGGATCGTGTCCTGTTATTCGAGATCAGGAATGACCGAACAACAGCAGCCGCTTACCAGCAGAATGAACTAAGAAGGAAAGAACTAAGCTTGTTACATCTCCTTACATCAAGTCTCAAACATTGACCTCACCCCCAGATTAATTCACATACCTCCATCGGGACGAAACAAAGATACAAGAAAGGGGATTATGCTCGATGTAGTGGTTTATAACTCCTTCGTTCACGCCATCGGGCAGGCCTCATCAAGCTCATGTGTGAGTACTTGACGTCATCGTGCTCGAACGAAGAGGAAACTTGGGGACTCGATGAAGAGGAAGGAGGCACTCGGACGGAGAGTAGGAGGATCGACAAATAAGAAGCGGAAGCACGATTAAGAAGGACACTCTGGACAAAAGATAGATGAAGAAGTGGAGAAAAACTTGAGAAGAAAACTCAATTAGGATTGGAAACTTTGGGCAAATCTTAAAAGACGGGCGTTTTTACACATAGACCTTTTCTTTTAAGCTCTATGCGGTAGGAGAAATGAATAAAAAATACGATGTCAGCAATTTCTATTAGTCGGATTGGACGGAATTAATGGAGAGACTCGATTATACCAAATTAACAAGTTTTATTACTCAATTGCATTTTCTTTTATAAGTTTTAAGATTCAATTACACTTTCCCAATAAATATCAAAATTTTCAATGCACTTTTCTAACATTAAAAGAATCAAATGCCCATTACACAACTCAAAATATATATTGCTAGGGGAGATGTTTCAAGAGCACAACTTACATGGTCCACCTATCCACTAATCAAGTGATTTATGTCCCTGATTAAATTGAGCGATACTTGAATATTGCGTGTGTTTGGGGTGGGCCAAGCAGGATTGTGTTCCAGAAGCACCTAAAATGCTTTATTAAATTGGTGGATGATGCATTTCTATATCCTCCCCAATCTTTTACAGTTTGATTAAAAGCCATTTCAAATAGGAATTAAAGCAGTCGATCCTACAGCAGACGTTCATTCTTTTAGTCATGAAGGTCTCATTTCAAGTATAGAGTCAATTTTTACTACTTATTAACTTTTCATGCCGAGTTTGAGTCTTCATTTTAATTTCTTCTATAGTTTAGTTGATTGTGTCCCTAAAAAATTTTTAGCTAGACTGGGGACAAAACATCTGTACGCGAATTCACATGGATGAAATTTCATTGACTTGCTTTCTCAACTATGCTAGATAGAAAGGGGGGATTAAGCTCGATTGATTTGACTACATAATTTGATCATGTCAATACTTTTCTTAAACTTTCTCGATAGATTGATTGTAATTTTATTTTTCAGGAATTAAGCTCTAATCAAACTTCTCCATGTTTTAGATTCTAGAGGTTTGTGAAGACTTGAAGACCCCTAGCGTCTCGCTTGCTGCCATGCGGGGATTGAAGTAGCATATAAATTTAGTGGATCAATGCACTAAAACTGTCTGAAGTAAGGTATTTCATTACTTAAAAAAACAAAATGCTATAAAGGCACTATTGATCTATAAATTCATTCAAAGTATTTTGTTGATACAAAGTTTAACTTGATGTTGATGGTTTGAATGGACTAGCATGACAAAACTCAGTTTCTCAACCCCATGCTCGAGTTGAATTCTACATAGCATGTGCTCAAAATTAAACTCAATTCAACTCGATTATTGATAACTTAAAAACTAAATCACAATGTAAAGTTTGAACTCTATCTCTAACTCTCATAAAAAAATAAATAATAAAGTACTATTTTTCTTTCATTTTCCTAAAATCCTTTAAATTATAAACACGGTTTGCAAGCCATGCAACATTTAGTATTATAAAATAGAACACCGACAACCTGGCATCAAAATTAGTGAGATAACCACAAGCAAATATTGCTTTATATTTATATATAACTCTTTCAGCTCTAATGCAATTTATTTCTATGTATATATATATCTAGTTTCTTTTATCTCGATCTTTTTTGGTTTTATGTTACAAATTATTCCCAAGAATTTCTCAGAGAAGATATGGAACGAGTCGGAACAAGCTAATCCCAATCAAGGTTGCGAATGCTGTAGTGTCTTTAGACAAGTACACGGGGTCAATTGGGCCGGTCCCAAGCCTAAGCACTCCTGCCCATGCCCGGCCCAAATATCCATTGGGCTCAAACAAATAGGCTCGCCCATGTAAGCAAATTTTTTTGGCTAAGTCAGCCCATTCAGGTAGGGCTCCCAAGTGACCATATATCCATTATCAAGTCTACCCGTTGCTCAACGAGTGCTCTACAGCACGTTGCAAGTAGCAAAAAATGTAAAAAAAAAAAACATATATAAAGGTCAATCAACTGAATGCATGTGCATGCAAATGCAATAAAAAGCTCAAATTCCTTTTCTGATGTTTAGGAAACCCTATATGTGAAAGGCGGACATTACGGTCCACATAAGATGTCATTTTGAGTAACCCTATCCCCATCACTTACCATGTATGATGGCCAACAATGACTAGACACAACGGCAACAATTTTTGGCGGTTATTGACTGAAATGATTATTTTGGAATTTCACATAAATATTTAAAATTATATTGGGAAAATTGAAAACTTTAGGACTGAGTTGACATTCATACAATAGATCTAGCATTGATTTGATAATTATCTCTCCTAACATGGGTGGATTTGGTCAGGTGATATAGAAATAATACTTTAAGATAAATCCTATGTCCTAGGCATTTTCTTTTTCTCAGACAAATACCTTTTGTTCTCAACAAGTGTTGACACCTAAATTGTGACTAAGTATTTAGGCTTAAATTGTATAGAAAATTAGGGATCAATTTGGCCCCAACAAAAAGAATTTTCACATGTATGAATATTATTTGCATCTATTTTTCCCTATTTTCGGATAATAACCTTTAAAACAGAAGAAGAAACATCTTAGGGCTCGGCGTGAACCCAGCCCCTATTCATCTTCCCCCCACCATGTAGGCCCAAGCCCATCCGATCTTCCTTTCTACTTGGGTCTAGGGCCCAGCCCATTCTTTTCCCCTCGTAGCCCAGCCTTGTGCTTCATCTTCTTCTTCCTCCTCCCTCTACCTCTGCAGCTCATGCCTAAGAAAGACAACACGTGGAAGACGACGACGCACTGGAGCAGAGGGGGCGGCCAGCGCGAAAACTAGCGGGAGACTCAGATGGATGGGATGAGCCTTCAATGCGGCCGAGCTAAGGAGCAAAGTAGGGATAGGCCTGCTGCGGAGCGGACGGTTGACAGGACGCCGGTTCGGCCAAGGGAAAGCCGGTCGGCGCACCGAGGACTAGCGGTCGAAGCTCCTCTGTCGACCGACCTCCTCGGCCTATAAATAGAGGAGGGAGTCGGGTGAAAGGGGGGGGGGGGCTTTGAAGAGACATCCGAAGACTAGATCTGAGGAGGGGCAGGGAGAGAAAAACAGGAGAAATGGAGGGGAGAGAAAATCTGAAAGAAAGAGATCTGAGGACAAGAAGAGAGAGCGAGAGGCGGTAGTGGGGCGAAATCCGAGAGGTTGAGAAAGAGGGATGGTCGTGAGACCGATCCCTCGTTGCCGCGTGCGAAGCTATTTGCTTGGCCCGATAACACTGCCGTTCAACCATCGACAATGCCGCCTGATCACGTCGCTTCTATCGTCATCCGCCTCCATAGCCGTCACTGTCTCTTTGCCAACTCGGCTGCTCATGAGCTCGGACAAGCCTCAAGCCGACGAGCTCTCCGTCGGCCCTACTGTCGCCCACTGCCTCGTTGTCACGTCTGCCGATCCCTCCCGCCATCTGCGCTGTTGGTTGCGGCCAGGCCGTGACGCGCTCGGTCGCCCCCATCAGCACCATGGTGAGGCTGAGAGAGAGAGAGAGAGGCAACAACGGCTTCCATCTGGGTCAAGAGTTGGGTCGAGTGGACACCAACCGGGTGGGGTTTCAGTTATTCGGGCCGGCTCGGTATGGTTGTGCATGGACTTACAAGGTCGTGGGCTTGGCTTTTCTTTAAATGAGACTTGGGCCTGGGAAGAATTGATTTGAATTGAGCTCTAAATAGAGCCCAATCCGATCTTACTCAAGATGGGGGCCGAGTTTGGCAAGCCCTAGTCAGTCCAGGTCGGGTCGAGCTCGATCGGGCTTGGTAGTCGGACCCGGATTTGCGGGCTCGCCGACCTTAGGTCGGTGCGACCCAAAGACCCAAACCGGGTCCTTTTTAAATATTATATTATTTATTTAATACAAAAAATATAAAAAAAAATTATATTTTCCAAAACATAGAAAAAAAAGGAAAAAAAAAATTTTGTCCACAAATGCATGAAAAATCCTTGAAAAAGCCAAAATAAGTTTTTCTCCATAAATGCACAAAAAATCTTTGAAAATCAAAAAAAAAAATAATGGGGCCGACATCAAAATTTTTCTTGGAAGCTTTAAACATTTGGTTAGACATCATTTATTAGTCAAGAGCAACTCTATATAGGGGAAAATTACCGAAACAATTCTAAATCTATTGCAACTTTTTCATTTCGTCCTAAACCTTTTTTTTGTCAAGTTAGTCTTAAATATTTTGTAATTATGTCAATTCAATCCATCTAGCCAAACTCGGCCGACCGACAAATGCTAATGGGCAATTTTTTTATTTTTCTATTTTATTTTATTCTTTTTCTTTTTTCCTTTTCAAGCCCTTCCTCTGGCCTATTGCTGCCGGTCAGAGGTGAGGACCTAGCCAGGCTTGCCCCCATTGGGAATTGGTGAGGGGAATCCTCACCCAGTGACAATGAGGTTGCCGTCACCATGGTTCGGTTGGGCGACGCTTTGCCTCGCCCAGCCATGGCGATGGCGAGCCTCACTGGCCTTCGCCTCTGGTTGACAACGATTAGCCAAAGGAAGGGAGAAGAAGGGGAATAAAAAAAGAAGGTGAAAAAAGAAAAGAATAAAAAATTCAAAGATCAATAAAAAATCAATAAAATTTTGAAAATAAATAAAAAATTATTTTTTAAAAATTGCGGCGTCAGCGTTCTCGGAAGGCCAATGTTCACATCAGCGTAGCTGACCAAATTTGACCGGATGAACTAAATTGACACAATTAGAAAAATTTTAGGAATGAATTGGCCAAAAAAAAAAGGTTTAGATCGAAATGGAAAAATTGCAATAGGTTTAAGACTATTTTGATCATTTTCGCCTCTTTATGGAGAGGCATAAACAAGCTGTGTTAAGTCGATATGTTGTCGAACTTAGAGCTCCACTCAACTCGCGTATTCAGTGCTTGAAATTTGACTTTGATTTTGATCAAGCATTAACCTTATTGCTTGAGCCTCACTTGATTAAAATGTCGAAATACTTGAACTCGACTCAACTCAATTAAACTAAATTTGAATGATTTCAGTAAGAAAAGATCAAGAATTTATTATTATTGGGAGTCCGATCATGGGTGAGCTAAAGTCAAAGCAAAGTTGAATAATCCTCATTGTGATTAGTCTAATCATAAGCTTTGCGTTTTTAGACCAAGGAAAGAAATTACGATGATGTAATCATTGCAACCGATGCCTGATGATTAGGGGTGTTAAATGGGTGGGTCATGTCGGGTTTGGGTTGAGTCGAAAATGGTCTGACTCATATCGACCCATTTAATCCGTTTTGACCCATTTTTATACAATGTAAATTTGATGATCCATACCCGATCCGACCTATACCCAACCCATACCCAACCAATATTACCAACACATATTAATATTTAACTTAATTTAAGAAAATTTACTCCCAGTTATTTAGTCCACTTTAAACTTTTCACATATAAATTATTTGAATAAAAATTTCACATCAAATTTATAAAGTAAATTAAATAATAAAAAATTATTTATTTAGTTATTTGAATCATGCAAAAGAAGAACAATCTAATACTAGGAGTCTCGCCGGAGAAAACAAAGCGTAATTCCTAGGGGGAAAATTGAATTATTAATTATTCCAACCACCAATTCAATAAGGAATTCCAAACTTCTTATTATAAAGCACAATACGTGGTCTACTAAGGTTTTTCATTTTTCTATTTTCATTTCATTATTTTTATATGTCATCGATTCTTTTTTAGTACTGATAAACACGCAACAACTACTTATGTTAGCTGTTTTGCCCAAGCACTTTGATAGAATAAGCAGAAATATATAATTATCGACTCCTTAAGTTGCTTGTCAAACTATAGAGAAATCTTACACTAAATTAAGAATTTTTGGAGCAATAGGATTGACAGTACTCAAAAGAACTCTCGCATAGTTTATTTCTGAGTCATTCAACATGCGGACAAGGTTTGTCTATGCGAGTAGTTTGGATTAGGGCTCGCCAGCCCAAGTTCTATAATGGCTCGCTTGCCCATATCTAAGCTAAGCTCTAGTTGGCAACGGCAAACTTGGGATTGGCGATGGTGACGGCAGCATGACGGCGGGATCGACAACGGAGGTTAAGAACGCATAAAGGAGGGGGATGGAAGGAGAGAGATGATAGGTCTACCTAATAACTCATTCAACTCATATTTTATCCATATTTAACTTTCACTTGACTCATATTAGATCCATATTTAATTTTCACTTAACCCATATTTACTCTTACTTAACTCATATTTGACCCATTTAACTAAAAGTGAGTCATAATATGGGTTTATGACCCATTTTAACACATCTACTGATGATAATGCACTTTTCGTTGCATCTCGAAGCATGGTGCTTGGTCTGAATTCTAGTTTATGTTTGATTTGCGCCGTTGCTAAATATTAGTTTAGTATTTCATAATTAATAATTTCAAATTATGGTAAATAAATTATATTATTAATAAGGTACAGTTGAGTAAGAAAATTATCGTCCAATGAAATTCCTAGGTCTTATGACAAAAATACAAGAATTTTCATTTCATTCAATTGCCGCGGTTCATCAAATAAATATATTATTTCATTCTAGTCTATTTCACTCCATTTTTTTTCACATTCTCTAATTTCATTATATTTCACTATATCCAATGCAACACTATATGCATAAGTATGGCAAGTGGTGTAAATTATTGTAGATCTCGAGTTAGGATTGTTAACCCCCCTCCCCCCTATAATTTGACTAAAGACATGACATCCTAGTTATATTAATGACGATCTTTGTCAACCCGACCTTAATAGATTGTACGAGTGCATTATTTCCTTCCAACCATACCTTTAATTAGTAGGTTACAAGTTATGTCTATCCCCACATGAAAATGTAAGGAAAGTTAGATGGGAGCGATGCGTGATTATAACCCATCAATTAGAAACAAATTGTTATTGACTAGTTAATTTAACAATATGAACATTTATTGCATAAAGTGTACATAAACAAGTGAAAGAAAAGGAAAGGGCGTTTGCTTTTACAAGTGATTTTCTCTTTTGATTTTAGTAAGAGTTTTGACTTTTACTTAAATTGCCAATCTGGTGATTCATTTCGTTTTATAAAAAGACAAAAATATTAAGCAAATTTAAATTGTCTAGAATGTTTCATCGAATTGAAGAAATAAAATGATATAATTTTATTTATCTTGATGGAAGAGACAATAGGCATTTCAAGAAGGCTTTTGAACCTCAACCAAATCATAAAAAATAGAGTAACTCAATAATTTCCCACTACACAATTTATTATTTTCAAAATCACAATTTAGAAAAATAAATGTCAACATCCGTTTTTCCTTAATGGAGCATCTCGAGAGGTTTTTGACATCAACACGAGGAAGTTCCACAAAAGAAAAAAGAGAATAGTCGAAAACAAACAATTTACCAAAGGAAAAGGAAACATAAAAATGAGAAAAAATATTTTATTTATCAATTTTGCATTTTTAGGTGGAAAATCGGAACGTTGAAAAAAGATGCTCAAGCACATGACTTTTTACCACTCCACGTGACCCCACGCGCGAGAGCCCATGAGTAGGGTTCTCGGCAGTCACCAAATGAGGAATAATTTGGAACAGATAGTGAATAGTCCAAAAAGCCCTGCCTTCTCTCGTGGCCACCGACAATTTCCAGTCCAGAAGGGCCTGGAGACAAGGGAGGGTATTTCTGGGATTTCAACACCCAGGTCCCCCGCGGAGGGGACACGACCCACTTGCTCCGCACCCCACGCTGTTACGGTGGTCCCCCCCGGCAGTGAATGCCCATAGAGGCCATGCATAAGGAAGAAGGAGGTGACCACCCACCTCGACTCGTCATCCTCTTATCAATATTAAGATATTTATTTAATTTTACAAATATCTTATTTGATAACACATATTTAATAATTACTTAATAAATCTATAAATAGACCTATGTACTATTTATCAATACATTAAAAGTCCCTTTCACATTATTACATTTTAAAATATAAAAGGAAATATGCTCATGCATGAATCCCTAGCCTACGAAACGCCAATGATCCAAGCAGTGGGGCCCACGTCGACCCAATCACCGGGCTGGAGGGCCCATGCACCGTACATACAGCTGGAAGCCACGCTCAGACCGCTTTGGAAGACTTCCAAAGTCTTCGAGCTCCGTTTCCTCGCTGGACACCACACCACTCCTTTGAGGCCCGAAGTTTTTCCGTGTGCAAAGCAGGACGACAACGACCTTCTTCGCAGACCCAGCGATCAACGTCCCCTGGTCGTCCCGAGCGACTCCGGCAACCGGCCCCTCCGACGAATCGGCCAGCCGGTACCAGGAGCCATTGATATCCATCTTCGCGAGGCCCATTTTCAGGTAGCGACCCCGAGCACGGTACGATTCTTGTCTGACTTATTCTGCATTTGCCCTGAAGAGTTAGGTTTGATGAGATTCTTGCTCAGGATGAGTGTGTTGTCCACAATCAAGGCTGGATCTGGTGGTCGGGACTGAATTACCCCTTTGTTGCGTTTCTACCTGTGTAATTGGACCAAAGTCTCCCTCGATCAGCTTCTTAACAAGACTAGACAAATGAATTTATGAAAAAGATTACAGGCTAATCTCAAACCGATCCAAAAATTTAAGTTTTTAGAAGAATCTGTGATTTAGTATTTGATTTCATGATACTAATTATTGTGCATGTTTGTATATATGTTTAAAATTGACTTTTATATTTTACTTTTTGAGTTTTTGGTTTTCTTAAGTCTTGCGGATCGAATTTGTTGATAATTAATCTTTTCCAGTTTCCTAGATCCACATATAATGTTTCACAATCTTCTAAAAAATTTGAATAGTATTTTTAAGATTTGTTTTTGGGTCCATAATAGTGTTTTTAAAATTGGCAATATTGAAAAGGTACATTCTTTGCTTAGAAAATGCGTATAAAACATCCATCAAATAAACTCTCCACGTATACAATCTTTTGTTGAAAAAGTCTTCCTAGAATTTCGTGAGTGGAGAAAACTATTTGGAAAAAGCAATGTTATATAGGCGTTTCATAGTATTGACTTACAAATGATGTGGATCATTGAGACTTGAATATAATACGGTCATCTAAATGCTTGCTTTTTGTTTCATTGCTATTATGTAACTGAATTATATATTGATAATCTCACTCATGATATATTCACGCGATATGTTGGTGGTTGAAACCTTCAGTTAGCCAAGAGCAAAGGCCTCTCTTGTTCACACACGAGGGAGAGAGCTACTGAAGCTAAAGTTAAAATGGACAGCTCAGAGGCAGGAACATCATCGGGAAGCGAGTATCAAGTGTTCTTGAACTTCAGAGGACCCGACACTCGTAGCGGATTTACCGACTACCTCTATCATAGCTTGACCGATGTCGGCATTTGCGTCTTTCGAGATAGTGAAAAGCTCCATGTTGGTGAAAGAATCGATGGGGCGCTCCAGAGAGTGATTGACAACTCTAGAATCTACATCCCAATCTTCTCTCAAAACTACGCATCGAGCCAATGGTGTCTCCGCGAGCTCGCGCAGATTGTGAAGAACCTCTAGAATAAAGAGATCCTACCTATTTTCTTCGACGTGGAACCTAACGATGTTAAGATGAAAACCCCGTCGTATCGCGATGCCATTCACAATTTGGAGTGCGAGAAGACGCTGAGCACTAAAGAAACAGAGTCTTGGAGAAAGGCTTTGGAGGAGGTTGATGCAATAAAGGGATGGGAAGTCAAGAAATACGACGGGTTAGCTTGCTGCATTCTAAGCTCCTTATTTTTCCCTAATATTTTTTCCTGGTTGCACAAACTTAATAAATAATTCATAGAAAGCAGGAACATATTAGATGCAGGTAGGAGGAGAGAATTCAAAAACATAAAAATCATGCTAGAGCTACTAAAATTTTTAGTGTTCTTGATTTCACTAGAGGCACTATCATATATCTATTTTTAATGAAAAAATAAAAAATAGAAACAAATTCTCTTTTTGTTTTCCTTTCTTTGATGGCCTATATAAATTTTGTTTCCTTTTTTACCTCTGTCATTTAGTAAGCAACTCTGACAGCTCTTAGTAAAATTGTAATGCTTCTAGAACTACTACTCAAAACTTAAAAACATAGATATATCACCAATTGAGGTGGGACTTCCACTAACAATACTAAATCGTATGTGTGTATAAAAATGTGAAATTGCTGGAAAAAAGGCATTTTATAAAATGGGTAACAAAGTGGAATAATTGAGTACCATGGATGTTCCTGTTAATAATTTGATCTTTCAATTAATACATCAGACATTTCTCCTCTTGAACTTACAATGTCCCACTTCTAAGGTTGTCCCATGAATATAACTGATAAAATGCTAATTCGTCATGCATAGATATTTGTACATTTATCTTGCAAAAACAAGATTAACATAATTTGAAGGTTGTTAATCACATGTTGGGATCAAGTCAATTTCAGGGTGTCATGACACAATGCGACACGCGACACCTAGCAATGCGCATGAAAAGCGCATATATGGAAGTGATGTAGATTGATTTTTTTGATGGTTACATAAGATTACCATGAAAAATCAAATCCAAAATCCTTTGGGTGGATTCTGTCTTTCTCGTGAAAACGTTTGTTTAATGCATGCTTATCAAGTATGCGTAAGTTTGTACAACAAATTAAATGACAAATGTTAAGTTATTAAAAGGGATAACTAAGAAAACCTTACATTCAATATGAAATTCGAGAGGACACGCCTTGATGGTTGATGTCTCATTAGTTATTGAATTCCTGCACAGTTAAGCAGATGCACAGCAACTCCTAGGAAATGAAAAAAAAAAAAATGATCTTCCTTTGAAGTCTGATGGAATTTGTATCACGAATGAAATGTCATTACTAGATTGTTTCTTTTCGCATTTTTCCCCTAATGAAATGGTTTTCCTTCATGACAGTCAAGGCAAACTAATCAAGTTGGTCGTTGAGGTGGTTTTGGATAGGTTGAAGACAAAGCAACAGTTGGTGCCTAAACATATAATTCGAATCAATGATAAAGTGGAAGCAATAAGAAATTTGTTAGATGTAGAATCTGGAGGTGTGCGGCTCATTCAAATTCATGGCATGGGGGGTATCGGTAAAACGACTCTTGCCAAGGTCGTGTTCAATGAACTTTCTCCCCACTTTGGAAAGTGTTGCTGCTTCCTTGAAAATGTTCGAGAAAGGTCGTCAAGAACTGATGGCTTAATTGAATTACAGAAGAAGTTATTATCTGAAATAGGCAATGCTGCAGGAACAAAGGGCATCGATGAAATTGGCCATGGAATGAAGAGGATCGAAGACACACTTTGCAATAAAAAGGTCCTCATTGTACTAGATGATGTTGATGAAAGAAAACAAGTGGATATATTAGTTGGAAAAGGTGCTTTGTATTCAGGGTCTAGAGTTCTAATTACTACTAGAAATGTGGATGTTTTGCCGAGCACTAAACCAAAGTACGAAATGAAGGTGTACGAAATGAAGCTAATGAATATTGATGATGCGCTTAAGCTCTTTAGCAAACATGCATTTGATGAGGACTGTCCTTCCGATGATCTCAAAGATATTTCAAAGGATATTGTACATGCTACCGGAAGACTTCCATTGACTATTGAAGTAATTGGTTCATTTCTCAAAAATAAAACACAAGAACTATGGAAAGAAAAATTGGACGAGTTACACAAAGCACCTCCAAAGAATGTTTTGGAAAAGTTGAGAATTAGCTATGATGCATTGACTCCTGAGCAACAACAAATTTTTCTGGATATTGCATGCTTTTTCATTGGTAAGGAAAAGACAAACGCAATTCACATGTGGAGAGATTGTGAACTTTTCCTAACTACTGGAATTACAGTCCTCCAAAACATGTCCTTGATAAAGATTGGAGGACACAATGAGTTTTTGATGCACGATCAGCTCAGAGATCTCGGAAGGGAGATTGTTCGTAATGAAAATCTGATGAATCCTGAAGAGCGTAGTAGGTTATGGATTAAGGAGGAAGTCCTCAATGCAATAAAGACAAAGAAGGTGGAACACTTAATGAGAAAACTGATAAATTCTCCTTTTCTTCTTGGTTTTAATAATTTTTCTTGATAA
Organism: Corymbia citriodora subsp. variegata; assembly: GCA_014858505.1. Classification (NCBI taxonomy): domain Eukaryota; kingdom Viridiplantae; phylum Streptophyta; class Magnoliopsida; order Myrtales; family Myrtaceae; genus Corymbia; species Corymbia citriodora. Next base: position 38,730,149 of record CM026415.1, read on the forward strand.
GATAGAATGCTGAATACTGCTTGTTTCTTGCTTTCATTTGCAGATGAAGAACGTCGAAGCAATGGAACTGGATTTGATGCCTCGACAAGAATCTATCAAAAGTGAAGATATTGGAAGGTTTGAAAAGTTGAGGTTCCTTAGACTTGAAGGAGGAACCTTTGTTGGTGATCTAATGGATTGTTTTCCCAAATTAAGATGGATTTATTGGTATGCTTTTGTTTTAAATTCTGAGCTGACCAATATGTGCTTAAAGAATGTGGTTGTCCTTGAATTTTCAATGGTTGATATAGACGATCTGAAGTTTCAAAGCTTAATAAAGGTGTGTCATATGCTTATTTCTATTCTTTGTCCTTGAAAGCAATAGTTGAACTGTTCCTCCATTTGATAATGCATTCACTTTTTACAGGAGGCAAGAAAATTGAAAGTTCTTAGTCTTGATGATTGTAATGGCATAACCAGAATACCAGACTTATCAGGATGCTCAACTTTAGAGAAGCTGAGTTTTTGGGATTGTGGTCGTTTAAGGAGGATTGATGGCTCTGTTGGGAAGTTAAAGTGTCTGATATACTTGAGCATTCGTAATTGCAATGAACTTGAAGGTTTGCCTAAAGAAATCGGAGACCTACAGAATCTGAAGCTTTTTGATTTAGAGGAATATTTTGGAGTAGAGGAACTACCAGAATCTATATTTAAGTATAAATCATTAAGGGAGTTGCGGCTTTCGAATTCAGTTCCAGTGGAGTTACCGGGTGCTATCGGAAAGCTTGAGAATCTAGAAGTGCTTTATGTCAAAGATAGTTTGAAAGGTCAACTTCCTTATGAAATTCGTTTGCTTCCGCGGCTTAAAAGACTGGTGTTGAAACGTTGTTATGAAATCCAAGAGTTGCCGACACTCCCAACTAGTTTAACCCATCTGGAAATGCGACATACGCCATTGCGGGTTGTCCCAGACCTCTCAAACTTGACTAATTTGGTTGAGCTGGACTTAATGGTCGTCTCTGAAATGCGAGATACGCCATTGCGGGTTGTCCCAGACCTCTCAAACTTGATTAATTTGGTTGAGGTGGACCTAACGGTCATCAATCCATTGCAGGTTGTCCCAGACCTCTCAAACTTGACTAATTTGGTTGAGCTAGACCTAACGGTCGTCTCTGAAATGCAAGATATGCCATTGTGGTTTGTCCCAGACCTCTCAAACTTGACTGATTTGGTTGAGCTGGACCTAACGGTCATCTCTGAAATTGATGAGCGAGATGGAAGAATTCATACTGGTGACTCAAGGTGGATCGGGAACTTAAAGAATTTGTCAAAATTAATCCTCAATGGCTCTCAAATGCAAGAGATTAAATTGGATGGGCTTCAACTTCCAAATTTAAAGGTGCTTTCTCTTCGCAAATGTGAATGGCTCGAGAAATTCATGCTATCCAGCATGAGGAACCTCAAAGAGGTCTCCATGTATGAATGCCCAAAACTAGATGAGATCCGCATTGCTGGGGTTTTGGAATCGTTGGAGAAATTGTCAATCAATGTGTGCTACTCCTTCGGAAGGTTAGTGTACGACGACATACAACGGGAATCTTCTTATGAATCTTCACTAATCCTTGCATCAGGAGTCTTTAAGAAGTTGCGGAAGCTGTGGCTACAGAGATGCGATGAGATACTCAGTATTCAATTTGTTGATACGTTGGAAGAGTTGTCAGTTATTAACTGTCATCGTTTGCGAAGTCTTGATTTGTCAAACTTAAAGAGCCTCAATACCTTGAATATAGATGACAACCGTGAGCTTCAGACAGTCGAAGGGCCATGACCAGGTGGAGTTTTTGAGCGAGTCAAGACTTCTTTGCCGCCAATCGTTGGAAAGTTTGGTTGATGTATTGCCCACCCAATTGCCAGATGATTGCCACTTATTTATCTCCAGTTGTTCGAAACTTGGGATTGAGCACTGGGGCTCCGTCCAGGATTTCAAGAAGAATTATAAGGTGAGTCAGAACCATCCACAACAACTTTAGGCAGATTGCTAAAAGTTGTGGAAATTCAAAATAACAATCATACAAACGTAAATTAAACTTCGACTCACTTTTAAAGCCAGTTAAAGCACGTTATGTTTTCTCTTTTTCTTTTTTTTTTCCTAATTTTTTGGTACATGAGAAAGTTTCATAATTACAGTAAGAGAAGTTCAATTTTTATCACAAATATTTGGAAAAACTCCATATTGTTGGAGATATATATATAGAATAATTTAGAGCCTATTATTTAAAATGTTTTCTTGTTTTGCATGAAACAAATGGTTTTATTTAGCTTTTTTTTCTACGTAATATACTTCAACCTTTTTTTGTCTATTTTCTTATTTAATATCAATTATTATGACAATGACTTTCATGATTTACGATATTTACGACGAAAATAGAACATTAAAGGAAAACTTACAAAAGTTGTAATCGAGTCATAAAATTTATCAATTTAATACAATTGAGTCTTTTTTTTTAATTTTATTAAATTTGATTAACGAAAAATGCCTATCACCTATTTTTTATTCATTTCTCTTTCCTAAGTGGCACAGAGCTTTAAAAAAAAAAGTTTTGTCTGCAAAATCGTCTACTGGATTGCCCCAAATTCCCAAAGCCCTAATTGAGTTTTCTTCCCAAGTTCTCCTCACCTCTTCACCGGTCTTTCTCGTCCATAGTGTAAGCTTGTTCTTCGTCCGACTGTCCCCCTTCTTCTTCATCGTCGAGTCCCCAAATTTCTTCTTCGTTCGAGCGCGACAACGTCGAGTCCTCGCACAGCTACTCGATGGGGCCAACGACGAACGTCGAGTCCTCTTCGTCCGAGCCCGACGGCATGAACAGAGGTGTTAAAATCCCCTTTTCTTGTATTTTGCTTTCGTCCCGATGGAGATATCTGAACTCATTTTGAGGTATTTTGTCTTGTGGATTGAATCAGTCTGAAGTTTGGGAATGATGTCAATGAGTATATGTACAGACACAGGAAGTTCTTGCGCTTGTCCAAAACTAGTCTTAGCAAAATAAGAGATGGGATCGTCCAAAAAAAGAAAAAAAACACACGGATTGTTTGCACGATTTTGTTTGGGTTAATTAAGGCGGGAGCAACTATATTTAATTCTCAATTCCGTGGTTATCTGCTTCGGAAACATGCTAAAAAAATTTGGGGATTTGGCTTGATTATCATGCATACCACCCCTTCAATATTTTCTGAAAATTCAATTTCAAATTATTATGAATACGTCTTTTGGCCAGTGGAGTCAAACTAAAGGTGTCATCTTTACTTAAAAGTGCTATTTGCTCACTCAGAATCTCCAGAATATCCATTATTGTACAATTTCTTTAGTATTGTATTTTGGATATATTCTTTAGAGCTTGAATTAGCCTATATAATTTATTTGACTATCTAAAGGTGCTGTTTTGTTTTGGAGTGCCGATTTTTCAAGGACAATTTGGTCTGAGGTGTTGAAGCTTTTACTGCTAGAGGACCATTTGTGCTTTGGGTTAAAACGTTGTCAGTGTTACAATCATCCACATTAGATGGCAATTTAGGCAAGACGATATTCCTTTTTCTTGTTTGATGTTGCGAAATTTGTTGCTTAGAGCCCTTCAGGCAATGAATCAAAAACCCAGATAAAAGGTGTTTGTTTATGAATCTTAAAATTGGTCTAGTCAGTTCTTTATCAAATTGAATTTGAGTTAGGGCCAAAATGTGGTAATTAGTTGTCCTTCCTCTGGTGAGGCCGCGAAAATGGTGAAATACAATGCCATGGGTTTGTTAATGTCTCTGGTTTTTGCAGGAGGAAGAGAGTGTGTCAACTACATCAACAGATGAATTCATGGATTGGTATGCAGACCAATTGATGGTTTATCAGATGTCTCTAGGGTCAGAAGAATACCATGATGCAGGCGAGCAAGCAGCAGCCCCTTCAACAGGCCCAGCAGCAGCAGCCGCTGATCCTGCAGAACTCATCGGGGAGCTTGAGCTTCAACAGCAACATGTCACTGTTGAGGGAGGACAAGGAGATGTTGAGGTTGGCTCTGTCCACTTTCAGGGCCGAGGAGGAGGAGATCAAGAGGAAGAAGATGGAGGCCCATGACCGCGTCCTCTCCCACCTGGGTCAGGTAGAGGAAGAGACCAAACGCTTGGCCACTACCCACAAGGTACACAAATCAGAACTGGAGCTTTGGGTTTGTTAATGTCTCCAGTTTTTGCAGGAGGAAGAGAGTGTGCCCGCTGCATTAACAGACTGATTGATGGTTTGGTGCGCAGAGGGCAGCGCACAAGAACGAATGCGTGTACCAGGAAATATGGTGGAACTTTATTTAAGGTAACTTCCCATCGGTAGACTAGCCATATGCCTGAAATTTGAACACCTTGGTTTGGTTGCATTCAGAGGGGACTATACTGAAGTTTAAATACTTGGTTTATCAGACGTCACCAGGGTTAGAAGAAGACCATGATGCAGGAGCAAGCAGCAGCCCCTGCAACAGGCCCAGCAGCAGTAGCTGATCTTGCAGAACTCTCCAGGGAGCTGTCACTTCAGCTGCAACATGTTGCTGTTGAGGGAGGACAGGGAGATGTCGTGGTCGGCTCTGTCCACTTTCAGGGCCAAGGAGGAGGAGATCAAGAGGAAGAAGATTATTCACAAGGTACGCAACATGAAATCCCCACATGAAAATTGTTTACTTTGGGCCTTTTTCTTTTCTATGTTCTGGTAATAGCAAATAAGGGATGAGGGTTTTTGCGGTTATATTCATGGAGAGTTTTTTTGTTACTTTGTTTTGGGGAATGAACAGCAAAACAGAAGCGAAGATGATGGTGGCAAGGATAAAGCTGCTGAGGAGCAAGAGACAGGCAGTGGTGAAGCAGATGAGGCATGACATTGCGTTGCTTCTTCAGTCTGGTCAGAATGCCACTGCTCATGTCCGGGTACATCTAGTTCTTCCACTACGACTTGCTTTTGGTTATTGCATTGGTAGTTAGTGTGGCTTTTTATATTGGACGAAATTTATGTCTGTGTTGAGAGAAATTGGTCTTGAGAAAACAGGGTTACTCTCAAATTTCTGTTGGTTTTTGTACATCTAATTTATAATTAGAATGCTTCGAGCGTGCTGAACTTGAAATAGTCATATCGGTTATTGGTTGCATTCAGTCATTTGTATAATCCGGTGCGAAAAAATTCATATTAAGAAGAATTTTTGAGATTATGAATCTGCATTTTGTTTGATTCATGAAATGTTCTATACATACCACAGACTAGAAGACTTAACATTCGAGCAGGAATGCTTTTATATCCAAATCAATCACTTGAGACTTTGGCATTCTGATTGACGAGGCTGGTAAGAAAATATCATGGACCTACCTAAAAAGCCTAAAAGGTGGCTTGCATGTGTCACTTGATACAATGAATTGGACCTACAAAATGGCGTAGCATTATGGAAATTGCTCTCTAATGTGGATGAGGGCTTGTGTCTGACGCGCCCGAAAGTGACATGAAATCGACGGCCACGAATCCAAGCCAAGGGACCTGACAAAAGCCAAGCAAAATCCCAAGCCGCACATATGATGATTTCAATAGGACTCGAAAGAAACTAATGAATTCAGCACAAGAACGAGTATTTCCCACAGGTCTGCAAATACGCGGAAATATGGTGGAATGGTTGCTGCTCAAGGGGGTTGTCATTTCATTGTCTCGCTTCTAGGGCACCTCTGATAGTATCCAGATGAGCGTGTGCTAGTTACACCTGGTGACTTAGCAGGCAATTCATAAATATGTTACACTATACATGAGGCCAAAGCTGATAAGTTCACTAGAGATTTTTCCTAACAGAATGAGAAGGAATCAGAAGTTCTCCAAAAAGAATGGTAAGAACGATGGAAGCTTTCTGTTAGATTGCCAATTAGCCAACAACTTTCCATTAGAATATCTAGTTTTCAGCAGTAAACCAACTCTCAAGCGTGAAATGGGAACAAGTACGGAAGATGAGGGAAGTAGGATTTTCAGTAGTTCAACCTGACACAAATGTAGACACTCATCTCAATAAACTATGGAAGGCTTAGAAACTTCCCACCAACTCTTGTATTAGACACAACCAGCACAATGACACAACGACCGCATAGAACAGCTGATCGCAAAAGCATTGAAGAAATTGGTGACATTTAAGAGCAAAGCGTTGGCCATGTTTCAATGCGAAAGTAAAGTGTTGACTCCTGTTTTGGACTATAATAATGCTACGAAGAGAATGATCACCCAGAAACTTTACATCCTGCAACACTTTGAATTCTGCCTTATTTTCTGTTTACATGCTTGGACTCCTATTCCTTAGTAGGCCGCCATTATGTATGTGCGAAAGAGAGAGAATCTATTAGAAGAGCTCGCCAAATGTAGACTACCTAAAGACAAGGAACATAAGAGAACTCAAAACATATGCAAGCCTCTCCAAGGAGCTGCAAAGCGAGATACATAACTGCCCATGACAGACAGGTTTTCTTTTCTGTGTCCCAAGTGTAGTCTCGTGATATACAAAGCAAATCAGAACTGGAGCTAACAAAAGAGTGGATAAAACGATGATGATGATTGCAATGTGAGATCCTGATGCCAATAGAAGGGTACCCACAGCACCGGATGCTAACTGAGGACCAAGTCTTGTTATTCGAGATGAGGAATGACTGAACAATAGAAGCCGCTTACCAGTAGAATGAACGAAGAAGAAGGAAAGGAGATATAGGTAGGTCGGAAAAGCTACCTTAAGGAGATATACAGGAGGATGGACAAATAAGAAGCGGCTCTCCACGAATAAGGACACTTCGGATGAAAGACAGATGAAGTGCAGAAACTTGAAAAGAAATCTCAATTAGGGCTTGGAAATTTGAGACAAACCTTAACGACGACGGTTATGCACACAAATTCTTTGAAGCTCTGTGCCAATATGAGAGAAATAAAAAAAAAATGCCACATCTGCAGTTTCCGTTCATCAAATTAGACACAGTTATCAGAAGGATTTGATTGTATCAAATTGACAAACTTTAGGACTCAATTACAATTGTAAGTTTTACGACTCAATTGCACTTTCACAAAAAAATTTAGAACTTTCGGTGCACTTTTCCCAACATTAAAAGAATCAAATACTCATTACCCAACTCAAAAAAATATCACTAAGGGAGATGTTTCAAGAACACAACTTACATGGTCCACCTCTCCCTTAAATTATTAGCACGGTTTAAAAACCATTAGCGTCACGCTTGCTGGCTTGCGGGGAATGAAGTAGCCTATTATTTAATGGGACAATGCACTAAAAGCGTCTAAGATAAGGTATTTCATTTGAAAAAAGAAGAAGAAAAAAGCTATAAAAGGCGCGATGGAGATATAAATTTATTTGAAGTAGTTTGTTGATGCAAAGTTTAATTTGATGTTAATGGTTAGATATCAGACTGAGTATGACACTCAGTTTCTCAATCCCATGCACGAGCTGAATTCTCTATAGGGCACACGCATTCGAGATTAAACTCAATTCAACTCGATCACTAAAAACTTATAAACTAAATCACAATGTAAAGCTCCAACTCCATCTCTAGTTCTCACAAAAAAATTAATAAAAAAAAGTAATCTTATGCTTTCATTTTCATTCATCCTTTAAATTATTAAGGATTAATATTTTGAAAAATCCAAAACTGATACATCTGTGATAAATTTACTCTAAACTAATTTGTTCAAAGTTCCAAATAGTTCAGTATTTTCAAACAAGTAAGCGGGCTGGTTGGGCCTAGCCCCGGCCTAAGCAATGCCGCCCATGCCCAGCCCAAACATCCATTGGGCTCAAACAAATAGCGAGGCTTGTTGATGCAAGCCAATTTTCTCGGCTAAGCCTGCCCATTCATGATGGACCCCTTAGGCGAACATATACATGATCAAGTCTATTAATTACTTAACAAGCTCTCTACAACACGTTGTGATTAGCAAAAAACATTTAAATATAAAGTATATAAAGGTCAATTAACTGAATGCATGCTCATGCAAATGCAATAAAAGTTCAAATTGCTTTTTCGATGTTTGGGAAACCTTGTACGTGAAAGGGTGAAGAGATGCTCATGCTCAACCGTTTCCTCATATAAAAGATGAGAGAACGGTTTTCTCTGATCCAGCCTCCTCAAATTTTTATTTTATTTTTTAAATAGTCTGGGTCGACATTACTCGAAGTGGAAAGATCTTAAGCCTCTTTCTCTATACAACCAATTGCATGCTAAGGTGGAGTCCCAAGAAGTTCGTATCGAAAGAGTTCAAGGAGGCGAGGGTATTACTGCTTCATGCTTGGTATACAATATGCAACCAATTTCAGATGGTGGAACTCCTATCGAACTTCCTAATGGTTATGGTTTTCTTTATAAAAGCAACCGAGCCAAACACATGTTCAGAAAGTATTCTCCATGGCCGACATCGATTCTCCAAAGGGGTTCGAGAGCTGAGGAACTTGGGCATGGAATCTGCACAAAACGTTTGTCCTTAGACATGAATATCCGCCTGAGTTATTGTTCAGCCTAGACAGCGGTGAGTACCTCCGGTCGGTGGGATTTCACAAAGAGGAATTCCATGTGAGTCTGGGACGTCTGCGCCTTCGAGCTCATCAAGAAGAGGGAGGACGTCATGGAACTGCGTGGTCTCCATCTTCCGGAATGGGGATATGCTATCGAGTTCTCCTATTTGCTATGTACCACATATCTTCAAGATGATTCTATCTGACCGCCTTCAAAATGGAAGTATGTCAAGTCTCCGTATGGTGACTTTTCCAAGGATTTTGAAGAAAAACCTTAGAACATAAAGAAATTTACCTTTCCTTTCATCTTCTAGTTGTCACCCTTTATTCCTCCTTCAAAATTTTACAAAAACAAGAAAAGTTTTTGGATTTCATGAAAACATTACATGTGATTGGTTACATGGTGTTTCCCCTTAACTAAAGATTAAGGGAAAAAGTACCAAATAGGTCATAAACCTATTGCATTGATATCACTTCATTCCTAAGCTTTTTAATTTAACCAATTTAATTCTAGACCTTTGCACAGTGATATCAATTCAGTCAATCCGGTTAATTTTTGCTAGACGCCGCCATCGCCTCTTTAGCTGCGGGCGAGGCCGCCTTTGCCTGGGGCAAGGCCGTGGCGATGAGTCTGGCCTCGCTTAGATCTAGGCAAAGCCACCTTGCCCGTGGCCTTAGGCAAGGCTAGGTGAGGGCTGCCACCCTCGCCTAGTGGCTGGCAAGGCTCTTAGCCTCACCGGAGCCTCCCCGGTGGCTGTGTGAAGAGGAAGCCCAGGGGGAAGAAGAGAAAAAAAAAAAAGGAAAATAAGAAAAAAATTAATAAAAAAATAAAAACCTAATTGAGCTTTCTTCTCAAGTTCTCCGCACTTCTTCATCAATCTTTCTTGTTCATAGCGTACTCCTTGTTCGTGGAATCCGCTTCTTATTCGTCGATCCTCCCATTTTTCATTTGAGTGTTCTTCTTCTTCGTTGAGTCCCCAAATTTCCACTTCGTTCCAACATGAACATATTGCTCTCCAAGAAACTTATATCTTAGGCGACTAAGACGTCAACCCCATGACATATATTAATATTCTCATCAACCATGTAGGGTATGAGTCAAAAGACTGGGTGAATAGCTGTGGTGTAAAATTGTTTCCATTTGGTGGTTTGGTGATGGTGTGAGAAATCGAACTCATGTGATGTGCCTAATCCGCATACTCAATCCCGTTCCTTAATGACTACACAAATGCCACAAGATTTACGATATTTTTTCACATGATATTGTTCCCTCTTATTTATAGATCTTTTCTCATAATTTAATATCAATGAATGCAGTAAACCTACATATTTGACTTTCGTCGGTATATGTTTGAGGAATTCAGAACATGTTCTACCTAATTTATTGTATATAGTGTACATCGACAAATAGTTTAAACGCAGTAAATAATAGTTTAGTTTATATGCATTACCGATTGATTTGACTGCATAATTTAATCATGTTGTCCTTTTGTTGAAACTTTCTTGAAAGATTGATTGTAATTCTATTTTGCAGGAATCAAGCTCTCATCGGATTTATCCATGTTTTGGACTCTAGAGGGTTGTGAAGATTTGCAGACCACTAGCGTCACACTTGTTGGCATGCGAGGAATGAAGTAGCATATTATTTAGTGGGTCGATGCACTAAAAGTGTTTAAGATAAGGTGTTTCATTTGAAAAAATAAATGCTATAAAGACATAATCAAGCTATAAATTCATTTGAAGTAGTTTGTTGATGCAAAGTTTGACTTGATGATAATGATTTGGTATTAGACTGTGAGTACGACAAAACTTGGATTCTCAACCCATGCTCGAGTTCAATTCTTTATGGGATATGCATTCATAATTAAAATTGATTTAACTCGACTATTGGTAACTTAAAAACTAAATGACAATGTAAAGCTAGAACTCTATCTCTAACTCTCACTAAAAAATATAATAAAGAATGAAGTAATATATTTCTTCATTTTCCTAAAATCCTTTAAAATTATAAACACAGTTTGAAAATCACATGACATTTAGTATTATAAAATTTGACACCTATGACATGGCATCGAAATTAGTGAGATAACCACAAGTGAATATTACATTATAAAGGTTGACTAGTAAATATATATGAAAACTCTTTCAGCTTTGGTGCGTTTTATGTCTTTGTACATATCTCTAGTTACTTTTACCTTGACTTCTTTAGGTTTTGACTAGTTGGACGAACTAAATCCGTACCAACGCTCCAAGTGGTGCAGTATTTTTAGAGAAGTCGGGGCGGTTGAACTAAGCCCTGACCTAAGCACTCCCGCCCATGACCAGCCCAAATATCCAGTGGGCTGAAGCAAATGGCGAGGCTTGCCCATTCAAGCCAATTTTCTTGGCTAAGTCTGCCCATTCCCCAAAGTTGTCATATTAATGATCAGGTCTATTAATTACTTAACATACACTTTGCAACACGTAGCGACTAGCAAAAAATTTTACCGTTTCATGATATCATAACATATTAACCTATTTTTATCGGAAAAGAAAATAAAGTACATAAAGGTCAATTAACCGAATGCATGCATACGTGAATGCGATAGAGGCAGGCCATGTCAATAAATTGTTTTCTGATGTTTGGGACACCTTGTATGTGAAAGGCCAACACATGCTCACACTCAACCTTTTCCTCAAGTAAAATATGAGAAAGCAATTTTCTTTGATCCAACCTTCTCAACTTTTTTTAAATAGTCTGGGCCTATGATATCTCTCTATTTTTATCTTGATTTTGCATGCTATGATTCCCAAGAAGTACATATTGAAGAAGTTCAAGGAGGTGAAAACACATGGTAGGATAATGACCAAGTCTACAGTATCACTGCTTCATGCTTTGTATACAACCGATTTTAGATGGCGGGCTATGGTTTCCTTTATAAAAGCAGCCAAGCAGAAACATGTCCAGAAAGCTATTGTTCAAGGATCAATGATGGACAGTGAAAGCTATTGTTCCGCCTAGACAGTGGCCTGTGCCTCCGATTGGTGGGATTTCGCAGAGATAAACTCCTGCAAGTAGGTGACTTCTGTGCCTTCGAGCTCATCGAGAAGCTATCTTCCAGCATGACGTCGCCCGGCGCAGGTCATTCTCATTCCATTGTTAAAGTTGTACCGTGAACTTTTATTGGGTAAATCTCTTGGGAACGGACGCATCCCATAACTTCAAGATAATTCTAGCTTATGCCCTTCGAAATGGAAGTATATGACACATTTGATCAGATCACTCAACGAATATAAAATCTTCAACTACATTCTAAGAAGTCATTTCTATAATTTTTCCTTTCTTTTCTAGATTCTGCATTTCTTTCTACATTTATTAGAAATAGAAACTGTTTTTTCATATCATAAATACCTACACTCATAGCCACTTCTAGAAAGAACATTTTGATTGAATACGATAAAATTCAACTTTAGTGAATTCACATGAAAATGTGTGCTGTGAATTTTCAAAAGATTTTGACAACCCCCCACACCACATATAGGATGTCGCCTCGTCTAGCTTTTCCGATTCTTCTTCAACTTCTATTTCAAATTTTACAAATCGAAAAGAAAACTTCTTAGATTTCATGAGAATATCACATATGATTGGTTATACAGTACTTTAATTAGAAATCAAGTTATCAGAGTCGCAAGATTTGGAAAAACAACAAATTCAAAATCAAAAGAAGTTGACGTGCTTAGGAGTTATGAAGCTCAACTTGTTAAGACTCTTAAAAATTAAGCCATCACACAACAGCTACGAAACCCCTGAATTATCCATTCTAGATTGCTCTCTTTATGCAATACCAAAGCAAGAAAGGGATAATTATACAAGGTAGGTTCAAAAAGGGAGAGAGATACCCTATGTCCAAGAGAGAATCATTGTAACAATAACACTATGTTGCTGTGTTTCCCTTTTTCGCCTTTGGAAGAAATTTTAGTTGCGGCTTGGACATACAACTGTAGATCGCTAACATAATGTTCAACATAAAAGAGGTCCTATCATCGCCCTAAAATCTTTTCTAGCGTCATACCTTGAAAATGCAGGAATTGTAGTGGCTCTTCCAATGAGCTTTCTTCAACAATGGGTGCAAGTAGTTGTTTTGTTCTTATTTTTTGCTGGACCTAAAACATTTATGACAAAAACAAATAGTGCTCTACAATTATCATTGCACCTTTGGAGATAACACCAACCTCATCCCTTAGAATGTGGCTCATGCCAATTCATTGACTATCACTAAGGCTTGCGACTGGCTAGAGGAAGAAAAAGAAAAGAAAAGGACAAAAAAAAGGATCTTGCTTGATTCTAGTGTTATTCTTGAGAATAAAAATCTAACTTTTTTCTACTTTTTTATTTTGTTTCAAATCTATTTTTGAAAACAAAAAATTTATCAAACAAATTTTTATTTTTTTTATTTTAGAGAATAGAAAAATAGAAAAAATTATTGTTTGGCCAATTATCTAAATAAGGCCTCAGTTTGAGATTTCTCATTGCTTTCTTATCCCAATTCTTATCCCAAAGCTAGAGGGAATCTTGACCGACTTTTCTTTGCACTGCCCTACTTTTGTCGGCTGTTAAGCCGAAGATTTCTCATTGCTTTCTGATTGATCTCGAAGTCAGAGGGAATCTTGACTTTGTCGACCATTTGGCCTCAGATTTCTTTCATTACCCTTTGATATAGGAGAAGCAAGAATTGGCTGAGTGTTACACATACCAAATTGTAGGGGTGTCAATGGGTCGGGTCGGGTCGGGTCATGCTATGACCCGACCCGACCCGACCCGAAACGCATTTGACACGAAAAAAAAAAATTCGGGTCGGGTCGGGTCGGGTCGGGTCGGAGCATATATCCATATGTACTAATCTCCTCAAGAACAATTCCTATTTCCAGGAAATTAAGACATTAACATTATGAGAAATTAAAGAGCAAAAGAGATGATGATCTATCAAGCAAAAGAAATATGTCACCTATGTACAACCTCTACATCTCGGTTAAATAATGGATGAGCTTCTTACTAAGAAAGGCCAATGAGTTATGCAATTGAATACAAATAGATCTGCTTCTCCATCACATAATCAATATTAATAACCCAAAAACACTTTCCAAGGACCAAGTATGCCTCAATACTCATATTTGTTCTTAATATAATGCACATAGCCCACAAGAAAGAAAAATCCCACCATAGTTACGTGGAGAAATCAATTGATGTTTGTTCCTTCGTATGACTATGTAACAAAAGCCCAAAGAATCTTTGGCAAAGATGATGCCATAACTTGAATTCCACTAAACAACGCCAAAAGTCTCACATACGGTATGAACAAAAACCCTTCAGTCATATCTTACATCAGTTAGAACAAGTTAATACCTATAAGCTATGCAAAATTTTGAAATGAAAGACCTTTTCTCCAACTAGATTGAGGAGAGGAAAAACCAAACACTAAACAAACTTCGCAGTTCTTGAACGAAAATATCTAAGGAACTGTAGCTGAATATGCAAGAGCAGGATGGCTGTAAGATCAATAGTATATCGAAATTGTTTGATGGTGCCGAAGTGATGGGCTTTAGACACCGCAAGACCAAAGCCAAAGATCTGACTCCACACTCAAAACCTGAAAAAGAGACACCTTCAGCTACGGAAATATGCAAGATGAGATAAAAAAAAGGTGCTCTAGAAAAGGATATCTTCCTTTTTAAGTAATTGTAAGTAAACAGTCCTGAACTTCTAGAGAAAAAAGTAAAGAATGTGAACTATTGATTCAATTAATGCTCATGCGCTTCTTGATCTCCTAGATGGAATAGCAAAACTTCACCTAGTTGCTGGACAACATATACACATATTCTATTACATATGGAAAAAAATTGTCAGTTGAATCAATTTCTACCCCAGCAGCAGCCATATTTGTGCCATAAAGACAATGCCAATCATCTCCTAAAATCAATGGTAGATGTTGATGGTTGCTCTAAAATTTGGCCACTCAACCTCTGCCTCTCTAGATGAAAGTTCCACAACTATCATGCTGAAAAATTGATATCAACACATGAAAGCACCGATCACCAAAGGGCAGGTCTAGCATGTCAACTTTTAGTACTTTAATTTCTAATATCTAGGAAATGTAAGAAGTATATATCTTAGGCCTTAGATTCTTTCATCGAAACAGATATTCATGCCACGATAAGAATGATGCCATTCTGTTAAAAAAAAATTGTGCTTTTCTGTTTTAAACATGGTCAATCCAGTGAAATTCAACAAGAAAAGGTTGACTAGAGTTAGATATAGCACAATTGACCCTTCACTGGAGCTCTAGAGAAAGTCAAGTGAAAACAAGTTTCAAGCCCGGGCAAAATTGACTACATGCTCCATGGAACATAATTAGCATGAGCCAAGCAGCCATGGTGACAGCACACATTTGATGATTCTGACTTAGATTCTTTGCTCACAATCTGACAGTAGTGCTAAAATTCAGAGTTATTTTCACTTCAGAAGACATTCATATGGCTTTTCAACAAATAAACAGATATAAACAGCTATTGCAATCACAAGCAGAAACTTGTTAAAAGGAAAATCAGCCATATTAAAACAGATTCAAGACCAAGGAAATGACCTGAATGACTTATTAGAAGTACCGATAGTAATCTCCAACTTCATCAATCATATACAGAAATAGATATTGAATTTGGCTCCATGGTTGTCGTTGGCAACTCTACAATAAATTCACAATGAAATGAGATCATTGAATTATAGAAGGGTATTAATATTCTACAACCATATTTTCTCACCCGATTCAAAGATTTCGAGTTCTTCTAAGTCCTCCTCAATTGAACGTGAAAGTGGTGTGGATTGCAACCAATCTTGAGCACATATAAGAGCCTTCACCATGGTTGGGGTTAAAGAGCTACGAAACACATCAAGTACACGACCTCTTGTACTAAATGCGGCCTCTGATGCTACAGTTGAGACAGGAACGGCTAAAATATGTCGAGCAATAGAAGAGAGGACAGGATATCTAGAAGAATTTACTTTCCACCAGTTTAAGAGATCAAACTCAGCGTTATAACGTTCACATCCTTCCTCCAAATACTTATCCAATTCAGATTTTTCTTCTAAATATTGTTGTCTAGTTTGGCTAAGATACATTGCAGTCATAACATCGGCACCAACTATAGGAGACTTTGACATGTTTACCATCCTTGTGCCTTTTCGCCTCAAGTTGCTTGAAGGACATACACCAGTGCGGTATTGCTCGAACAATGACATTAAAGATGTCATTACATTATCTTGTAAAGTTTTCGCCTGTTTGCTTTCATAAACACAATTTATCATCCAATTCACATAATCCCACTTATGCCGTGGGTCAAGTATGCAAGCAATGAACAATGTAAGATTGATGTTGTTCACATTACCAAAATATTTATTAAATTTGGTCTTCATTCTTTCAGCCATTTCCCGCAAACTTTGGTCTTCATTTGCACAATATCTGCCAATAATTGTATGAATCCCATATATATCCTTCATCAAATCATTACTAGTAACATAAGAGGAACCCGAAACTTTTAAAGTTGCATCATAAAACAACTTCAGAAAAGGAAGAAAGTGACCGGCATACTTCCAATCTTCACTAGTGGGTACCCCTTTTGCCTTGGAAAGCTCTTCAACAAATCTTTTATCTTCAAGTTCCAACGAATCAAAAGCTTTTTCAAACTTCAAAGCTGTTTCTAACATCATGTATGTCGAGTTCCAACGGGTCTCAACATCCAAACATACAAGACTCTTGCACTCAATATTCTCCAGTTTAATAGCATTCTTGAACCATTTCAACCTTGCAGGAGAAGACCTCACATAACGCACAGCTGAACGTATTCTAATAATTGAATCATTAATGTCCTTCAGCCCCTCTCTCACGATCAAACTCAATATATGAGCACAACATCTCATGTGAAGTAACTCACCTTTTAATACCAAATAATTCCTAGGGTTAAGTTTCTTTTTCAAATATTGAATTCCTAGGTCATTAGAACTTGCATTATCCACAGTGATAGAAAAAATGCTTTGAATCCCCCAATCAATCAAGCATTTCTCAACTGATTTTCCTATTGTCTCAGCAGAATGACCCGGGATTTGGCAAAAATTCAACAATTTCTTTTGTAGCTTCCAATCAGCATCAATAAAATGTGTAGTAAGACACATATAACTTAAATTTTGACATGAGATCCAAGTGTCGGTTGTAAGACATAGTCTAGGAGATGTCTCAGAGAAATATTTCTTCAATTTACTTCTTTCTTCCATGTACAAATCATAACAATTACGCCTCAAAGTGTTACGCGATGGGATTATGAAGTTTGGCTGGATTTTATTAATAAATCGTCGAAATCCCTCGCGCTCTACCAACTTAAAAGGCAATTCATCAATAATGAACATCATTGCTAATTCCTTTCCACTAGATTCTTGGTCAAATTTCCACGGACCAAAAGAACTACTGACCCCAACAAGTTGACCCGATGCACCCTTTTGCCTTTTTCCAACATTTGCATACGGGAATTTCTTGCATCTAACTAGATGACGATGCATTGAACTTGTCCCTTGACCACTAGTACAACCAATAAGAGCCCCACAATGTATACATTTAGCTTTTTCTTAATCAACAATATGTTTATAGTGTTCCCACACTTGAGATCTTGTCCTTCTTCCCGTGACATTAGAAGAACTCATTTCAGATGTCTCAGTACTCATTTCTGACATTTCTCTTCGACAATATTGAGCTGTTAGTCTAGAAAAACAAAGGACCTAATTATACAACAAAATCATGTAACTAGGAAGTATGTAATGCCTGAATAATAAAAGTCAGCACAGCAAGAATTTCTAGAGAACAAGTGCAGATACTCACCAGCAGTATTCCACAGCACAAAAATGCCCCAGAACCAACAATTGGTCTCAGCACAACAAGAAAAGATCAGGCTGGTAAACAAAAAAAAAAAGATCAGAAAAAGAGAACCATGCAACCAAACCCTGCACACCACAAGTTGAATATATTAGTGACTTTTGTCCACCCCACAAAGTGGATGTAATGTAGCAACATCTACGCGTAAAGATGCATCGCATGGACAATGACACAAAAAAAGTACACAGATTAGAGGTAGTTTAGAAATATCAGGGGTAGAGGTGATGGTCTGTGTGTGTTCATCTCCACGTTTGCCGCATGTATCGATTCAGTGGAGTAGGAGAGGGTATTAGGTAGAATGAATTCTTGTGATTTGTTGTGATCCTTAGCAATTTGTAGCACTGAATTTATTTGATTCATTGGAATTACAAGATGGTATTAGGAGAATTTCAATCGATGGAGCTGCAAAGTCTCTTGGACATGTTTGCAAAGCTAAATCCCCTAGATAACTTTAATTTCAACAGACGAGGAACTACTTTATATAGCACTAGTATTGCCATCTATTCTAGGAACTACTTTATATAGCACTAGTATTGCCATCTATTAGAGAGAGGGAGAGAGAGAGAGACTTACTGTTCAAGCGTTTTACGTTTCGACAGAACCTATTGCTACATAAACACCGGAATGCATTGAGAGAAGGATCATGGCCATCAAACTCAATACCATAATCCTACAAGGGCAAGAAAGTGTTAGGTGTACAAACAGTACAGCATCAGAATAATCAAATAATGCCAGTTAGGCGTACAAACAGTACACATATAATTACCAAATCATTAGTATCTAGAGACTTAGGCAATCTTAAGATTGCTCAAAATGCTCTTGATCACTAGAGCACTCAATTCAATAACATAATCAATAGATCACGAAGGAATTATAGAACCTTTTGTCAATGTTGAAAGATACCAAAAGAGAAATCTTCACTTGATGTCACAAGCTGTGATAAGATGCAAATGAATTGGACTTGACATATCTCAAGTTGTAAAACGAATAGAACTTAAGCAACATATCTCAAGTTGTAAATCTGAATAGAATGACATGAGTTGTCTCCTATTCTCAATTTATGGTGAATTTGTTGAAAAGTACAGGCTGAAGATTCTGTTTCTCAAAACACAAAGATTTAAAAATCAAAGAATGTCATATAATTATATATATCACTTGTACAACATTTAGACATGTCAGTCATCCTTCATAGTCCAGTGAAAGCACCACAAAGACTGAATACTTACAAAACTGTCTATTAAAATCAAGTATAATTCAACCGACTCACCCATGTCAGCTCTTCTAAGGCCTGTATTTTTCTAGTGGTGAATAATGCAAGCTACAAGAAGAGTTTATACAATATATTATATTAGACCATCTCCTAGAGAATAATAGTTTCCAAAATCAAAGAAAATAAAGAAGATTAAGACTTTTCAAACACGATAGTAATGATGCTTTGGGGTCTCCACCTCAATTGGGATCTCAATTAAATTGGCATCATAACATCTAGCATAAATAAACAAGAAATTTAAAATTGACACAAATGCATGTACATTGGTCAAAATGCAGACTAAAATTTCATAAATTTACCACACAGCCCATCCCACCAATGCTTGGAACTTTCATGACATTTAAAACTAAGAACATGGCAGACAAGATATAAGTCCACACATAGAAGTAAATCAAAAGAAAAAACAGTACACGCATTATGTGCAAGAAGAAATTATTAAATGGTTGAAGAAGATCTATGCCTTTACTAACTCCTCTACCTGAACAAAAATCAAATTCAACAATTTCTAAAGTCAACATACTATAAGTCCACCATAGTTAGCAAACCTTTTCTATCCATCTGTTAAAATCAATCCATTGATAGATTTATGCCAATAATATGAAAATGGTGCATATAAAATGGAATATAGAATTCTTAAGACATAAAACCAATTCATCATGACTAAACCAATAGGTTCCTGATGATAATAATGACATAGGAGTTCTACTTGTGGTTTATCTTAAAATGCAAGCATAAAATGTCTTACTCGCTAAGCCTCTCATAGCAGAATTGTATAAAGGAATACTAAGTAGAAATGAAGTCTACTTAGCAAAGGCCGACAAACCAAAACCAAATAAGATCAAGCAAGGAGTCTTGCATGAGAATCATTATATCACATATCACAAGCCGTTTAGTATCGCAAGTAACCAAAAAATAAATCAGATTAAGCTGATTACTCACCCAAGAACCCCAGGTCTGAATTTCTACCAGGCAGAGACAGCTGCTCTCTATATGCAAATTCTAGTCTTTTCATTCAGGTATTTGTGAGTGATTTCTAGGCAAAAAAAGAAAAATTACTTCAATCTGATGCACCTTTCCAACCAAAAATCTTGCATTTAAATTATCTCAATACTGTTCACCAGCATCTGACCCAAAGATTAAACACCGAACAGGTAACTACTTTTGAATATTATGGGCTAAATGAGGGAAATTTGGCAGCAGTTTATCAAGACTTTTGCTGCATTGCTTCAAGAAATCATTCGTCAATTTCCCTCATTCATTGATAAATCAAGGAGAAAAGAAAATGAGTTTCAAAAGCCACATGGAAGTATAAGAACATAAATTGTTGATATCCAGCCATTAAAACATAAAGAATGATGCCACATGACCATAGATCAGCTGCTGCACCATCATGACCCCGCTGACTGATAACCTGAAGTAGATACTTGATATTTAAAGGTAAATGAACAAGTTTGTGTCTTCTAACAGATGCTTAATCCCATGACCCAAAAAAATTGCAGAATCCTATTCTGGCCGCAAAGCAGGAAGTTTAAAAATTTCCACTAGCATGGTTGCCAAATGAGAAGCACACATGAACTTGATTGTCCAAAAAGTAATTGGTTTAAGACTTTCTACACAGAAAAGGAAAAGAAAATCAGCGGATGGTATTTAGAATTCACGTGTCCTCTGAAATGATGGGCTAAACTCCACTTGTTCTTAGCATCGTCCTCAAAGCAACCATTTGGACATCATCAACTCAAACAAATTAGCAAACGAAAACTTGTTCTTAGCATCGTCCTCGGAGCAACCGTTTGGACATCATCAACTCAAACAAATTAACAAGTTTGTGTCTTCTGACAGATGCTTAATCCCATGACCCAAAAAAATTGCAGAATCCTATTCTGGCCGCAAAGGAGGAAGTTCAAAAATTTCCACTAGCATGGCAGTGAACATATTGAAACAGAGAGAAATTCGAGATCCCTTTATTCAACCCAACTATCATGCATGAACAGGTCGGCATCTCTCTATTTTAACGAACTCAAGCTAAGTAAGAATAGCATAGGCTTTTTACTCTTGCAACAAAAGCAATCAACCCGTTTACCATCGAATCAAGAAGTAATATCATCCAGTTAACTCCATTCATCTAACATTGAGCTCAAACTTTGAGCCTCAAAGTACATTAAGCAATTATACACTGCAGAGGCCTTGTGACCCAACAGATTGAAGGATGGGGAAAACCTTTCATTAAACTCTAGGGCTTCGGAAGGATGGGAAAACCTCAATTACCTGAGAAGGAAACTCTAGGGCTGAGACGACAAAGAAGATTGAAGTCACCTCACTTGATTCTTCTGGAAAAACCACAAACGGAAGAATTTCTCGTCGCCGAGCACCGCAAAGAATTTCTCGTCGCCATCTCTAGAGCAAGACCACAAATCGCAAGCCGACGCTGAATGGAGGACGGGTCGGTGGTCGGCGAAGGGAGGATCGGAGAGGGATTTGCTCATCCAAAACGCACACTGTACTGATGTCAGTCCACAATGTGCATTTTGACCACTAAACCGGTGAAAGGCTAGGGATTTGCTTCTTCAAAACGCACGGAGAGTCGGAGAGGGATTTGCATATGCAAAATGCACACTAAACCGGTGAAAGGAGGACTGGTACTGTACCGGTGTCAAAAAGATATGGGCCGACCCGTTTCAACCCTATTCTAAATGATACCAGCTCCATATTCAAATAATATTTTGACCCGACCCGAAAATACCCTAAATTTAGGGTCGGGTCGGGCCGGGGCGGGTCGGGTCGGGTCAAGTTTTTTTGACACCCCTAGTCCCCACCTTGATCCTTCATCGGAGAGACCAACTGGTGTTCAGTTCCGGCGAAGTCAAAGCCGATTAAGGGTGCTTTGATTCAATTTTAGGTAAATGCACTTGAAAAAAATGAAAATATCTTAAGATTAAAGGAGTTTTTCAAAATACAAATTGTATTTGGTAAATTATAATTTTATGTTGCATTGTACAACAAATTTGGCCTAAATATCATTTGATAAATATAACATTTTGTAAAGGATTTTTGTTAAATTTTTTATTTAAAAAAATTGTAAAGAAATTTTTTTTTTTGGATTCACTTCTCCAGCAATCAGATCTAGCCAATGACAACTTTGCCTAAGGTCGTGCGACCTTAGGCCGCCACCTAGGTCACGCGACCTAGGCAGACGTCTCCGTCACCTAGGTTCGCGCAGCCCTAGCGGATAATCGCCTAGGTCGTGCAAACCTAGGCGACGAAGGCGTCCGCTTGGGTCGCAATAGTCACTTCTGTTGCTGAGTTTGCGACCTAGGTGACGATGGCAACGGTAACGCCTAGGTCATGTGACCAAGGGCAACAACCGCCCCCCTTGCCGATGGTCACCTCTCTTGGCCGACGGTCATTAGGGTCAAGTGATCCCATAGGCGACGGTCGTCGGCATCGAGGGTTCCTTGGCCGGCAGTCGTCAGCTTCGTTGGTTCACAAAGAAAATGAACAGTACCCACTTGAATAGTACTAACTTGCATTTTCGAAAATGCAACTTCCCAAAGCATCTCTCATCCTGCATTCAGTCAAAGTCCTTTGAGGAGCCTTGAAAATGCAATTGTATCTTCCCAAAGTGAGTCTAAAATTTTAACCAAATGCATTTGCATTTGGCTAAGAGACTTTAGAGTCCGAAAGCTCATTTCAAATATTGAACCGAACGCACCCTAACACGTTGGAAAGCAACCTCGTTTTCTATTTGACAAGTCGGTAACAACTCAAAACATCATGGGTTCACAGTAGAGACTATGTTAGAGAGGCCTCTTCAATAGCCCGAGCAAGGATCAATCGTCGGGACGACAGATTAACTGTCAAATCATGTCCATAACTTATGCAACCAACCATTTAGATACGTTATTTTGTGATCAAATTTAATGCATATGAATTTTTTAGTCATAATAAGATTATTTTTATTTCACTTAAGTCATGCAGGCTTTATTATTTACTTTTTTAGTATCTGTATAGGTAAATTTTTAACTGTTCTTATTAATAGCTATATCATACGGTATATCATATAGGTATAAATTTATTTTTTGTGTTACGGAAAAATTAAAGTAAATATGTGGCAATGAACATAATTTAAAAATTTTTTGTGGCCTTTGCCCTACAATAAATGGTAAAAAAGAAAAAGAAATATGTGAAGAAGAAAGAGTAGTTAGGGTAACTCAAAACTAAAGAGAACCTTGCCCCCTAATGTTAATAGGGGGTCACATCAAGGCCCTCCGCTTCCATAAAGATATAGAAATATGGTGATAACTTTAGTCATCTGTCTCGAGCATGTAAAACTTGGCATAACACATTGTCCGTCGCGTTACATTGGTGTTATGGTGAGATACATATAGAGCACGAAAGCACATCCTTTTGGCTCCCATGTGATGGACTATATCACATAGAGTAGCCCAAATATGGCATAACCATATGATAGTTTCATTCATATCAATAAACTTGCATTTAGTAATTAGAGTTTATTAAGTAGTTAGATAAATTTCTATGATGCTTATTCAAAAGCTCTCTTATGCTCACATCTAGACTCGTTAAATGTGTGGATCGGGTCGGGTTTGGGTCGGATCGAAAATGGTCCGACCCATACTAACCCATTTAATCTGTTTTAACCCATATTCATGTAATGTAGATTTAGTGACTCATACCTGACCTGATCTGTATTATTAAAAGCTATTATTATTAAAGAAACCAAAACTCATTCTAAGCTCTAAGTTAAATAAATAAAACTTCAAATAAAATAAAAAAATAGTAAATAAAAAATGTAAAAAACCTATAAATTGAAATATTTTAAAAGAATTTCACTAATTAAATATATCTTTATAAAAAACCTATAAATTGAGATGGGGTGAAAGTGAGCGGCGGAGTGTTACGATCATTAATAGGTCACCACTACTCACCAAGCTTGAGGATGACTCAAAGAAGAAAAACATGTTTTATAACGGGTCAAAAATGACTCATATGTTTTATAGTTAGGTTGAAAATAGGTCGAAAATGGGTCATATATTCCTACTCATTTTCGATCCATTAAAATGAAACATGACTCACAAAATGAGTCAACGACCCATCTTGACGCACCTACTCACATCCTTAAGATAGGAACACATGTACATTCTAATATGATATAGAAAGTCCGACGTGCATGATTTAGGAGTGTTGAGATTATAAATAGAATTATAAATAGAAAAATTCGTGACGTGTAACTTTAAAAGTCGGTTTATTCAACAAAGTGGACACTTTTATAAGATTATGGACATCCTATCATTCGCAAAGTTGGTAATTTTAATTTATAGGTTATCTCGTATTAAGCTCAGAAAAAATAATGGTAAAAGAGGTAGTCTATGCATCCTTTTGCAATGGTTGATTCTAATGCAAAATTAGGCAAATATGAGATTCAGAAAAATTTAAAGATGATATTGTCTATTGAACTAAATTTCAGAGATTATATTAAAAAAATCAAAAATTCAGAGTTAACACACATTGAATCAAAGTTTAGAAATCATTTATATCATTTTTTATATTGATAAAGATAAAAAACAAAGCTTCACTTTTTTGTGATCGGCATGGTGTTTCTTACGTTTCTCCTCTTCAAGCACAAGCCCTCGCCACTTAAACAAAGTTTCACTTTTTCTCGTCTCACGGGATGAATCAGATGTGCTTGGTACATACGAAATCTTGGGACAAGTGCCTGCGTTCCTTTAATGATGCAAACTTACTCCTTTTTAGAGGTGATCGGTCCAAGGTTGATAGGGTCCAAACTTAGATTCTGTACCCGACTCTATTATAATCAGTTCCTCTTTTTTGGACCCTGTATCTTACCCTATTTTTATTGGACCCTATTTCGGACCCGATCCTATTTTTTCGGTTTGGGAACAGGGTCAACCCTGTTTTCATTAGAACTTATTTTGCAACCGTTCGATATCCTATACGACTTTGAATTTTACATTAATTAGCTAAAAAACAACAACGTAATCTCTTAGCATTATAAGACAAAGCAAAAAACCTAACAATGCACAAATATTATCAACAAATACGGATATAATATTAGTCACATTCTCACAAATACTTCTGATATGATCTAATGTACTTACTCATGTGTATGCAACGGAGCTCTTATAAAAATGACATATTTCTTGAGTTGGACTAAAAATACTTTAATTGGTATTGCAATAGTTAGTAGCACTTATTCTGCGATTATAACAATAATTGAAGGTAGGATTATTAAAAAAGAAAAACAATTATCCATTAACTTGATTTAGAAAGAAACTTTCTTTTAAAGAAACTTTCTTTTTTTAACAAATTTTCAAAGATAAAGAGACTCAAAGTCATTATACAAAAAGATGATTTTATTTTGTTCGATTTCAAAATCGGTCCGATTCTAGGTGGGTCTTTGTTTGGACCTTGTTCTCAGATCAGTTTGAATCGGTTCGCAAAAATTGGAACGTGTTCTCGGACCAGTTTAATCAGGAACCGCTTCCCAGCTCTATTTTTGGGACGGTCAGCTATGGATTTTCAGCTATGGATTTCGATAGCAAACCCTACTGCTTTTTACCCTTACCTTTTTGACCAAGACCACCAAAGCAATCCCTTCATGTGAATTTGCAAGAATACCCCAGACCGTAGAACTTTATAGATATTTTCTTGGTTCTCTTCTGTAATCAGAGCACGTGGCCACACGGATCGAAGTAAAAAGGACATTTAGGAACGACGAGGGACAGAACTCATCACGTGGTGCTGTCCACCTTCTCCAGATCAATAATCGCAAGTAAAGTGACCATAGAACAAAGGCAAATGAAACACGGCAACAATTATTGGGGTGGCGCGGATCCCTTGAACCGATGAGTTTTCCTCAAACCCGTCCCATCATCTACCATGGACGGATGTTTTGACAAATGACCGATAATTCACATGAGCTCCTTGCTAGATTCTCCCTCTTCCTCTTAAAAATGTACGGAAAGAGACTAATGTTTCTTTTTATAAGATACGATTCGTACAAAGACAAAACATTATCTAAGGGACCTAAATATTTGTTTCTTCGTTGCCATGTGCTTCTTCTCATACTCGTGCGCACAACAGAATATATATATATATATATATATATATATATTTCTTAATTACTTCACGTTTGAAAATATATATGCTAATGAACGGCTTATGGCTAGGTACTTCTACCGCCTTTGTTGTAAATGATAACGAGCCGATTCTATTTGACAGTATTGACGCATGTGAAGCTTCCATTAGTTAATATGGGTCTTTCCACGTGAAGTGAATTTCGGTTAAATTATTTGAGTCTTAAATCCATAAACAAGAAACAGCTTGGCCGAGCAATACAAATCAATCCATCGTCCACGGAAGATTTTGCCTTTTTTCTGGCATTTGTAAATATATTTTGAAGCCTTCCTTTATTAAGTGCACATATGAGGTGAAAAAAAAAATGCCACAACCGACATTTGGAATTAAAAGACGTATTGAATGATTATATAAAAAGAGCAGGTCATGTATCAGTTGGCAATGGTTGGCCTGGTTTTAATAGACTCCCACGTGAGAGAGAAAATATCTAGTGCACAAGTGAGGTGGGAAATAAAGAAAATCTCACACTAGGAATTTGGAGTGAAAATGGTCAGAGTTATTGATAAAAACCTTATAAGCCCATAGTTTTATAAATAAATAAATTGCCAAAAAATGAAGAATCCGAGCGGTATCGAGTAAAATTTTATATAGCCTTATTATTGATGACTCTTGTGAATTATAAATGGAAACTCAATATAAACTCTCCAAAATAAACCAATGCTAAAAAAAAGACAAAATGCAAACGTGAGGTACTATATGAATACTAAATGAATTATTTCCTCAAAATGAATTATGATAGATCTAACTGATGTAATGTAAATGTAATGCAATCTGCTTCGATTTTCTCCAATGCAATCCTAGACGTATTTTTCGATGGAGATGCAATCTATTCCTATTTATTTTGTTTTTTACCTTTTGCTTTTATTTTTTATATATATTTTTTAAAAACAAAATTGAACTAAGGAAATTAACCAAGTGCTGAAATAAATATGAGCTAAAAGCTTATATGCATGAATCAACCCATATTTCAGCTCCATCACCATCAATTTGATCGTCTACCATCTCTGATCAGTAACAGCTGCCGTCACATCTCCGTCGTTAGCCACTGCAGCCTCAACCGTAACGAAGCAGAGCATCTGACGCTCATCACCATCACCCCCAATCGAACTTCTCTCTCATGCTCTCTCTTTCTCGTCTAACGCGTTGGAGATTCCTTTTAAGTTGATGATTTCCCGCTCTGCAGGGGATTTCCCAACAACCACAACGCACTCTCTGAAGCTTGGTGTGCACGTGAGAGCAGAGGAAGCGAAGCAAAAACACACGCAGATGGCAATTCTTCTTGAGCAATTTTTAGCGAATTTCTCATGTTATATTCCCCGCCATTTGATAGGAATTCCTGTTTGTGTGACACCTCACCCATCATGCTCACCACTTGTTCGACGTTTTGCCTTGGAGATGACAATGATGAATTGATTGATCAATTTGAGATTGTGTAAGAGTGATTTTGTATGTTGTTCAATGTAACTGATCATATATTGTGAATTGATGCTTCATCCTTTGGTGGCTTGGAGTTCTCCTTCCCTCGGTGCTTCCGTTTACTTTATTCTCAGTGAGTCAAATACTGCTTTGGGAGCATGGCTAAATTGTCCTCTAAATTCAAAGTGCACGTACCAAAATCGTCTAGGTATCTTTTTTTTTATGGTTTGAAAAATTATCTAGGTGTTAAATGCAGAGAAATCCTCTATAACCGCATATTGTTCATATGTTGGAGCTGTAGCTTTTCTTTTGCATTCTAATTGCTGCTCTATTTTGGGCTTGGTTGAGACTCTGCTTCACATGCGATGGACACATTAGAGTATCGTTTGTGTCATGCTCGCAATGTATGTGCAAATACATGGTAGTTTATTTTGAGTTGTCACCATTAGCTCACACAATATTCACTTCAGGATGTGCAATTTCACACCCACCGCATTGTAGGCTCGCTGAATGTCTATTCTTCCTGTACATGGCTCAAATTTAGTGGATTCATTGTTGTTCTTGATGTACATGTTCAAAAATATGTTGATTTCTTGGCTATGAATGATGTGTATCTTCGTAACATGCTATAGTCATGGTTATAAATGATGTCCGTCACTTAAATTCGTTGGATTCATGTTCATGCTTGCTGTCCATATCTATTCGTTATTCAAACAACAATCGCCAAGACTTGTCTATGTGTTATCTTTGTCATATGAGTTGAGGCGAGGAATCCGTGTTAATATTCAAAGGAGATAATCATGTGTCATGCTTTGATTTGCTGAAATTAACATGTCCCCACTGTACATGCATCGATGATCTTCCTTTTAATTTGTTCTCATCCAGATCACATGGGTCCATATACACTTGCGGTAAGATATGTTTCAAGTCCATTACTTACTAGGTAATCATGAATTTCAGCCTTTAATGTTCTGATTTTGTTCTGGATTTTGTTGACTTTGCTGTTTTAATCACAAGGTGTGCTAGTTTAATACTTATTTGAGTGTGGTTTTGATTATCCATGGTAACTTGATAATGTATACTTGAGGCAGATGCTTCTTACTATGTTATGCGCACGCTTAATGAAACACGGAGAACAATCAGCGACGACTAATACCAAGAGAAGGACTTAATTATGAGATTACAATGAACCCAGTGAAAATAAAATAAACTGAGAATTAAAGAAGCAAACGCAAGGACATGCGTCGCAAGCGCTATGTCTGCAGTTCTCCAACCAAACCCAATGAAGAAACAGCAGTGAACAACCAATAACGATCGACATGCTGGGGTTCAGGCATGTGCACATACCCTACCAATCAGTTTCGTGATTAGAGAAAGTGACTTTGGGCTACCATCGAGTAGAGCACCATCAGAGTAAACTGAGGAATTTAGGTTCTCACATAGACGACTTCGGGGACGATGGTGGACGATGGAAGCGCTGCCCGTTCTGGCCCGAGTCTCCTCCGCTTCCGATGTGCTAGACTGCGCAAATGGATATGAAATCGTGAATGTGAGTGATTGTGCACCTCCACTGATTCTCCCTCTCCCTTCCATCTTTGTTCTTATTTTCCTCATCCCACGACGTTCCCACATTCTCCTTTTCCTGGTTCTCGTTCTGCTGAGCCACCAAATCCAGTTCCTTTCCTATCTTTTACCATTTCCTCTTTCGGTCCTTTACGATGTTAGATTGGCGACTTCCTCCTTGCAAAACTGCCAAAACTGTTGCTTGCGTCGTGGCACCATTTGAGTTCCCGTGAAGAATGGATGGGCGGAGGGAGATCTGAAGACGAGGAACTTTGGTGTAAAACTAGGTGTGGAGATCCTCATTTGTCTGGCGATGCTCCAGGATCTAAGAAGACGTAAGGGCCTTGTTCCTTTTGCTTTCTGCTCGAGATCTCCAGCTCTCTCCTTTTAAGTTCAGTCCAATCCTAACTCATTCCGTCCGAACTAGGTGCAATCGGGTCTCTTTGCCGAAAATCATCAATTGTATCAATTGAAAAGTTTAACACTTTTCAAGAGAAATATAGCATTTATATAATAAAAGCTTCAAAAACATGATAAAGAGTTTTAATTTGTGGATACCATCCCTTTCACATATAAAGAGTATTTGTTAATCCATAAAAAGGATATAGTAAATCTCATGTGAAACACCGTTTATAGTTTAGAAACAAACAATTTTGTAAGTAGATCACCTATAATGCTATATGAGGAATTATGAGATAATTACCAAATCAGTCCTATACATTGGCACCATACGGTTCCTGGTTCCCATTTTTTGGGACCGTGGACCAGACTGGATGGTCCTAAGACCGACCACTTAGCCAAAAAATATAAAAAAAAATACTAGAAATATTATCATTTTAGGGTTTATTGCATTTTTTAAGAAATTTAAAAAATATATTTTAAATAAAAAATTGTCGGTCCAGTCCGGTCCCCCTCGGAACCGGGAACTAGACCGATGTTCCCGGGAATTGGGCCGGCCTGTCCGGTATGGTCCGGGTAGTTTAATGTGCTCACCCCTACTATATACTAGCACCATACAATTGACTGAAGGCATTGGAATTTCTCACAAAGTACTAAATTAATGAAATTGAAAAGTTTAAACTGAATAGCATCCACACAATAGATCTAAACTAGAATTGTTAATTTCCCAGGAAATTAGTATAAAAGGCTATCAATTTATTGGTTAGTCATCGAGTTCAATTTGATAAGATGTTAAGCCAAAATCAATCATTGATAACTACTTGTGCTTATGAGAAAAACAAGAAGAATTCCTCTATCACGACCTCTTTGAACCCTCCCGAACATCAGAGGTTAATGGCTTGCTAAGTCTAAGCTTAGTGTAGTCTCTCTCAGGTCCACCAATTTGTGACTTATGGTCCGAGTTTTTAACTTGGAAGTCATTTTCATTTAGAAGTCACAATAAATCAATTCGCAGTGGGTTAATTAAAAATGTAAGTAAAATATTAGGAGAAATACTTTATTCCTATGCGACTAGAGTAATTAATTAACTAATGCCCTTCGGGTAACTAATCTTGTTTAAACATTAAGTAAGGCATTTATGCATCATTTTACCAATCACAAGTCATGGATTCAATTCCTAACTAGGCTAAGGGAATAGCACTCTCTGCATCATAAAGGCATAATGGAGTAGAGGAAATTTGCAAACAACAATCCAACATTTGCTTTTAACAATTTGAACACAATTTCCTTTTGTTTTCTTTTAAGGATTTTCACATACTTTAAGGAAAAACCACTCAAAGACTGTTTTTAAGATTTTTTCTGATTTTTTTGGAAGAAATTAAATTTTTTGGGATTTTTCTTTTTTATATTTTTTGTTAAAAAATATTTTTATAATTAAAATAATAATATCATATTATACAAAGGGTCGGAACCGACCCCGGTCGCCAAACCCGCTGCCGGACCGGGCTTGATACGCAAGCCCAGTCCGGTCCCCCCAAAAAAAATCCATCCGTGAAAGAAATAAAAAAAGGCCCATCCAGAAGCAGAGCAACCTCCACACTAGAATTAAGCCAGCCCAATCCTTATCTCTCTCGTCTTAGGCCCGCTACGTCTGGACCTATTGGACCAAACTAAGACCAATTCACAAAACTCCCCAAGCCCACTTGCTCCCTATTTCCTATTTCAGCCAGCCCAAAACACTTAAAACCCAAACAAGCCCACCATGCCGTTCGCGGCTGCTTGCTCGGGGATGACCAGAGCCAGGCAGCCTTGAGCCGGCTCGTCGCCCCGCCCGACCCTGGTCGCCATACTGGCGCCGCCGGTCTGTCGATCACCCGCTCGATCCACGAGACCAACTTTCCCCTCTTTGGCTATTAACCGCGAAAGTCGTTGGTCCCCGGAGAGCTTGTTGCCGGCCATCAACGTAAAACACTATCAATACAACAAGCATGGAAAATACGCAAAAGAATCGACCACGACGGCCGCGATCTCGTCGATAAGGCTTCACGCAAGAAAAAATCAGTAGCTAATGATCAAAATAACGGTACATGAACTTCGGGTAAAGTGAAAAAACGGTGGCTATTTTCACGGAATCGTCTCGAAGGCATTTTATCAAACATATGGAGTGCATCAGTTGAGGGGAGACCATCGGCTCGTTCCGGTCTCGGATTCGAACACGGGTTTGCAACAATCAACCGGCCAAGACCAGAGATGGCCGAGCACAGAACCGGTGGGGCCGAGATCGCGTGAGCCGGACCACGACGGATCTCTGTCCGGCGAGCCCAAGACGGGACAAAACAGAGCAAGGAAAGAGGGGAGTCGACTGTGCTCCCTCCCGGTCCGGCGGCGTCGGACGGCGGAAGAGCGCGATAGATCGAGCTTCTTCCATTCGCCTCACGCGTCTTCGCGCCGGGATCCTCGGGAAACCGACCCCAAATCGGACAAAAACGAGGAGAATTGGAACCCGACCTACCGTGAGTTTGGTTAGGGAAGATGGGTAACGTCGGTGGGTCGTCGGCCGGGTTTCAAGTGTATTGGTAGCCAGGGAAGACTCACCCAACCTCGCTCTTGATTCTCGATCTCTCGCCGGATTTCTCTCTCGGGTCCCCTTCTCCACACTGGCCAACCCCCATTTTATAGCGTCTGTCGACCCACCGCCGCACGTGGACGCAGGTGGGCCTGCAGCCGACTGCTGCCGTCTCTGTCTGCCCGTCCTTGCGTGAAGAAGAGGCGGAAGAAAAAAGGTGGGAAGGAGGCCGGGCCGGGCAGGGGTGAAGCGAGCGGCCACGAGCCTGGCCCGCGGGGAGACAAAGAAAAGCAAATGGGCTGGGGCGAAAGCCCAGCCCCTAGCCCGCGCGGGCTCTCTTTCTTTTTAAATAAAAATTTTCTTAAAAAAATATTTGTTGTATAATTTTATATTTATCCAAAATGCAGTAAAATAAGGGAAATGAAATAAAAATCAAACTTGGTTGATGCAGATAATATTAATACCTATATGATGTGAAAATCCTTTTTGCTAGAGCCGAATTTGCTCCTAATTTTCACGTAGTTTATGCCTAAATATTTAGCTAAAATTTAAGTGTCAATATCCTTGCCTTATGTAAATATTAAAAAGGATTTTGTGATTCTCTAATTGAGCTTTCTTGCTTCTTCATTAGTTATATTTTGGATTGCTTCAGGCTTATAATCCAAAATCCGGACTCATTAAATTTGTTTTCTCCTCAAAACTACTCCCAGCTCCCAATCCCTTGCAAAACTCATGGCTTCCATGCTAAATCCTCGTTTACATTACACGCTTGATTCTACTTTTAATTCTACACCATTCCCTAAGTTTGCATGAACAGGTCGTGTCTGAGATGCTAAAGAGATTCAGAAGGAATTAGTTCCAGCCTGAACAAAGTCTCATGAGATTGGCGTCGGAATCAAACTTAAGGTATGTTTATTTTGCAGAAAATAAATAATTTGTAATTTTTTTTGTAAAAATGATTACTTGTATTGTTTTACAAAAGTAAATAAACTAAAGATATTTTCATTGTCCACAGAAATATTTAGACATAATTTGTTGTCGATTATAAAAACATTTTTCATTGACTAATTATTTTAAGCGAAATAAGTGATCATTTTTAAGAAAATATTATTTAAGTCATTTCTTTTCTGCAAAATAAATGGACCATGAGTATTATGCTTCTTCTAGCATAAAGTTTCGATAGATTTATCAACATGACCATTTTGAAGTACCAAATTAACCGACCAAAAAAAAAAAGTACCAAATAAAATTCACTTGGTCAATTCTGTAATAATTTTATCAATTCTAAATGGGTCAACTTCTATGTTTATTAGGCTGAACGGGTAGCCCAGGCGCCCTAGAACTTGTGGCCTTTGGCCACATTGTCCAACCCGCTTAGAAACTAAAAAGAATTGTGGCTCCTTCCAAAAGGCAAGACAATGAAAACGACTTCCCTTTGTTTGGCCTAAGTAATTTAGTGACTACACGTTGGCTTAGATGGCAGGAGAGTTTGCTCCTCTTGATGTAGTCTTGAGTACAAGTTTTGTTGAGAGCATTCTAAAAATAAAATTCTGAATACATTAGAATGACGTGGGAGAATGCATCTTTAAGATTTTTTGGGAAGGTAGAGCAATTAAGATATGCGATACTACTTGATCATTTAAAAATATGAAGTAGACCCTTGTAAATTTTGGATTTGGAATTCCAGGTTGCACCCTCATATCAAAGATGTGATAGACTTATGAAGAAGAATCATTGGGCTTTTGGAATGGTAATGGTAGTGGCCACGGTAGCGGCGTTGTGCTAGTGGTGATCAGTTTTTTAAAGGGTGAAGGCTATGTCTAGTGGGATAGATAGTAGTGGCGCTAGAGGTGGTGAAGTTTAGTGATGGTCTTGGTGTTCAAATGGTAGTGTCATTTGATGTAGCGATATCGAGTTTGGTCGCAGTCAATCTTGCAGCGACAAGGAGTGGTGCCAAACTCAACCATTGTCGAAGAGATAAGAGATAAGAGTTGTAACTTGAGATGTATGTTATTGCTACATTGATATCAATTGTAAAATTAATGACAAAGTTGATTGTATAAATCAATGTCCATATTTTCTAACATCATTAGTATTAGAATTTTCAACGGAAGGATAAATGTTCGCTTGAATTTTTAAAATTAAGGATTGCATTTTGTAAAATAAAAATAAAAATAAAAAATCTAAGTTAAGGCATTGTTACGCTTACACTAGCTAAGGGAAATGTGAAAGATGAAGAAAAGACATGCGTGTTTTGAGCCGTGCTCAGATGACTGGACCTACACATTGTTTCCTTCTCGAAATCACATCTCTAGCCCCAATTCGAGCCTACGACAGAGTCTTCATAATTGTGTTTTTCTTTATCACATAATAAAAAATGAAATAAATTTTCGAAAAAAATTATTAACTAATGCCCACAATATTTGTTAAACATACTTAATTCATTAAAAATTTGATTTTTTTTTCCAATTTTAGGTTCTTATGGGGCACTTACGAAAGCCTCATTAAGGATATGACCACTTTAATGAGTAAGCAGTACTAAGTACCATTTAATTACAAACTAACTAAATTTTAACATATTGATTATTCATAATAAGAGAGGAATGGACACATCAAAAAATTTGCTCTGCTTTTTAATTGATCACTTAATAAGTCTCTTAAGGGGCAATAAACAAGAAAAAATATGCTGCACCTTGCTTTCACCATGTTACGTGCAATAGATATACTTTGTAGACTAAATATGCTTGACAAGTATTTTATTAACATGTCTTAACGAAATATTTACAAAAAATTATTGTTATTATTGTTATTATATTGTGAAAAAAATTACGATTGCAAACAATTAGTGAAATGGTGGATTTGTGAAAATCTCATTAGAGCGAAATGCAAGTGTAAAATCGCAGCATTAAGTCATATGATGTGGTGAACGTACGTGCTAAATGACATGATAAATGTCCATGCCGATGATGATATAGAAACTGAATCTGGTTAATTAATGATAAGCATGACTGCTTTCGAGTGCCCTTCGGGGTACAAACTCATTATACATGATGATGAGAGGGGGGCGAACTTCTTCGGACGTCACCCCTCTGTGTGTATGCAGCGCTTTGGGATTCGGAGTAAGTAAGAAAGGATTTCACATCAACATTAGTATGAAAATTTTTATTTCACCCTAAATGCACCATATCTACACACACACACACAAACCTTTTTCCAATTGTGGTTGTTGCTCAAGGGCAGCGGCCGCGGCTTACGTCTACGGTGGCTGGAAAACCTGCGACGGTGGCTTGCTGAACAAAGAAAAGAAGATGAATAATGGAAAGAAAAGGAAAAGAATAAAAGAATAAAAAAATTCAAAAAAGTAAGCAAAATGGCATCGTTTCATCTAAACTATCAACGTCCTATTGCTGGCTATGACGGGTAGAACGGGCAGCAATGGCTAATCTATTATGTCATAAAATTCAGGCGAGACTTAATTGAAAGGACTTGATTACATCTTCATTCAAAGGTTTAGGGCTACAATGGATTAATCGAAAATGTTTAGGATAACCCATTGTCTCGAGCATGTGTGGACATGAAAATTCTTGCAATCTCTCTTGTATTCACTCTGCAATCAACTTCTTGTGAGAGAAATTTTTTTTTTTTTAAAAAGAGTACACCTTATTTGTTGGGGACAATTGGATCTGCTACAAACCAACCTATATAAGAGACTTCAAGTATAATGAATTGGCAGAACTCCCAGTCGATCTTGGGAGTGGCGAAGGCACCGGTTTGGCCCAACCTAGTGTAATTTGGTTGAGTACGTCTTTTCCCTAATCTCTTTATATTAAAACATGGCAATTATTTGATATATTGATTGCCGTGAAATGTATTTTTATTTTAAAGATCAGTCATCTTTAGACGTGTGATATTCAAGGAATTCATCTATTACTGTTCATGATTATGTTGATGTGGGTCACAGTGATTCTAAATTTAATAGAAAAGGTAATAGTGGTACATGTCAATATTTAGGTAATATGCTAGTTCCTTGGTCTTTTAAAAAATAATATCAGGAAAAATGCATTAAAAGTCCTAAAATTCATAGAGAAAAAGTAATTGAGTTTTAAAACTTCGAAAAAATGCAATAAAACCTTAAAACTTATTAATATTTCCATTAATGCCATCCAAATAAAGTGATGGAAAATGTTGATACGGCTTTTTAAATGTATTTCAAGAATGCATAACCTTGATGTGGTGCTAATTGGACATTGCATCAAAAAATATGCAAAAAATTAAGAGTCCATTTGTTTCATGAATGATTTGGAAAAATTTCCCAAAAAATAATCGCTTCTAACACTTACAAAAATTATGAACGAAAAATATTTTTATCGTATATGAAAATGTTTAGATATAATTTGTAGTTAATAATGAAATTTTTTCATTTATCAATTATTTCAAGCCATATAAGTGGTTATTTTTAGGAAACGATTTTTTTCAAATCATTTATTTTTAGCAAAAGAAATAGAGTTTAAGGATGCGTTTGTTTCAATGAAAGTAGTTTCCTAGAAAGTGTTTTCCGAACTTTCTGCTGTTTGTTTTTTCAAAAATGATTTGGTCAATAGAAAATACTTTTCAGTCAACATAAATATTATGTATTATTTTAGGAAAATGAATTCATGTGCATGGGAAGGGGAAAACGTTTTCCCTTTTTATCAGGTCTTTAGGTCATTCCCTTTTTATTAGGTCATCTCTATCATTTTCTTTTACTCTCCAAAATGACTCTTTTTTTTTTCCAGTCAACAAATAAGATGAGCCCCTTAGCTGTGGCATAATTTGAAAGTGAGAGGCAGACTAGTGTAAATTGTTAATTCAAATGTTATTCAATCATTTTCTAAATGTGATCCAAAAGGCTGAAATCATTTTTAATCACATATCATCAAACACAAGAAAACTAATTATTTTCATGAAAAATGATTTCCTAGAAAATATTTTCCAAAAATGGTACGATTTCTACGAAACAAACGCACCTTAAGACTCTGTTTGTTTTGTAAAAAATGTGATGTTTTTGAAATTTTTATCAAGAAGTCATTTTTCAAGAACATGATAATATTTTTTCGTGTTTAGCTGAAATATGAAAATGAACTAGAAAATATTTTTAGCCATTTGATATGGAATATTGAATTGAATTTTCCACTATGCACTCCTTTTATTAATTTTTATTTTATTTCTCTTTAATAAAATTTGAATTTTTAATTAATTTTCTTTTTCTTCTTTTTCTTCTCTTTTTCTTTTTCTCTTTTCTTTTCCCTTCTTCCATTTTGATGGTTGGTGATTGGCCGTGGGTAAGCTTGAGCCTTGCCATAGGCTAGTGAGGATCGAGTTCACCCGATTTTGGTGAGCTGAGCTGAGCTAGCCTCACGAGAGGCTCCACCTCACCAGATCTGACAATGTTGAGTTCACTCAAGAGTGGTGAGTTCTAGCCTCGCCCGAACGGCGAGCTTCAAGCTCGTTCGAGGTTGGTGAGCTCCAACCTCATTGGCCTCAAGCAAGCTCGTCCCTTACTTGGAGCTAGTTGCTAGCCATCACCAATTGACCAATGGAGAAGGAAAAAGAAAAGGAAAAAAAGAGAGAAAATAAATTAAAAATAATTAAAACAAGTGCATAGAGGAGATCATGTTTGGTTTAGGTGAAAGGAAGAGGAGGAAAAATGATTTGCTCTTCTTAAAAAGAGAAAATCATTTTGCCCACTTTTAAAGGTGCTTTTTTCATTAACGGAAAATATTTTTTTTGACCCATTTATTTTTCATGAATTGAATGATGGAAAATTTGAAAATATTTTCTTAGAAGTTGTTTTTCGTAAAATGGACGAAATCTAAATGGAAAACCCTAAAGGCCAAAAATCAAGAAAATAAAAGAAAAAGAAAAATGGAATGAGAGATGGTGACCTGGTCGTGATGCTAGACGTCCCAACCAACATATCAGCAAACTGCAGGTCGACTAACTCAGTCAATAACAAAGCGTGTGTCATCTATACTTAAATCTTAATTTAACTCACAGGCCTATTAGGTTTTGGGCCGAGCCCGATAGTCACAACTTGTAAATTTTGATTTTCATATTTGATGAGGATTACTAGCCGTTGTCCCTTCTATTCATTCAATTTATCACCGATTTTCAACCTAGTCTTAATTGTGAAATAGATACTTGAAAATAAAAAAAAGATGTTGATGCTCAATTCGTTAACCTTTTCTCTTATCTGCATCTTCTATTTTTAATATAACAATCAATGTTGGTGCAGTTGGTCAGGACATTAGGGAATTTCCAAATTAAAACCTAAAGGTCATCTATTCGAACACAATAAAAAAAGTACAAACCATTTTGTGTCCATGGCCACCCACACATAAGCAAAAGGCATGGATAGTTTATAAGTCCATATTTAGAATAGTCCATAGCCCTATTAGAATGTTATTAAATTTTTGGTGAGATCTAAATCACGAGGAAAAAAAGTGTGGATTCTAACAGACTTGAAACACAAATCATGTGTGGTAGATAACTTATTCAATGGGCTGTACTTGTAAAAAAAAAAGACAAGCACAAGAAAATCACAATCAAAAACCTACAAAATTTTTTATTCAAATATATAAGCCTATTAGCAAATCTCCTCGTCGAAATTTTATCAGTATTTAGAAATTTAATTATGCAATTCCTCAAGAGGTGACACAAGAGTGCATCGATTTGATCGGCAGTAGGCTCACTTCCTCTCATCTCCTTTCGAGGTTTGTTTCCTGTCGCACATTCATTTGAATTGTGCTTTTACAACACCATTTGGACAGTCCTTAATGATGACGTAAGTATCGTAGATTATAAAAATTGCCTAAATTGTTGATTTAGATACACGAGGACATGCAGTTCGGGTGAATATCCTCATTTTGAGGGAATGGGATTAAGTTTTTTGTATTGAATTTTGATTTTGTATTTTTAAGCCGACGAGGATGATGTTGAGTTATAGCCAATGCATGGTCGTAGCATCAAGCGAGGAACATTAGGCGCTACACGATGGCAATGTGTGGCAGCAATCCTTGCCGTTCTCAGATAATATATCTCATCGATTGTGCTCAATGGCTTCCAATTTTTTTATTTTTTTTTTTGAAATATTTATTAATAGTCTTATATTGCAAATCTCCCCATACATGGATTGTATTAAATTTTGAAGTTCTTTCACGCGTAACATGCGGACATTTGACTCTTATAAAAATATGCAGTATTTCAAGTATGAATTGTCGCAACCTTCCTAAGGGTAATATTAGATACGTCCAAGAAAATTTGATGGATTGCTAAATGGTAAATGGTTCCTCTCAATAGATGGGGCCTATGCTTAGCACGTGCCCTTTCAAGTCCTACCAATCATATCTTAATTTTTCTAATTAATCATTCATTCAAGAGCAGGCTAAAGAGTTGCTACTAACTTATAATGAGCTAGTTAGAAACTTGGGTAAGATACGAGAGCCTACGAACCAAAGACTCAGATGTTCTGGAACTTGAGTATGCCTAAATTAATCGAATGTCATTTTGGTACTTTTCATTAAAAAGTTAGCGTGTGGACTCTTCAATTTTTGTTTTCCTAAATCCTCTAATATGGGAAAGATGACAATGCATAGAGCTTGAGCAGTAAAAAAATATACAATCAAGCAATAATAAATATTAACCATATTAATAAATAAAAGCTGCAGAAAAATAAAGAACCCATGGGGTAAAATTTTATAAAGCCTTGCTACGACAGCTTCGGGTAGGACTCTTGTGAATTATAAATAGAAATTTTAATATAAACTCTCCAAAATAAACCACACCGGCAACACCCAGTCCAATTTGGCCATATGGACTAAATTAATATAATTACAAAAATTTTAGGACTTTTTTTGCCAAAAAAAAAGTTTAGGACTTTTTTGGTAATCTTCCCAAATGTAATCCAAGCTTCAATTCTCTTAAATGCAATCCTAGATGAAGTTTTCGATGGAGACGCCCTAGATGAAATTAATGATATTCTCAATAAGAAGTAGTTCGAGAATGGATAAAATTTGCTCCAGAACATAGCAAATTCAAAAGGCTAAGTGGGGGATGAGAGACCTGGGCTTCGGTGATAAGAGCAGTTACTTCCCAACTTGCTTGATCTGTAGCACCGATTATTGCAGCTACCAGATCAGATTGGTTGCCTAGAGTTCCACCTTCAGTTCATGTAGCTTCACTTCGCCAAGGCTTACGAAGTATTTCGGGGCTTCCAGAGTCGCCGTTGCTTCAGCTTTGAATCGCCGAGGAGAAAGTCACTGAGCAAGCACAGCAGTCGGATCTCCTCAGCGGTCGGATCAGTGTTCTGTGGCAGTCGCGGCACGCGAAGGCTATGGCGCCTTTCCACATTTCTGGGATGAATGACCCATCGACGTTGATTTTTGACCATGCCAGGATCTGGCGCTGTCCAAACTAGGATAAAAAAGCTTCTTAGTTCGAGTCCTCGACGAAGTTACCGTCACCCACCTGGCAATGTTTCGATTCATCGCCAAGGGCTGAGTCCATGATGAGCTGTGGGTTCGGATTTTGAGCTCTGAACACAAAATTGTTGCGGGCTTTCCAGTTATGCCAGAGTAACGAAGAGAGGATCTTGAACAAGACCGAGGTGTGTTCAAGATTCGCGAGCCATGCCTCAAACTTGGTCGGTCCGTGAATGTCGATTTTGATATTTATCGATGGGTTTTTCCAAATTTTGCTTTGTCCAGGGACACAGGAGGAAGAGATGGTCAGTGGTTTCTTGGATGTTGCTCGAGCGTGCAGGTAGTCTCAGGTAAAATCTCTCTTTTACACAAACTTTCCTTGGGCGCGAGTCCGTTTTGACATAGTGCTAGAGAAAGATTGGTGGTGGTGATAATCATCTTCCATCTCCAGTCAGTAAGAGCGGCCGTCACATCTCCATCGCTGGCTGCCGCAGCCTCGGCCGTAACAAAGCAGAATTTCGAAGCGCATCACCACCGCCAATCGAACTCTTTCATGCTCTCTCTCTCTCTCTCTCATTTAACGCATAAGAGATTCCTTGTAACCTGATGATTCATGCTCTGCAGGAGAATTCATTCACAACAACAACCACCCCAACGCACTCTCTGAAGCCGAGTAGCGTGCGTGCAGCTGAGGAACCGAG
Source organism: Corymbia citriodora subsp. variegata (assembly GCA_014858505.1). Lineage (NCBI taxonomy): Eukaryota > Viridiplantae > Streptophyta > Magnoliopsida > Myrtales > Myrtaceae > Corymbia > Corymbia citriodora. Next base: position 38,771,184 of record CM026415.1, read on the forward strand.
TGAAGCAAGAACACAATGCACAGACCGAGAAAAACATACGATTGTTCTATATTGCCTTTTGCCGAAAGCTTCAAATCACAATCTCAATTGTTGTCTATTATTTGGTCCCAGATTCGTGGGTTCCTCTCTAGCAATTTTTAGCTGGCTCATGTTATATTCCTCGCCAATTGATGGGAATCTCCGTTTGTATAACACCTCATCCTTCATGCTCGTCACCTGTTCGACGTTCTGCCTTGAAGATGACAATGATGAATTGATTGATCAATTTGAGATTGCGTAAGAGTGATTTTGTATATTGTTCAATGTAACCGATCATGTATTGTGAATTGATGCTTCATCCTTTGATGGCCTAGAGTTCTCCTTCCCTGGGTACTTCTGTTTGCTTTGTTCTCAGTGAAGTAAATGCTGCTTTGGGAGCATGGCTGAATTTGTCCTCTAAACTGAGAGCCTCTGGATTTATTATTGAGCTTGAGGTGTTCAAAGTGCACATATCATAATCGTCTAGGTGTTAATGTGGAGAAATCCTCTATAACCGCAAATTGTTCATATGTTGGAGTTAAGTTTCTTTTTCACGTACTAATTGCCCCTCTATGTTGGGGCTTGATTGAGACTCCACTTCACATGTGATGGACCGTTGGAGTATCGTTTGTGTCATGCTTGCAATGTATGTGCAAGTACATGGTGGTTTATCTTGGTTGTTACTGTTAACTTGAACAACATTCATTTCAAGATGTGTTACTTGTTGAATTTGTACACCTGCCGCATTGTAGGATCGCCGAATATGTTTGTCTGTTGGGGTTTCAAGAATCATGTATAGGCAAATTAATATAAACACAGCGGAAACAAAAATAAAATATTTCTATACATGTATTTCCAAAGGCATTGTTCGTGCGTTTTAATCAAAAATCTGAATATAAGAAGAGAGTTAAACGAATTACCTCTCGAAGTGCGCTTTAAACGAATTGGTTCGAATGTTCTTTAGTTTGAGCCCCACAAACGTCGAACCTCTAGTTCAGACACACCACCAATATCAAACTTAGAGAGAACTTGTGGATAATCACCACTATGATTGTGCTAGCAATTTCGTGGAGATAATCCTCCATATCCTTGATATTTTTAGCCACGGCCCAAATAAGAGAGAATCCCTTTTCTCTTTTTCGTTCGTACGTACGTGCACAAAAACGCACACTCACGCTTTTTATAGAACCGTTCTACAATCGGGTAACCACCCACAATCAACAACCGTTGCCAATCGTGGGACGATCAGCAACCATTGCTGGTGTGGCTTCATGCATGATGGTCATGCATGATGGTCAGCAACGGTTGCTAACCATCATGCCGCACCAATTTCTTTTTTCTTTTTTTATTCAAAATTAAAATTTCGCACATCACATGTGCGTTGCACCCGGTCAACAACAATTGTTGATTGTGTGCATCTTTTAATTAATAAATAAAAATAAAAATATGACATAATCTTTATGTGCACATTTGGGTACATTAACATGTATCCACTTTGGGCATGCATGTGCATCATATGCACGTAGGCTCATGACTATAATACAAATTAAATTCATGTCGACTCAATGCAATTGCAGTAATTGTAAACACATTTGCAAAATTATTTCTCTCTTGTTCCACGTTATCCTAATTGGTTATGGTGTGTGACTTCCCTAAGTTCATCACTAAGCTGGTAGTAAGACTTGTACCAACACATTAGTACTCCCAAAAGAATTAATTGTCCTGATTAATCTTTGGGTCCTACAAACCATGATTGACATCTAGCAATATGTCATGGCTACCCAGATAGTGTGAATGCTTTAAGAACATAATAAACCTGTCAGTTTTGGCTACAGTATAATTTAATCTCTCTGTCTTACTATGTGACGTCCTGAAATTCGAGTCCTTTTAGGAATGAATGAACGTGAATTTCGCCAATGCATTATTGGTTGATTCCGCTCGGACCCAATCATTTCCGAGATATTGACCTTGAGGGGAAAGGCTACTGAGGACAAAACTCGTGCGACTAAAGAACTTGACCTGGGAAAACGACTCGACCGTGAGACTTGCGTAAGGATGATCCTGTAGTCATGCAGGCCGATTTCAGGGACGAATAGAAGTTGATTCGCGGACAGAAATAATGGGACGACGAGTGATTTCGTTTACTGTTATCGATCCTGCAAATGACCCTATGTCGATCCTTGATAATCGTGTACTTTGAAATAAGAATCTATCCTTCGTAATTTCATGTTGTCAATGACGTCCATGTGTCGAGAAGTCTTGAATGTGGTTTGGCACGAGTCAGTTACACGTGAATCCTCGAAGCCGCCTGTCAGTTTGAATTATATCAAAATGACATTTGGGCAAAATTGACAAGGCATGAGAATCCAAGATTGGACTTTGAATTTTCGGGAACGTTTGGAAAGGACTTTTGGACGATGCTTCCTTGATAGTCGATAGTGTTGGTTGAGCTGAGTTTTTGGGAAAAGGATTTTTGGACCAAGGAAACGAGCCTACGAGGACGTGGGCTGGGCAAGAGTAGTGTGGGCCGCACGCCTAAGGTGGGATGGTCACCGTGAAAGACCGAGACAAACAAACGAGCTCGTTGGACCAAACCGAGTATTTACCCTTTCGAGCCTGTTGTCTAAATCTGAGCAGATTTGAGCCAACAAATTCCCGAGCCCATTCCTATTCATTTTCCTGCCCATTTCTTAGGCCCGCCTTTCACTTACACCAAAAGGGCACATTGGGAAATGTGCAAGGTGGAAATGACCAAAATACCCTTGGATATTTTGAAGATAAGTCAAAGGAAGAGAGCAAAGATGATGTCACTTGCTTAGAGGAGTGTAGAAGGCATTTAATGGCATTGAAGGGGTCTTCTAGAAGCCCTCACTTCACTCTCTCTCTCCCCTCTTCAGCTCCAAAAATCGCAGCCCCTCTCTTCCCTTGTTTCCCTTCTTCTTGCAATTTTCAGCTTCTGACCTTCCACCGAAATCCGGGTTGTTCATGGCCTTCCCATTGAAATCTCGTCTCGTGCCACCCACCATTGTGTTTAGAAGAGAATTTTCGTTCAGAGAACGTTGGCCAATCGCTGAAAGGAGCCACCGACCGACCCGTACGGCGGCCGGAAGCCGTCTGTTGTCGGAAGCCGTCTGTTGTCGGACCGTCACTGTTCTGCCTGCAGCAGCTTTGTTCCGCTTTTTCTCCTGTTTTTCTTCCATTTCAGCCAAACCACTGCCCATACCAGCCACAAGTAGTTCCCCCTCGACCCCTAGGTGCCGCCGGTTGCCGGCCCGCCGCTCGCCGGAGCTCCGGGCAACCCGTTCAACTCCGGTTAGCCACTTTCCCCCTGAGTAGTGCAGTTTTTTAGAGTTGCAGAGTGAGTTTGAGCTTGTTGCTGCTGTGTTCAGCCCGGGATTGCCTTGGAGTGTCGTGGGAGAAATCCCCGGGTGTCGGGTTCGTCGCCACCGCCGCGCCCGTGTAGCCGGCCCACTTAACGGGTGAGTTTAGCTCCTAAACCCTATTTAGTGCCTAAACTTGCTTAGGATTAATTAGTGCTAAGGGCTGATTAAGATATTTAATTAAGTGCATTAGCCCTAAGATAGATGGTTAGATCAAGGGTTAAGATTATATTAGCATAATCTTGCTTAATTATGCTTGATTATGCTTAAATGTTGCTTATGTGTGGTTTATGTGATAATTAAGCATATTTAACTTAATTGATTGACTAATTGTTTTAATCAATGTTTTGTTTAATTTCTGAATTTAATTTATTAATAATTGAATTCTAAAAATTACTGTTCATGGATTACTATTTATTGATTACTGTTCATGGATTACTGTTCACGGCACTGTTCATTCGGAAGTGAAATTGTGCATAATTTCATGTACTTTGATCATATGAAGTGAATTTGATGTGTCGTGGTATGAGCATTCGCATGAATCGTGTGATTTTCACAAAAGGGAGAAAAATGGTTTGTTCGAGGGACATCGAAAATGGACCGCTTTTATAAGAAAGGTGGGGAAAATGGTTTTTCCGAGAGACACCGAAAATGGACCGCTTTTGTGAGAAATGATTTGAGGTTTTATATGCAAGCATGTGTGCATTGGCTAATGCTCAAAGATAAAAAGTGGGTTGTAATGGTATGCTTGTATGATCACTAAGTTGAACCCGCTTTATTGGAGAATATGGAAAGGGAGGGCACAGTTGTGCCTCCGCGGAGGAAGGGCGCCGTAGTGCCGTAACGTCTCGGCCTGCACGAAAGAGCACAGTTGCGCCTCTGCGGAGGAAGGGCGCCGTAGCGCCGTAGCAATAGCATGGAAGGGTACGGTTGTGCCTCTGCGGAGGAAGGGCACTGTAGCGTTGTTGCACCTCGGCCAAGTTGTAGCCCTATGAGGCAGTAATAATCGAAACACGTGTGGATGCGAGAGTGCATGAGAAAACATGGCATTATTGGTTCCGATTATGCATGAGGTGATCATATCATTTATGGCACGCATGAATGAATTGATAACGTGCAGGGTATGGCAATGACCAGATGAAATCGATTGTGGTGCTATTTGCATGTGATTGATGAACTGCATCATCTAACGGCTATGTGCATTGCGTGTATTGTGCTAACTTATAACGTGCAGGGTATGGCATACCGGGTAAGGTTGCATGCGAACCGACTTTTGATCGTTGGTTGACCCTGTCTGCTGTTTGATTGTTGATTGCTAGTTGTTTGTTGTTGGGTTGAGTGAGGGGTGGTTCTGGAGAGATACCCGAGATTGAGTTGGTGTATTGACCGAGGCTTAGGGGAAGAACTCACTGAGATTTTATCTCAACCCGTCATGGTTAACCATTTTCAGGCCCCTAGAATAGCGCACCCGCAGTGGAGAATCCTGCCCCCGTTTCTCCAGTGATCGACCTGACGGAGTCAAGTCCGATGGGTCTGAGTGACTGTGGTGTTGAACCCGAGGGTTCATTTTGTACAACTGGAATAGCTTAGCCTAGTTCCCTTTTGATTTGGCTTAGAGGATGGATCGGCCCCTATTGTCAGGCTTGTAAATCGGAAAACGATCCTCCGTTGGTTAATCTAGTAAACTGATTGATTGATTATTTGTTTGTTGGATTGGAGATGGTTCGTCTTCCGCTTGCGCATAACGAAAGATTAAAATGAATGGTCGTTGACGAGTGACATTCTCGTTGGTTTTTGTATTAGAGCGAGGTCGAGACTTGGGGTAATATGGTGCGTGGGATTTTTGGGATAGTGAGATAGGGATGACTTTTATATTATGTGCCTGTGATTGCTTTTGTGGCCTTGTGTGGCTTTGTGTGGTGGCGGGTTGCTCGTAATCCAGAGTGATGAGCAATCCTGAGCAGAGAGAGCCCTTAGGCGTAGGATAGCGTCTGGTCAGACTAGTGCTAGAGGTAGCGCGCAGGCAGATCCTAAGTTAGGCGAGATCCTGCTGGTGCTAGAGATCTTGTTAGGACAGCAAGCTGAGTGCTCCTGCTGTGGTCCTTGTAGTTTGCTTAGTGAGAGGAGAGGTCTGTGAGAGACCGATGGCTAGGCTGGTAGAGTAGTTCTTGAGACTGAAGCCACCGAGGTCAGTAGCGTGGGCGACCTTGAAGCTGTGACCCTTTGGATAAAGGATATCGAGAGAACTGTTACAATGCGGAGGTGTTCAGAGTAACACAGAGTGGTTCTAGCGGCTTATTGGCTTCAAGGTAATGCTAGTACTTGGTGGGAAGTCACTCAGGAAAGAGTGTTCCTTGAAGGCACGGTTCAAACTTGGGGTGCCTTTCATGAAGCTTTCAATGGGAAGTACTTCTTGGATAGTGTGAGAGAGTGAAACATGGTAGAGTTCTAATAGTTTCGTCAGAATTGGATGTCAGTGGATCAGTATGAGACGAAGTTCGCCGAGTTGGCCAAGTATGCACCGAGGTTGGTAGAGGACCCTGTGGATAGGGCGAGAAGTTTCAGAGATAACTTGAAACCATAATTGAAAACCCAACCGGTGCCCTTGAACTTGGAAAGTTTTGATGAGATGTACAAGAGGGCCCAAATGATAGGAAAGAACATGATTGAGAGGGCGACCGCATTTGACTCGCGATTCGTGCCTAATAGAGACAATCGTCGGTTTGGAAAGAGACCGATGATAGGGAGAAAGAATCCCATCCCACCCAATAGAAAGAATTACATGGGAAAGCCGACCGCCTGAGACTAGGTCGCGAGAAAGCCATTGCATATGGTAGATTGTCATGGAAAGACAATTCAATTTAACCCAGTAGTGGGTGGTCGTTTTGAGTTTGTGGGAAATTGAGGAGAACCCTCTATTCTTCTGATTTCGTCACTTAAGGTGACTTGATTGTTGGAATCTGGGTGTCAAGAGTATTTGGCATTGGTGGCAAATACGCTGGTAGAAGGATCAAATGTGGAGGATATTGCAATAATACAAGAGTACATGGACAGGTTTCCCGAATAATTGCCTGGATTGTCTCTAGAGAAAGAAATTGAGTTTGTGATTGAGTTGGCCCCTGGGATTGAACTGATTTCCAAGGCGCCTTATAGGATGACCTTGTCAAAATTGAAAGAATTGAAAGTGCAGATGCAAGAGCTACTAGATAAAGGACAGTTCGTTGAGACTTGCGGAGTCTCGAGGATCATGAGAAATACCTGAGATCAGTACTGCATACCTTGAGGAAGCATGAACTTTATGCTAAGTTAGCAAGTGCGAGTTTTGGCTATCTCGCATGGCATTTTTAGGGCATGTAATTTTAGATGAAGGGATCGTCGTTGACCCGACTAAGATCAAGGCGGTCATGAATTGGCCAAGACCTATGACGGTAATTGAGATTCGAAGTTTCTTGGCATTGGTGGGATATTACAAATGTTTCATGGAGAAGTTTCTTTGCAATAGCCATGCCATTGACGAGGTTGTTAAAGAAAGAGGAGAGGTTTGATTGACGGACAAGTGTGAGCGTAGTTTCCAAGAGCTCAAGAGTAAATTAACTATCGCACCTGTTCTGACAATACCGTTTGGTCATAGTGGGTACGAGATCTACAGTGATGTGTCGTATGAAGGACGAGGCTGCGTGTTAATGCAACATGGCAAGGTGGTTGCATATGCATCTTGACAGTTAAGGCTTCACGAGCTTAACTATCTGACGCATGATTTGGAATTAGCGGTGATCATTTTTGCCTCATGTTCAACGATGATGGATGGAACTCCTAGTTTAATGGCCACTTTCAGGGTGGAACCCGAGATGCAAAGTAGGATTAAAAGTGCCCAAGCGATGGATTATGAAATTCTTAAGATCCTGCATATGGATCAGGCAAAGAGAAAAGCAGACTTTCAAGTGTTCGAGGATGGGACATTAAGGTTTTGAGGGCGATTGTGCGTTCCGAAAGATGCAGAACTTAAGGAGTGGTACGGTATGAAGTTGGAAATTGCAAAGCACGTGGCTAAATGTTTGACTTGCCAACAAATAAAGGCTTAGCACTGTAAGCCTGGTGGACTACTGCAACCTCTTGAGATTCCCAAGTGGAAGTGGGAACACATTACCATGGATTTGTGATGGGACTGCCAAGGAGTCAGCAAGGCAATGATTCGATTTGGATAGTAGTTGATAGATTGACGAAGTCAGCTTACTTCGTTGCGGTAAGAAAAGATTTTACGTTGGATAGGTATGCAGAGTTGTACGTACATCAAATTGTGCGCATACATGGAGTTCCGATGACGATCACATCTGATCGTGATCCTAAGTTTGTGGCAACTTTCTAGAAAAGTTTGCAGTCGGCCTTGGGGGCGAAACTGCAGTATAGTACGGCGTACCATCCGCAGACGGACGATCAATTAGAAAGGATTTGAAGAAGTACTCGAAAGCCTTTAGTGCAATAAATGACATTTGGTTTGCACTGATTTTCATGTGTTGAGGCGAATTCTTGGTTTGGTTATTAAATGGATGTGAAAGGAATATTGAAAGAAAAATCGGTGGTTTGTGGAATTCGGATGGTGGTTCGATGGAAATTCAGTAAATCAGATTTCAAGTGTCAATAGGTGACCCCGTGGAAATGAACTCATGGGTTGATGAGCTGGAGAAAGTTTTGCACTTTGAGGTGCTCAGACGAGGTTAAAACCGTGAGGCTTGGTATAGGACAAGCCAAAGCGGATAATACCTCTATGGGATGGTGCATGTCTAAAAGGGACTAGTAGTGGTGCAGTTCGAAGATGCCCATAACGACTGATCTGACGAGGGCGGGGAGTGGTCACTGGGGCCAGAATGCTTGAGCAAGGAGCAACTTCTAGTAGGCTTATAGGATGTCGAAAGGGGCAGAAATGAACTGAACTACGCACTGTGCAAAAAGAGAGTGCTTGTGGAATAAGATTTTATCGGAATGGTATAACCATAAATGATCAAGTTTTTGGAATTTCAGTTTATGGGATGAGGTCAGAGAACTGGGAATCGCTGGTTTAAAATTCGATTTCGCGGTTTTTGAATGCAGTTCAGATTATCTGAGTCAGACTAAAGACCGCTCAGAGTCGTTAGAAGAGTTGTGCAGATAAGCGTTATAGACTGTTGGAGTTTAAGGTGAGCGATCATATGTTTCTAAAAATATCGCTGATAAGGGGTACTTCTAGATTTGGCAAGAAAGGAAAGTTAAGTCCGAGGTACGTTGGATCCTTTGAAATTTTGGAAGGGATCAGGGTTTTAGCGTACGTCTTGCGTTGCCACCGAAACTTGCTTAAGTACATGATATTTTCCACGTATCCATGTTGAGAAAGTATGAACTAGACCCGACTCTGTATTGAATTTTGAAGAACTGAACGTAGACAACAGGGTGTCGCACGTGGAGAGGCCGATACGGATAGAGGACCGTAAAAAGCAAGTACTCCGAAACAAGACTATTGCCTTGGTTAAGGTGATCTGGCAGCATCACGGAACAGAGGGAGCAACATGGGAAAGTGAAGAAGTGATGAAGCATTAGCACCCCCATCTTTTTGAGGATTTGTCTGTGATTGCAAATTTCAAGGGCGAAATTTTTGTAAGGGGGAAGAATTGTGACGTCCTGAAATTCGAGCCCTTTTAGGGATGAGTGAATGTGAATTTCGCCAATGCATTGTTGGTTGATTCCACTCGGACCCAATCATTTCCGAGATACTAACCTTGAGGGGAAAGGCTACTGAAGACAAAACTCGTACGACTAAAGAACTTGACTTGGGAAAACGACTCGACCATGAAACTTGCGTAAGGACGATCCTGTAGTCATGTAGGCCAATTTCAGGGACGAATAGAAGTCGATTCACGGACAGAAATAATGGGACGACGGGTAATTCTGTCTACTGTTATCGAACCCGCGAACGACCCTATGTCGATCCTTGATAATCGTATACTTTGAAATAAGAATCTATCCTTCGCAATTTCATGTCGTCAAGGACGTCCATGTGTCGAGAAGTTTTGAACGTGGTTTGGCACGAGTCGGTTATGCGTGAATCCTCGAAGCCGCATGTGAGTCTAAATTATACCAAAATGACATTTGGGCAAAATTGACAAGGCATGAGAATTCAAGATTGGACTTCGAATTTTCGGGAACGTCCGGGACGGACTTTTGGACGATACTTCCTTGATAGTCGACAGTGTTGGTTGAGCCGAGTTTTTGGGAAAGGGATTTTCAGACCGAGGAAACGAGCCTACGAGGACGTGACCCGAGCAAGCGTAGTGCGGGCCACACGCCCAAGGTGGGATGGCCACCGTGGAAGACCGAGACAAACAAACGAGCCCGTTATCTAAACCTGAGCCGATTCAAGCCCAACAAATTCCCGAGTCCATTCCTATTCATTTTCCAGCCCTTAGGCCCACCTTTCACTTGCAGCCCAAGGGCACATTAGGAAAATGTGCAAAGTGGAAATGACCAAAATACCATTGGATATTTTGAAAAAAAGTCAAAGGAAGAGAGAGAAGATGATGTCACTTGCTTGAGGGAGTGTAGAAGGCATTTAATGGCATTGAAGAAGTCTTCTAGAAGCCCTCACTTCACTCTCTCTCTCTCTCCCTTCTTCAGCTCCAAAAATCGCAGTCCCTCTTCGCCCTTGTTTCCCTTCTTCCTGCAATTTTCAACTTCTAACCTTCCACCGAAATCCGAGTTGTTCATGGCCTTCCCATTGAAATCTCGTCTCGTGCCACCCGCCATCGTGTTCAGAAGAGAATTTTCGTTCTGATAGTGTCGGCCGATCACCGGAAGGAGCCACCAGCCGACCCGTGCGGCGATCGGAAGCTAGCTGTTGTTGGACCGTCACTGTTCTGCCTACAGCAGCTTTGTTCCGCCTTTTCCCCTGTTTTTCTCCCATTCCAGCCAAACCACCGCCCATACTAGCCTCAAGTGGTTCCCCCTCGACCCTCGGGTGTCGTTGGTTGTCGGCCCGCCGCTCACCAGAGCTCCGGGTAGCCCGTTCAACTCCAGTCAGCCACTTTCCCCCTGAGCAATGCAGTTTTTGCAGAGGGAGTTTGAGTTTGTTGCTGCTGTGTTCAGCCCAGGACCGCCTTAGAGTGTCGTGGGAGAAGTCCCCGGGTGTCGGGTTCGTCACCGCCGCTTTGCCCGTGTCGCCAGCCCACTTAACGGGTAAGTTTAGCTCCTAAACCCTATTTCGTGCCTAAATTTGCTTAGGGTTAATTAGTGCTAAGGGCTGATTAAAATGTTTAATTAAGTGCGTTAACCCTAAGATAGATAGTTAGATCAAGGGTTAAGATTAGATTAGCTTAATCTTGCTTAATTATGCTTGATTATGCTTAAATGTTGCTTGTGTGTGGTTTATGTGATAATTAAGCATGTTTAGCTTAATTAATTGACTAATTTGTTTTAATCAATGTTTTGTTTAATTTTTGAATTTAATTTATTAATAATTGAATTTTGGAAATTACTGTTCATGGATTACTATTCATTAATTACTGTTCACGGCACTGTTCATCCAAAAGTGAAATTGTGCATAATTTCATGTACTTTGATCATATGAAGTAAATTTGATATGTTGTGGCATGAACATTCGTATGAATCGTGTGATTTTCACAAAAGGGGGAAAAATGGTTTATTCGAGGGACACCGGAAATGGACCGCTTTTATAAGAAAGACGGGGAAAATGGTTTTTTCGAGAGACACCGAAAATGGACCGCTTTGTGAGAAATGATTTGAGGTTTTATATGCAAGCATGTGTGCATTGGTTAATGCTCAAAGATAATAAGTGGGTTGTGATGGTATGCTTGTATGATCACTAAGTTAAACCCGTTTTATTGAAGATTATGAAAAGGGAGGGCACAGTTGCGCCTCTACGGAGGAAGGGCACCGTGGCACCATTGTGCCTTGGAGGGTACGGAAGGGCACGGTTGCGCCTCTACGAAGGAAGGGCGCCGTAACGCCTCGGCCTACACAGAAAGACACGGTTGCGCCTCTGTGGAGGAAGGGCACCGTGGCGTCGTAGTAATAGCACGGAAGGGCACGGTTGTGCCTCTGCAGAAGAAGGGCGCCGTAGTGCCATTGCACCTCGGCCAATTTGTACCCCTGTGAGGCAGTAATAATCGAAACACGTGTGGATGCAAGAGTGCATGAGAAAACATGGCATCATTAGTTCCGATTATGCATGAGGTGATCATATCATTTATGGCATGCACGCATGAATTGATAACGTGCAGGGTATGGCAATGGCCAGGTGAGATCGCTTGTGGTGCGACTCGCATATGATTGATGAACTGGATCATCTAACGGCCATATGCATTTCATGTATTGTGCTGACTTATAATGTGCAGGGTATGGCATACCGGATAAGGTTGCATGCGAACCGACTTTTGATCGTTGGTTGACCCTGTCTACTATTTGATTGTTGATTGCTGGTTGTTTATTGTTGGGTTGAGTGAGGAGTGGTTCTGGAGAGCTACTCTAGGTTGAGTTGGTGTACTAACCGGGGTTTATGGGAAGAACTTGCTGAGATTTTATCTCAACCTGTCTTGGTTAACCATTTTCAGGCCCCTAGAATGGCGCACCCGCAGTGGAGAATCTTGCCCTCGCTTCTCCAGTGATCAACCTGACGGAGTCGAGTCCGATGGGTCCGAGTAACCGTGGTGTTGAACCCAAGGGTTCATTTTATACAGCTGGAATAGCCTAGCCTAGTTCCTTTTTGGTTTGGCTTAGAGGATGGATCGGCCCCAGTTGTCGGGCTTGTAAATCGGAAAACGATCCTCCGTTGGTTAATTTAGTAAATTGTATAAATGAGTAGTGATGGTTGTTTTTGCTGTTCATTCCTCTATCCCTAATTGATTGATTGATTGTTTGTTGGATTGGGGATGGTTCGTCTTCTGCTTACGCATAACGAAAGATTAAAATGAATGGTCGTCGACGAGTCATGGGACGTCGCTTTCTATCGACCAAGAGTAGGGATTGTCGCGAGCTCGAGAGTCGGGGCGTGACATACTATGCCCCGATCAAACAAAGACCATGGAATATTTGTCAAGTCACCAATTCGATCATATGCACAAATCTAATTGACATGCATTTGTTCGAGACATAAACAATTTATTCTCGATTACGACCTCGGCCGAGAATTTCAATACATTGTCATAATGAGATTGCATATGACATCATTATTATATCTTGTATGTAACAAGGAGATAGATTCCATATTGCATACACGTGCAACTTCGTATATGAACAAACTATGACCATCAGGTATAAAGACAGATCAATGACCCGGCATTATGTGCACCCATGAACCATAGTTGTTCGACACACAAGTTAACACTGTGCCTCAGGTCTAAGGATTATTTACACAAGACCAAAGCATGAACAATTAGATATTGACCATGCTAAAAGCTTCCATGTTGCTAATCGTTCAATATGCGTCACGTTTAGTGAATTTGTTTAATACAAACACCTGTATTCTAACTTATGCATCACAATACCCAATGACTTGCGACTCATCATTCCCTTAAGTATTAAATACTTAATGGTGAAGTTGAGAACATACCGGTCTCAACAGAATTATAAATATCCACTCAATAATCCATTGACCAGGAACGGTTTAAAGATTCAGTCTAACTATGAACTTATCACATAAATTCTTAACGTCTCAAGAATAGGTCTAGTTGCAACTGATCTTATGGAATCATTCATAAATATAAAATAATTGGACAAATGAATGAATACGTCATTGCCATTAATTAAATAATAATAATGATAGTACAACCGAAATCCCTAACATGTAACTATTACATAGTAGCTTTAGGGCATACATATAACAGTTTTTGCTGTACATGGCTCAAATTTACTGGTGTCATTGTGGTCCTTGCTGTACATATTCGAAAATATGTTGATTTCTTGGTTATGGATGCTATGTATGTTCATAACATGTTGTAGTCATTGTTATAAATGCTGTCTGTAACTTCAATTTGCTGGATTCATGTTCATGCCTATTGTTCAAATCCATTCGTTGTTCAAACAACAATTGCCAAGGTTTATCTATGTGTTATCTTAGTCATATGAGTTGAGGTGAGGAATCCATGCTAATTCTTGAGGGAGATAATGATGTTGTCATGGTGTAATTTGCTAAAATTGAACATGTGTCCGCTCATACAAGCATTGATGATCTTTATTTGACTTTAGTTCGTTCTCTTATTGATTACGTGAGCCGACATACACTCGAAAGAAGTGGTCAACTGCGTCGTTGTGCCCGCCATTGTTGCCTCCTCCTTCTCCTCCTCCTCCTCCTACGCCTCCCATGGGCCCCCGTCGAGTCCCCCCTACTGCTTGTTGACCTCCCTTCACATCCGAAAAGCAACCCCCCATTCTCTCTCTCCCTCTCTCCCTCTCGGACACTACCAATTTCACCTCCTTTGCCGATTCGATTCACACCCACAATCCCTGTCTCTTCCCGTCTCTCTCTGAAAACCCCTGTTTTCCATAAACGCTGCTTCTGGTGAAAATTGTTGCAACCACCCTCTCTCTGCCCTTCATATAGTCGACAGAAACGACAAACCGCATGGGGTCGGTTGTAACCTCTCGATGACGGTCCTTGTCCGAACCCACGAATCGAACGCACGTCGGACCGACCACGCGCCTAGCGAAGTGATGTAAAAAGCTGTTTCCTTTTTGGAAGGCCAAGAACCGTATCGCAACCGAATCAAGACCGAAGCTTTGCGCGTGTCCTGGGGTTCTTGGTGAAGTTTGTTGCTATATATAGAGAGATACCAGCCCTACCCGTCACGGGATTAAGTAAATGATACGCACGTTGGACGTTCTCATCTTTTGTCTATCCGTTTACGATGACCAGGACCAGATGCTTGCTGGTATCCCCTTCGTTGGGGAAGGAAGTTTGGGGAGAGGGAGAGGAGAGGAGAAGAAAGTTAGACGAGGGGAATGGGAGAGAAACTGATGGATTGACTCTGCAGTCTTTGGGGAAATCTCAGGGAAAAAGCTTGGATGACCTTGACGCTTGACCATGGATGGGGTCTTTGAATAATTTGACGGATAAGGTTTATGTCTGGATTCGACTCTCTATCGCTGCGCAGAGGAAAGGGTCAACAAAAGAAAGATTGACACCAATGGCTACTCAATTTTGGTTTGGCTCCTCAATTTTGGTCAATTGTGTAATGTCATCGCTGAATTTTTAACTTGTTCAATTTAATTCTTGAATTTTGATCTAACTAGGCAAATAACATTTTAATCTATTTAATGTAATCCCTAAAATTTAATATGATATTCGATATGATCATATGAGCTTTTGAATATTTTTATATAATCTAGGACTGAAGTGAATATTTGCTAGTAATTTAAGGATCATGTTTGTGTTACTGGTCCCTCGATCCCTTCCCCCATCCAACACGTGTAATTAAACTAATCTATCCTTGAGAGCATTGGACCATGAAAGCTTAATGTCGGTGTCCCGACTGCTGGTTTTGTTTAGGCTCTTAACCCCATAACCAGTAATAATAAGGGTGGAAATTGGCAAAGTTGTCTAGTCAGTGTGTAAATACATAAATGGATGTCTGCCTGGTCAAGACAATGAGAGCATCTGCTTGGTACCTTAACATTGTTTTCCTAAAGGCTAAAAGGAGATTATATATACTCAAAAAATTGTGTCCCTCAATAATATAATATGTGATCAGAAAAGTCTTTAATTATTTTTTGTTGTATTAATGAATTGCTTTGTCATAGCCATGACAGTTTGAATTACACTTTTGACGAGAGAATAGATATGATTGAATTACTCAACCCGATATTGAGCTTGATGCTCTCCAATAATATATATTAATTTTCGTGCTTTCACATGAGAGATGATTTATAAAATCAACAGATTAAAGAATCTTAACTATTATAAGATACTTGACATTAAACATCTAGCAATTGTCCCCATTGGGGAAATTATCAAAAAAGTCTTAAACCTATTGTAATTATGTCGATTTAGTCTTAAATTTATTTATTTTTCTAATTGAGTCTTAAACTTTTTGCAATTGTGCCAATTCAGTGTATCCGGCCGAATTTGACTAGGCGGCGTTGGTAGACAATTTTTTAATATTATTTTATTTTTTCTGATTTTTTTAATTTCTCAATCCTCTCTCTCTCTCTCTCTCTCTCTCTCTCTCTCTCTCTCTCTCTCTCTCTCTCTCCAAGACTAGCCAGAGAGGAGGGCCGATCGTTGGATTGAGGGTGAGCTTGCCCCGTTGTTGCTCAATGAGGGCCGTGCAACCACTGGTGAGCTCACCCTCACCATCACCTAAATCCGGCAAGGAGTTGCCTTGTCAGTGGCTGAGCAGTCCTTTGGCCGATCGTTAGAAGAGAGAGAGATATATCAAAAAATTAATAAAAAATTCAAAAAAATAAAATAATATTAAAAAATTGTCCACTTGTGCCGGTTGGCATCTATGTCAGTGTCGGCTAGCTAAATTTGGCCGGATGGATTGAATTAGTGTAATTGCAAAATTTTTATGACTTAATTAACCAAAAAAATAAGTTTAGGATTGAATCGGCACAATTGCAATATGTTTAAGACTTTTTTGGTAATTTTCCCTTCCCTATGGAAAGACATGTTTAAATATTACACTAATTGAAATCACTTCACTGCAAAGATAATCTCGAGTTGATATATGTAAATGTGATAATAAATCCTCTTTTATCCCGATGTCTTTTGCCTATCCAAAAATCTTACCATATGTCGTGGATCTTTAATTATATATTTGAGTATTCCTTGCTTAGGTTGAACCTAAATCCAAACCATGAGACCGCACTGGTGATCAATGGCTTACTCTCACTTTACTATTGTCCAATCAAAAGCATTTGAAAGAAAAATCATGGTGAAGTTGCTAGAATCTTTGACTCTAGGATCAAGATGTTTTAGTTGGCAGATCGCTTCCAATTCCATCATCACTTTCTCGCTAGAGTTTCTGCATGGCTTCGTGATCCACGACACTTGTGATAATTTGCTTGCTCTCTAGTGCCAGCGGACCTAAGAGTATTCCTTTACCTTAGACCTTGCGCACGGTCATAGTCATAGCAATATTGTCGAGGAAAATCACTAGAGTCATGATTTGCATTTTTTTTTTCTGTTCAACTGTAATTTTTAATTCATTTTCAGATTTTTATCCTATAAAGAGACAAAGTGTGGAAGTCAAGCTCTACACTTGAAATTAAACGTTCTCACTCGTAACCCCTCCTGAAAAAATAAGAAATCAAGCTCTTCATTTCTCCTTTCACATGTGGTAATGGTGGTGACCGGGCACCCCCGGTGGTTATGGTTTGCATATTTGAGTCGTGGCGAGTCCATTGTCTTGAAAACTAGATTCAAATCATTCTTAATATGCAGCCGATAGCCTCTAGCATATTTATGAGGATCCTATTAAAGTGGATAATTGGATGGAAACCGTTTCTGTTTCAACGGCTGAGATCCTTCTCATCCCAATTGAAGGGCCCATACTTGTGGGGACGGTACAAGATCGTTGCCATTTCCCTTTCATCTGTCAAGGCGCACTTGGCAAAGGCAAACTACTTTTCTTTCCGCCAAATCACAAACGTGCCAAAAGGCAATACCTTTTCACCAATGGATTGGTATCTCTATTCACTCCTTCTCACATTTGTCCTTCCTCCACAGTAAATTTCCAAGAACTTGACCCCAAGACTCAATTCATCTCCTTAGGATTCGGTCCAAAACACCAACACACGCTTAAGTCAACGCAAGAGTCAAGCCAAGCACATGAACTACTTTGAACACCTCATCATGCTCTCTCTCTCCACCATAATAAAAGAATTCCCATTAGATCTTCATATTATGTCAAGTTCCTAAGATTATAAGAGGATCAGTCACTAAATCACTATGTATAGAGTACGGAGTTTCTCTAGCACTTGCGTTTTTCAGAGTAAGAAATGTATTTAACCCGAAAGATCCAACGAACATTTGCAAATCGACCATAATAAAATGGTTATGATACATTGTTTCATGATTGGATTTGGATTGATTTAGTCTAGTCCTATTTTATAATAGTTGGCAGTTTTATTGATGTGTGAATTTTTATTGATACATTTTGAGTTGACCCGATGATTCCATGAATGATTTTGTCCCTAAACTCTTTACAAGCTAACAGAAACTAATCTGAGGTACTAAGCAACACTGGTAGTTTGCTAGAAATGATAATGACCATGCAAATCTAGGACATTCCTTGCAATCACCAAAATTCTCCTCAAGAAAGAACAATCTCACAAACAAGTATACTGATGGCAATGGGGAACACAGTCGGAACGTTCAATGTAGTCTCTTGAATGCCAAAAGCAATAAGCATTTGAGACAAACCAACTCGGATGATTTCACTGCCACATGATATCAATGCTTGATCTTCACCGAGTTCTGCCAAAGCACACTTGGTATCTAACTCAAAAGTCAGCCTTACGATGCACATATCTAGAAAGGGAAGATAACAGAGTATAGATACCCACTTTAGTACTATCGTAAAAAAAGAATTGGGTGACTGATAAGAAAAGAATTTCCACTATGTTTCCAAAAATGTTCTGCGAGATAGGTCGATGACAAACATAGGGTACAGAGCTGCTCTTGCATCTGCATGCAAAAACTGTAAGAGCACGAATTTGAGTTTCATCGCATATTTATTGGTGTGGAGATTTGTATTATATTTATAGCATGTACATAAGCATGAAAATCACAATTGAAAATATTTTACAAAAGACAACAATCTATACTATTAGCACAAATTGTGGAAGATTTGTTCTATCAGCAAAATTGGTGAAAATTGTAGAAGATTGTCTCTATCAACAAGGTCAGCACAGATAATGGAAGACTGCTCTATTAGGGGACATTTGCTCTATCAAAAACCACTAACCAGATCATGCTAAAAGAGAATGCTAGTCTCATATTGATGGACGAGAGAATTGAGAATCTAGCCTTAAGGAAATAACTGTCACCTGCAGTCATTGAGAATTTCGCCACTATGCAAGACGATGATCAAGAAAAGCTGAAAGAGCTTGAGTGCAACTTCTTTTGTATGGGACCGGCCAATTTCTGATCTAATCAATTTTCCGCAACTGCAAAACATCACCAGAATTCAATGTTTCAAAAGAATCAGGAGTAACACACGAAGAAGAAGCACTTAGTTAATGGCATGTAGGGGCACATGGTTGTAGTTGGACAGCTTTTGAAGTATGAATGTTGACGTCCATGATTTATGATAAATATCCATCTGTTATTTAGTAAAACGTGCACGTCAGAAAAATGATAAGAAGGCCGCAGTTGGAGTATCTTTATTGGAGACCGACCAAATTAGAGAGTTGCCACTAATTCTTGAGCTCTATAAATGTGCTCTACATTGCGGATGTCCACGAAACAGGATCGTTACTGAAATTCTTAATCTAGAGTGAAATGGAGCTGACATTTGGGGGACTAAACATGTTTGTGATGGAGAAATTAGATAGAACAAGAAGATTCAAGTATTTGAAGGACTTGCTAAGGATAGTTTTTGAATTGTGGTACTATTAGCCAGCGACCCTTGTTGGCCCTCAGTCCAAAAAAAAAAAAGAGAGTAAAGAAAACAAAAAAAAAAATTATTAAAATATTTTTAAAATGTTTACATTAGTGCTAATCGTGTCACGTCGGACGACCAATGTTCACGTTATCAATTTTAATCAAAATTGACTAGATGGACTTAATTGGAAAAATATCATAAATATTTATAACTAAATTGACAAAATTAAAAAGTTCGTGACAAAATTAATATAAATATAATATATTTTTAGGATTTTTTTATATTTGTCGCGTACAAAATCATTTGCATTCGTTAAAAGGTTACCGACTCATTGGAGAATCTCTCCCATAGTGCTGCATCGTGCTCATCAACACAAGATTGTACGAGAATGCCCCACTCTGTAGACTTTAAGGATATTAATTGGATCATTTTCCCCCAGACATCAAAGTGAAGATATTTTCTGTTCACGATGGGGACAGAATTCAGAATTGCAGGTTTGTCCAAGGCTTGCACAGACGAATACTTGCATATCATGCAAAGACAAGCGGAACAACGCGACAAGAAACCACAACTTGCAACCAAGAAGTTTGATTTGAAGACGTATGCTCGTGAATTAGTTTTTTGCCTGTAAACCTTCTCAAATAATTGTTCTTTTGCTAAAAGCCCTTTTAATCAGCGCTTGGGTCGTTGGCCAAAAAAAGAATTATGTAAGATACTTATGTTGGAGTTCGGTAATCATCTATTTTACCGGCAACTTTTGCAAAATGTTCAGCAGTATGCTTCAAACATGATGGATTAATTGAGAGATTTTTGTGGAAATCTCTGGGAAAAAGGTTGGGTAAGGTCAATGTCGAATTTGACTCCGAGTCACCACGGCGAGGGAAGAGCTAAGCAATAGGGAGGACCGTGAGGTTTACATTTTACCTCGATTATTAGCATGAAATCATTCACTATAGAAGATTTTTAATTGGTGCTTGATGATTTTAATAGGTGATTAGAATTTTTGGGATGTGTTGATAACTTTATTTATTATTTTGTGATAGATGATTTTAAAGTCGTGATTGATCATTTTTCTATTAATAATTGGGAAATATGAATGTGCAAGTCTAGTTATTTGGAGGTCCATGAAATACCATAATATTTTCAAGTCGCAAACTATGCTACCAACATGAAGATATTAGCATGCAATGGAAAGAGACGGCACCTTGATTTCTTTTTCAATTTTTTTTTTCTTATTGACCGTGCTATTGCGACTTGGACATAGCCGGATGCTAACAACGAGGACCGGGGCTAGTGGCCATGGTGATTTGGGAAGTCATTTGATATTCACACATAACTGGGGTTGTAGGGGTTAATCACTGGGGCATGAGTTTAGCTTGCCATCATTGGCGGTACATTTGTAATCGGGGTTGAGAGATCTGTCCAGATTAGGCTTGCAAGTGATCTTGACAGTGATCACCGACACCGCTTATGTGATTGCTATGAGTGGGTCTGTGATTATGGCCATTCCTTTCCATTTATCTTTTGTTCTTTTGCTGAGTTATAAGAGAGATGGTGAGGCCGAGCAACAAGAACCCATATTTATATGTAAATTATTGAGAAAGATGTGCTCTAAGTGCATTGTGGAAATTAACTTAGCTCGTTTTAATCAACACTTAGGTCTTTGGCTAGAATGGATACCATGTCATATTCAAGATGTTCCTCGTGGAAATTAACTTTTACATGATGCTATCTTTAAGGCCTACGTAATCATCTCCTTTATCGGCAACTCTTGCAAGATTCATGTTGAATATGATCAAAAGGCTCCTTAGAATAAAGAGTACTGAACTATTTAAGAACAACAAGAGACTTTTTCATGGCCTTGATAACAAGCTGGTAAAGTAAAATCTGCACCATTTTGTGAAGTTTCTCTAAGCCTGCCATGGACCTAAGGTTTACTGTAGTAAGCGAGATAGCCCAATGACTATTGGATTCTCCTGCAACAAGTTTTAAAGTATGTCAACAAGTGCCTCCAGTGACATATTAGACAAATTATGACAACTTCAACGAAATAGGACAAAAACCCCAGACTCAACTTCTCTGGATATTCTTAGGAAAAGATCCTAATTAACCGGAGTACGAGAGGTAAAGCAATGCAAAGATATGGCAAGGAACAATATCCAATAGAAATTTGAAGAGAGACTTTAGACAGCTTACACTTTCAGAAAACAGATCGTTGTTTTCTAAACTGGCAACGGAGAAATATTATTCCAACGACGGTCCTAGAAGCAACAGACTCCTCAGCATGGATAATTAGAGTAACCAGGTTTCTCAAGCCTACTTACAAATTTTTATGAAGAAGCAACAGGGTCAAACTCCGATTTTGCTTTACATTAGTATCATTATCAAAGAAATGACAGAGAGAACATTCCGAACTAGAAAAAGAATGAGATACTCAATCAAGCACCCGCCCATAGTGAATACCACATATCGCCACAAAGATGCCATCTAATGAGGCATCAACACCATGATTAGAATACTATTAGTGAACACATTGCGAGCATGACACTCGACAGGTTGATTCAACATCTTACGATAGACTTTCTAGCAAATGAAAGTAGCCACTTAGATTGTAGCGAGCATGACACCTGAAAGAAACAAACATTGTCAATAAAACATGTCTAACTTCCGACACTCCTCAAGATTAATCAGAGAAGTGCGTAAGCATACAACCCATATAACAAAATTCATAATCTTCGAAGCTGCACCGACAGAGATTATACTAAGCAATTCATCAAACATCTAGAATGCATTGGTGAGTAGGTGACCAAAAGCCCCTAATTATTGAATATTGTGACAATTTCTTTAAAAGTCAAACATTCTTTTAAGAAAGACCGACTGCACACGAGTTAGTATAGAATTTGAAGAACGCAAATTTCTTCCTTTTGACACCAAATTCAAGCGTGATTTCACACAGATTTACCTGTCATATTGAATTCAGAGTGGATCATTTCAAGCCGATAAGGTTTGGATGGTGGTATTAAGGTTGCCCTCCCAACATCCTTTATCGTCCTCTTCAGAGAGGAGTACTTTATCTAGGTTTGGTGTCTTCAGGGCACCTTTGCAGAATACATTCATCTTGGGGCACTTCATGATGACAATACACACCAACGATGGGAATCGGAAGGTGCAATTAGTGGGGGAGAAGCTCTCAAGGCTTGGAAGACCATCAAGAATTAGCTTATCCAATTTCAGGAAAGAGATATCCTTTGCTCCATTTCCATCATCTGTCACCATGTCTTCCATTGCAACACAATTTCTTAGGATTAGCCAAGTAAGGTGCACCAGACTTGTCACTGCTGAGCAAGTCCCCATATGAACTAAACCAGCGCAATCTTGTACTCCTAAACCTTTCAATCTTTGGAATGAAGTCGGGGATGGAAGTACGATTGATAAACTCGGGCACTCATAAACCCACAGAACTTCAATTTGTTTGAGAATTTCAAGCATCAATGAGCCATCTTTCCAAACTCGCTTCATGTTACACAACTTATGCAGGTCAAGTCGCCGCAGATTTCGTAGTGTTTGGAGAGGTTTTCCCATGTCAATTAGCTCTCCATAGGGAGTCGCTCCCCCATGTCCAAACGAATCTTTTGGAAATATCTCCTCGAAGGAACTACAGAGCACAATAAGTGTTTTTAGATTGGGGAATCTGTGGAGAAGGAAGTTGGAAGGAAAAGCGGCGTTTTCATCATGGTAGCATGCCAAAGCTAGCTCTATAATATTGTGAAAGATGTAATGTTGCGGCATCATCGCAACATCCTCCCTTGCTAATGTTAATACTTCCAATTGTGGAATGACCTGCGGGAGTGGATCCGTTTGATTAGGCCATCAAAAGTCCAATGACTAAAATATCCTTCTGTTTAGGGAAAAAACGAGAAACATAACTTTTCGAAAGTAGACGAGCAAGCATTGATGACCATTATTTATACGAGGGATGATTGTTGTTAGTGGTGTGCCCAATTTTATTTTATTTTTTTTGGTCGATGTGGTGTGCCCAATTCAATCACAATTATTTCATCAATTTGGAAAAAGAAAGTTATTTGTCAACAATACTTAAGCAATTTCAATTGTCAACTAATTAAGTCCAAGAGGCAAAATAACATTTGCTTGTTTTAACAAATCATGCTATTTTTATAGTAAGTATATGTGGTTCAATAGTAAGATGTTGTATTAATGTTGCACATTGTTTTTGAAGCTACAGTTCTCATATCTATTTTACTATAGATCATGAGTACCATATGGCTTACCTTTCTGTAACTTTGAGAAGAATGCATACTCAACAAATGATTGGCAAAAATAAAAAGAAAAGAAAAATTAAATCGACGGGATATAGGTGTAAAAGCCATAAAACAAGAAGGAGATTATAGTTTAAATTTTTGTTGGAAAAATATTAAATAATCAAGATGAGTAATTCATTCTTACAAAAGCAAAGTGAAGCATCAGATGAGCAAAGAAATAAACCAAAAGTACATAATCTCGAATATACGATATTTTTAGCGTTCCATGATGATAAAAAGGAACTTGATTTTGTGTTGGTATATCACTAATACACCACTCAAATTAAGTTAAGTAATTTCGATTGAACGTTTGTAAGTTGAAAAGCGTTGGTCAGCCATTGGAATAAGATTGATAGATTTTTAATGTAGTTGGTGATCTTGAAGTGCAAAGATATATTAGTACTTTTCAAGATCTATAAGATAGAAAGTTGGTCAATGAATAAAATCCGTTGGTATGTTAATTTGATGATTGTTGGTACATCAATTAGATTTTTGTTTGTAATTTCAAATTGTAGTTAGCCATTTGAAAGGCGTTGGCTTGTCACAAGAATAAATATTGGTTGATTATTAAAGTAGTTCATAATTTTGGAAATGTTGATACTTGCCAAAACCTAACAAGATAATAAGGTGGCAAGTAACTAAAATAAGTTTGTATTTTATAAAAAAATAAATTTTTTGAAAAATATTTTCTAAAAAATGATCGCTTATATTGCTCGATAATAATAAGTCAATGAAAATTCTTTTCATAATCAACAACAATTTATATCTAAATATTTTTGTGGATTATGAAATCATTTTTCGTTCATTTATTTTTGTAAGTGATACAAGCAATCATTTTTTAGAAAATATTTTGCGTAAATTCCATTTTTTGTGAAACGAATGGAGCCTTAATATGACTAATATTGGTACACCAATCAAATTAAGTTTGGTAAATTCAAATAAAGTTAGTAATTTCAAATATGTTGGTGAGCCATGGAATAAAAGTTGGTAAATTATTAAAGTAGTTGATGATTTTGAAAGTAGAAAAAAAAAGTTTGTCCTTTTTAAAGCCTATTGATAAATTACTAACATATGATCGGATAAGCAAGTTATCCGCAATGCTTTATAGTTACCAACTATGTTCAAGATGTTTGGGGATGGAAATTTGTTTTCTAGCTAAGCTAGTAATATGACAAATAAACATAATACCAATTTTTAAAAAAAAAAATTTGACGGACAGGGTTGGCCAAATTAAATTAAATAGGTAAATCTCAATTTTTAGATACGAGCAGCTCATTTAAAGCACGATTGTCTTTGCAAGTTAATTTAATAAAAAAAAATTTCTTCAAAGTAAAAGCTGGGATCAATAGATTATACACCGAAGAATACAAGTTGGAAATAATTAACTGCAAGCAATCTTTAAATTTCTAAGCGATTCAAAGGTGTGGTTCTGCAAGTATCAACAAGCATGACATGTTGGACAATTTCAATTTCTTAGAGAAAAAAACAATGTACCAAAGAGCTATGCACATAAACCATTGAAGACAATAGCAAAGAGCTAGAATCAATAATAAGGGCAGTACCTTTTCAAAAGAAAATAGTGCAGATTGGTTCTCGCTGGTAGTTATACCTTGGCAACTTTGGAATTCATGAGCGAATGAGAATGACCTCATCTCACCGCAATGTCTCACTCGCAATTGCTTCAAGAGTGGCCACGTTAAATTATGATTACTCCCAAAGAAGCTCATCAATTTTGGCAACTCAAGTAATCTCAGGTCAGTTAAATCCGGAAAGAAGAGATCACCTGCATTCATCCCTACACTGTCTTCCTCCACAATAATTTCCTCCACCCCACACTCCCATACTAAAAGTTTTATGAGCCGTGTCATACTTTTTGCCACTGAGCTTGGAAATAAACTTTTGAGACTCTCACACTTGATGACCTCCATGCATTGTAAGCGTCCAAAGATAAAACCTCCCTGAGGAAGTCCTCTCCACACGTGCCTTATTTTTGGGAGCCGCATCAAAATTAATTCTCTCAATTGGAAAGGTCTTGGAGAATGAGCTTCAATAAAATTGAACTCTTGGACTTGAAATACTACTTCTAAGGATCCACAATCGGTCACAGTTATCCTCTCTAGGTTTTGAAATCTTGTGAGCATATTATAAGATGAAAATATGAATGAAAGTTTCTCACAGTGCTCCACTACTAGTGTCTTGAGTTTGCTAAAGGCATTTGAGTCAAGATCATCAAGCCATATCTTCTCCACGTTATCCATGTGTGATATCTTCATCGACTCCATGCTAGGAAACTCAACCTGTTATTTTTCAATTTAATTAATTAGAGCTAATTCTCTGTTCCCTCAAAAAAGAAAATGCTTTAATTTCAAGAACTAAAAAAAAAATACAGGATGGACATTATCAAAGAATAAAAAGAAAAGAAGACTAGATGTACGTTATTTCTTTTTAGCAAATGCCACCCTCTAAAATTCATTCTCCTGTCATGTAATGTTAAAGTAGAAAGCATAAATTTTTCTAATATATATCAAGCATTATGTTTAAGCAGTAGATAACCATAGCCTTCTTAGTTAGACAACCATTTTCATTTCGTGCATAATTTGTCTCCCATGAGCCTCATATTTAGGCTATCTCAGATTAAGCTCATTACCACACTGAAAAACACAATAATATAATGTCCCATTTCTTTGAAGTATAAACCAGGGGCGATTAGTTCCCTGTCTAATCTAGTTCCACTAAAGAACCTAGAGCTAGACTAGGAGAACCGGTTCCCCAATTCTGGAATTGAGAACCAAACCCGTTCGGTTGGATAGGTCTGGTTCCCGGGAAGTCCAATAGAACCAATGGACTGCGCTTGTCGGCCAAGTCGAGGGCAAGAGGTTGGAGAGGATGGCCGCGGGAGGGTTGGGGTGGGAAACAAAGTAATGGGCGAGGGAGAGGTGGAGGGCGGAGATGATGGGGACGTTGCCGAAGAGACCAATGTCGCAAACGTTCTCGACGCCTAGCGGGAGCAGGGGAGGGGCACATGGATGAGCGATGCATGGAGGAGAAGTGGGTCAGTGGGATGTTGTTGGGGACTACAATGAGGATGCAGACTCTGTTGACCGAGAGCTTGCCTTTGGAGAGGTTGAAAGGGTTCCATTGGGCGTTGGTTCGAAAGACAGTGGAGAGTGGCTTGGCTGGGTTGTTTGATGGTGCCATTATCAGTAGCTAATGAAAATGGAGAACTTCTCAATGAAAGAGATACACAGAACGAAGCTATTAGAAGAGCAATGCAGGACTAGAAAAATGACAGGGTTCACGTGAATCTGCAAAAGGATACTGGTATATAGCACAGAGGGTCACTAAGCATGACTCTATACGGATTGATGTGAGAGAGAATGTGGAGGGACTCCATATTTTTTTCTTTCTTAAAAAATAAAATGAAGGGGGTGGAAAAAAGGGATACAGAATCAAGAAAAGCCATTATCAAATGGCTAAAAAATTTGTCCGGTTTGGTTGGTTCGGTTCCCACTCTAGAATTGAGAACCAAATGGGAACCAAATTGTCTATCACTAGTTACAATTTCATGCAATCGGGAATCGGACCAACACTGTTGGGAACTGGACAGTTCTTGATTTGGGCAGTTCTCGTTGAATGCCCCTAGTGCAAATGTCAAAATAGAAATCAATTCTTGCAAACCAATGCTTCATGGTTTTGCACTTCAAAAGTTCTCCTAAAAAGTATGGACTCAAAGAAAACACAACAAATATTGAAGAAAAGAATCCAACAATTAAATCCAAAGATAGTAAGTGTAGGTATGTGTTGTTTAATTGATGTTGAATGGGATTTTTAGACCACTAGATGATTTGTTTTTTTATAAGTTTGTTATTCGAAATTGTCAAGACTTAGGTTATTAATCTCAATTTATTTTTGTTAATAGTTGATCTCTCTGACTTAATTTGCTCATAAATATAAACTAATTAAAAATATTTTTCTTTAGTTCTAATGATGAATTGATTTGATAACTAAGTTTGCCTCTTTGACCTATCTCTTTCATCTCTCTTTAGTTTCTCCATCTTTTCTTATTACATGGTTTTCCCCCAATTTTAACGAATCTAAGCCTAACTTTCTTCATGCTTTCGTTCAACATTAGTTGTTATTGGATTAGATTTGTTCTTCATCCATTGGTCATTAAGCTAGATCTATTCAACATTAATTGGCACCATAACTTTGCTTTTAATTACATATGATTGTTGTGCAACTATTCTAGACCAAAGGCCAACGCTATGGTACTTTTTTAAGTTGTTACACTTGCATTTCTGATATGATACGCTCATGAAGACATATGGCATTCAAGTTTATTAAAAGTTCGACTGCGATGCTTGCTAATTTGTAGGGCTTGTCAAGATTATTACGTCGATTGCTATGACGATTACTATTATCATGATTATCATATTATTCTAATAATGTTGACTGTAAGGAGTAATCTGACTATTGCCGTGGTTATGGTTATCATAAATTCTTAACAATCTTTAGTAGGCTAAACAAATTTTAGTGATCTGAGGGAATACTTCAATAATTTTAGTGAGAATTGAATAGATTCAATCGAAAACTGTAAGGAAGACGAGAAAACATTCCAAAAGCAGTTTGCTATTGAGCAAAACAGCATGGATGGGTGCTCTCAATGTCTTCAAGAGTTAAATAAGGACTCTACTTGTGGGATTAGTGAAGTGAGTGGAGTAAAATTCTACTAACTAATCTAGATGAATTTAAAACAACTTCTGAAATTTAGTAAAATCTGGAACATAATTTCTCCTATTGATCATTCACAAAATTGTAAATTAATGACGGTAAAATTTGTACTAAAATACTTAGTATAGCCTTGTACATCCAAGGTGCACGTCCAAATCTCCCTTTTGTGGAGATTGACATATGACATTATTCTTCAACCTTGTCTTATTTATGCTTGCTTAGTTTGAACTCTTGTTTTTTTCTTCTTCTTTTTTTCAAGTAAGGAACTCCTGTTTTAATTACTTGTGGTATCAGCCAAGATACTACTTTTCTTCAGTTTTGAGGATGAATTCATTGACTAATGAGTTTGCCTATTTGGCATTTCCTTTTCCTTGTCTAATTTGGCATCTCTCTCTCTCTCTCTCTCTCTCTCTCTCTCTCTCTCTCTCTCTCTCTCTCTCTCTCTCCAGTTTTTCCCTAGTTTCTTGCTATCTGATTTCCCTTCGGATTTTATGATTCTATACCAACCTTGCTAGGCAATTTCATTCTATATTATCAATTGCTAACATATGTATCATGCATCTAGTAAAAAGCTCCTCAATCTCACCAAGGCGGTCAAAGATAAAGCTCTCTTGTTCAAATCGGTAGCCGACACCCCGAGAAATAGAAGATTGCAACGTAGTTGGGGGTTAGACCCAAATATTTTTGGTTAGTTTTGTGAGCGAGGGTTGGCTTTGCTGCCCTTGTTTCCTTCTTGTTGTATTTGTTGTTTTCTTTTGTGAACTTGGCCCCCCCCCCCACTCCAGTGACATGTTCCATTGAGTGGGTTGGTGCCAAGTCTCACTCCTTGTACAATTGCATGGTTGAAAATCATATACAATACTTACCTTTACCAAAAAAAAAAACACATTGAATTATAGATTCCATCAGTGTAATTGAGTTATGTACATATAATGCATGTAGCAAAGGAAATATTGGCTCGTGTAGAGCCATGAATACAGATTTGCTAAGTCCATGATTCCAATTTTTCACCAAATCTCCTTTGATTAGCATTTGATTAAGCTAACTAAGTTTGACCCCAAAGTGAAAAATATCATGTCAACTACTTGTGGTTTTAGTCATAATCAAGAAATAAATATGTGTTGGAAGTCCTAAATCTCATATTTGAAATGTAGCCAAGTCCTACGCCTTTCAATTGGCTTACTCAAGTTTCAAATATTTTTGAAAAAGCATAATCAAGCTCTTTTAGTACACAAAGACTTAGAATGTCTATGCTGTAATCTCAAATTGCATTTGTTTGTATTAATATATGAATTAATTACGCTAACTGAAAAGTTTGGGACTTGAGTACACTTTTTGATATAAGTTTAAGGGTTTATTGCACCAATTGAAAAATTTATGACTTGATTGCATTTCATAAATACGTTTTAGGACTTGTAGAATGATTTTCCTATCACAACATTTACAATTAACTTTAGGAATGAATAATAAAATGATTCCTAAAACTTATTCCAGTTTGGCATGTTTAAGAACCAATTTTTTTTTGTTTATTAGTAAACTTGTTTCAGTTCAGCATTTGAGTCTTTCCATTACCCAAATTAGTTTCAAGAGGACGGAAAGTATATATGGCATTTTTCATCGAATTTTCCTTTTTTTACTCATAAAATGCGGTGCTAATGGAGATGCCACATCAAAAAAAGGTGACAAAAAATTTAAAAAGTACACTCAACATCCTCACCGGACCACCAGCAGTTGCCAAACTTGGCTCTCGCAAGCGCGTGAGTGGGCACACTTGCCCCTGCTGTAGGCCCCACAAGAGTTAACGGCCTTGTTGTGAGAGTTGTTAGCCTTCGTCAGCAGGAAGGGAAGCAGCACTAGCGCTCCATATGCAGCCCTTCACCCCCTTGACTGTCGATCTCTCATGGGACTTCTTTTATTTCCAGTTTCATATTAGTGCTGATTTTTTTTTCTAATTTTTAGTATGTTCTTAATTTTTTTCAATTTTTCGATGCGGTAACAGTGAAACAGCTCCCTTTGTGCTTGAGGAAGCTCCATCACTGTGCTGAAGCCCATGCAAGACCGAAAATATGATAAAAATGCAGAATTTCTCTACAAAGAAGGGACGGACTTAGCAAGTCTTGAAATGAATCAACTGTAGAAATTGTAGAACTCAAGTGCCGAATCAACACAAGTTTTAGAACTTGTTGTGTCATTAACCCTTGATCTTACGTTGAACAATATTTAAATTTGAGCTAACATCTTTAGCATTGTCTAGACTCTAGACTAATTAAAAGTTGTTAATTGAAGCTTAGCATGTCGTTAACATTTGTACTTCAGTTACAATTTAGTCTAAGACTCGAAAAGGAAAGGGAAAAAAAGTATTGAGTGTTTGAAATTAATGAAAAATTTTTGATATACGTTTCAATAATTTTATATTAAAGAAGTAGCTTTGAGATGTTTCTTATTTGAGTCCAAAGATTTGCAGATGAAAATGATAAGTTATCATAAGTGACTGCTCATACCCTTAGCTCAAACCATCAAGACAGCAAGCTAGATATGCCATTAGAGAAGAATGAGAGCAAACCTTTTCAACTAGTAAAAGCGGTTGATGTGTTGGATCGCCATCCTCTGATTTTCTACAACTGGCATCTCCTAGAATCACCTTCACAGCTTTACAATCTTCAATAGTAAACTCTTTCAAGGAGGGCCACTCTGAAACATGCTTCCCTTGGCAGAAACTTCTGAGTTTTGGCATGTTATGAAGATACAGAGCGACAAGTTGAGGAATTACAATTTTGCCAGTTGCTTCTTCAGGTTTCTCCTCTTGTTTGGTGAGAATGTACTCCATCTCTCCACAACCACCGAGACCCAGATACTGGAGTTGTCTTAGACTTTTTGCCATAGACATTGTGAAAAGGTTTCTTATACGTGGGCACTCCTCAATTGTCAAGGATTCCATACATTGAAGCAACCTCTTTGACATGAATGAAGGAATCACATTCATTAGGTTGTGACACTGCTTCACCTTGAGGACCTTTAGACAAAAAAAGGACTCCTCAAGGATTTTATTGGTCCACAGTTCTTCTTGTTGAACTCCCTTGATGTATAGCTCTTCTAATTTTGGGAATGCAAGCTACAAATGTATAGAGATAAATGGAAAAAACACAATATTGCTTAGGGTCAAATCATAAAAAACAGAATGAAATAAGATATTAGATAAATTGGGATATGATACCTTCTCATCAAATAGAGGATGTAACCCATCACTAGCACAACTTGATGAGCAGAAACTAATCAAGTTCTCAAGGTCACCAAGCTTGAGTGTGCTTAAATGACGGAACTTAAAGGTCTCTATGGTTTTCCCTTTTCCTCCTTCCATCACAATTATGCCTCGCAGGTTATTGCAACAGGAAATGTCAAGAACTGCAAGTTTATCAAGAGTTTTGGCAGTGGCACTTGAGAAGAGATATAGCAAATTATGACAACGCCTTATGCTCACTTCCATCAGACTAGGAAATGCCAATCTTACTTTGCAGTCACTCTTCAAAATGTCTTTCAACTTTGGTAGATTCAGCAACTTCATTTTTTCTAATGAAGAGAGCACCAATGGCTTTTGTCTTTTATCAGAGTTGAGACTTACTGGATCAAATAATGCTTCCAAGGAGGGACACCCGAGCACCTCAATTTTGTTCAGACTCTGCAACCTATCCATTAAATTTGACGGAAAAATATACGACAAATTTTCACATAGTTCAACAGTGAAGGATGCGAGTTTGCAAAAGGATTGTCCGTGGAGTTGATTATGCCATATCCTCTTTAACTGGCACATGGAAGAAAGCTTCAATTCCTCCAAGCTTGGAAAAAGAACCTGCGTACAAAATTGTATACGTAGAATGACTGAATTTTCCGGTAAAGAATCTTATTATGCTGATATTCAGGGGCAAATTTGAGAATGACCAGCAGCAAATTAGTTTTTCCACCACGAACTCTGCCAAACTTTTGGTGCAAAAAAATAATTCAGTTTCTACTAAATTGCCTCTCCGACTAGAACTGGAAGAATGATCAACAAAAAAAATACTATACATGCTTACTTACCTTTTCATTGAAGAAGCCAAGCAAGGATACGCCAGAGTTGATATGACCAAATGCTTGTCGTAAACCTGTATCAGCTGCCATTGACTGTTGCCTTTCTTCAAATGAAGAGAATGTCATCATTTTGAGGCACTCCGATATTGTCAATTTTGTTAAGGATGGACAGTAAATACAATACTTTCCATAAGTGAATGTCCTGAGGTTTGGCAACTTCACGAGAGACAAGGAGGTTAACATGGGAAACTTCAAATTGTCAGTGCTTTTGGCTTCCTCCAATTCTTCTTCTTGCACATCAATAATTCCCTCCATCAGTTCACAACTCTCTATTTCTATTTCTTTTATTTGCCCAAGTGCTTTAGCCATGGAAGAAGAAAAAAGAAACCTCAAGTTGTCACAGTTTTGCACCTTTAACGTCCTCAAGTTTCGGAAATATGATGCTCTTTGTGGATTTTTATTCCATATGTGTCCCAACTTTGGTAAGTCACTTAAGTTTAGTTCTCTCAATCGTGGTAGAATCTCAACTTCCCCATTGGCCGTGAGTCCTTCCAAGTCAAATACTTCTTGTATTAATTGGCATCTTTCAATGGTTATCGCTTCCAAACACTGTAGCTTCATTAGCTGCAAAGAGCGAATAACCCCACACTATCTCATAATAATGCTTGTAACTAGAAATACAAGTTGCATGTGAAATAATAATGAATGAAATAATCTCATACAATAGATTTAAAGATAATGGAAGAAAAGGCAGAGTAGTGATTTTTGTTATTTTGCCTTATTCTTCTTTAAGATTTATCATCTTTACACTTACTTATCATTAAGCTATTATGTACTTGGAGTCCATTGAACATATAATATAGGACAGAATTCATAGTCCCTGAAATATTGAGGTTATTCAATTTATCCTCTCATTTTGTGCTTCCTATGTAAATTTTCCAAATTCATGGCGTAGCCTCAATTGAATTTTTAGTCATTGATTATGATTTTATGTAATATCTCAAACAAATTATTTTGTACCAAATAGTCATGAACTATATTGACAAACAGAAAAAACTACACTTTTAATTGATTTGCATGTTTAATATGAAGTTGGCATTGTATCCAAAGTATTTTGAAAAAATACATCTCTTATCAAAAGATCGAAAGTAAAAAGTTATTGTAAATTGTGAGGGAAATACTAAAATAGTCAGAAGATCTTGTTGTCCCCATGCATAGCGCTATAGGATCCATGATTTCCTTTCGTAGATGTAATGCGGAATATATGCCACATTGGCCGAAAGTTTAAAAAAAGAAAAAAAGAAAAAGGTACATCACTGTTAAGATCCGAGGTTGGCCATAAGAACGATGAACCGACCCCAACAGCACCTTATGGGCATCAAAGTCAATTTCATTATGGGAATTAATTTACCTATATAAGGACCAAAGATGCGCTTCCTTTATTTAATTTTTTTTGGTCGGAAAATGCGCTTCTAATTTATATGGCAAATTCTATATAGAGGCTTGCTAGTATGACGGTGCCGTTAGACCGAGTTTCTAACAGTGCTATGTTGACCACAATTTTCATTACAAAAACAACTGGCTACTAGAAGTTTATCGGTTAGTTTGATTCTTAAAAAATTAAAAAACAATTCCCTGAAAAGAAAATAAATCTTAATAGCCTTTGTTTGTCCTTTCTAACTTCTTCTCCCGAATCTCAATCTTCATTCCATGTTTCTACGACGATCAACTTTGCAGTATGATCTTTGTTTCTTCATTATACATTTTTATTATAATGAACCGTCATAATGCTCTTAAAATAAGAATATTCATATTGAACAAAGTTTCACTTTTGATAAATGTCACAATATCTATATCATAAAATAAAACATGAAACTTATGACATTCAATTGTTTACCACAAAACTAAGTAATTATTTAAATAAGAACAAATTTCCATTCTGTAAATTTTTGCCCTTAAAATGTAATGTCAGAAATTTTTTATTTACTATCATAATCGTAATATTAATAAGATCATATTTTCACATATTGTATAATATGTTGCACTGGATTAAAAAACAAAATGTCGTTAGCAGTGATGCAATGTTGTAAAATTAAAATAACAAGGCATTTTATAACATCATGTGTACATGATTACAATCAAAGGTAATAAATTTTTATAGGATATCGTAAGATAAAATAAATATATTTTACTATGTTTCAAACTTGATCACATCTGCACATGGTAAATTCTCAAAATTCAATTTTGTTTAGGTCTTATGGGCTATGTTGATTGAATCCAAAAGGAGAATGTCCTAATAATTTTTTTGGTTTGGTGTACATATGACCAACTAAAATCATCATTTTTCAAAAGGAATATGTGGTTCTGTGCGAAAAATAGAGAATCACATGGCCAAAGATGAAAAGGGAGAGCGATGCTCTTTATGGGAATCAAATCCCACCGAGCAGGATTTTGATTTCCTAGGAAATCGGACAAACGAGTTATTCGGTTTCCTTGGTAAATTATGAGTTGCAGATTGCACCGTACCTCAGATTGCACCCTCCCTCCACGCAGAGCAAGGGTGCAATCAGTTAAGCATTTTTCTTTTATATATGTAGCCAAGTAAAAAAATTGCTTTATTCAGCAAATGATTTTAGTTGACATCACGCTTTTTCGATTGGGCTCACATGATAAAAATAATTTTAAAGAATAATGTGAAAAAGGATTTCTTATTTTATACTGACACAACAGTTAAAGCAATTGTTAAATCAAAGCGATAGTGTACAAATTAGTGTTAAATGTGTTTCTAAATAATACTTTCAAGCAATATTTTATTACAAAAAAGGAATTCATACATGTGCAATGTACATAAATTCTACTAGTAATATTAAAAAAAGAGGTTAGAACCAAGAGCTGGGGTAGATTTGATCACCCCGAAAGGTCCAATAGCTTACATGAATTAGAAAATAATTTGGCCTACCGTACTATATTTGATTTTTCATTTGTAGTCACATAACAGTTCCATCATTTAACAATATGTGATCATCTCAACTACTCTAAGGCTGATGTACTTACGATTATAATTGCAAAATTATAAGTAATTGATTTGGATGTCATTTGACACACTATAGTTAAATTCACCTATTGATTTTTTTTTTCAGTTCTTTCTTTCCCTTTAATCAAGCGGATATAATAAAATTCTACATATATCCATTCATTATCATATAAAGGTCATTAAAATTATTAACGTCATATATACTTCCTTCAAGATATGAATATATCCATAAGTGTTTGTGTATACATATTTGATTTTACCATCAAGCAATGATAAACTTCTAGATTTTCTTTAAAAAATCTGTACATCTTACAGTTTTCTTTAACAGTGTTGACGGCATAACCCAAATAAAATGAGGTGTAATTAACTGATTTATAAAATTTTTATTTATTCATATATCACATGGCAATTCCATTTTGAAAAATTAAAAAAATCGTTGGTCTTAATTTTTCAGGAAAACTAAATCTCAAAAAAATATTATTATACGATTTTTCTACGTCCCATTATACTCTCACATATAATATCCATGCACAAAATCTGAAAAACAAATAACATACCTGTTGAGCGTCAAATAAATCAATCGAATGATCAGCATTTTTAGAGAAGCTTGTCATTTTTGGCAAGTTTCGTAATGTCAGCCTACGCAAATTGTATGATCTTACTTTGGGATCTTCATCTATTTCATCTCCATCTTCAGTCTCAACAGTTGTGACAATTTGTTGCATTGAGTGGCATCTGCTTATTTCAATTTCTTCGAGCTGTGATAATATTCTCGTCATGGACAAAGGAAACAAATGTTTAATTTCACCACAGTCGTCCACCTTCACAATCTTTAATTTGCCGAAGGATTCTAAGGCAAGATGGCCGCAGCAAATCTTCTTCAAGTTGTTTAGATTCTCAAGAAAAAATGATACTAGTGTCGTAAATGCAATGCACTGGACATTCTTTTCTGAGTAAACAACATACTGAAATGAGGGGCTATTTTGTATGTGAAGATACTTCAATTC
This sequence comes from Corymbia citriodora subsp. variegata, assembly GCA_014858505.1. Taxonomy (NCBI): domain Eukaryota; kingdom Viridiplantae; phylum Streptophyta; class Magnoliopsida; order Myrtales; family Myrtaceae; genus Corymbia; species Corymbia citriodora. Next base: position 38,807,328 of record CM026415.1, read on the forward strand.
TTGAAAACCTTCGACACACAAATCATGAATGCTATCATTGCCATCTTGCAATCCATCCAAGTGAAGATCTTGCGTTCTTTGCAAACATTTCTGCACACACTCTTCGTGAAGAAGATTGCCTGAATCCAGCTTGAGCTTTAAAGTTCTAGATTCTTTGTATTCACCCAAACCATCCCAAACTTCCCCAATTTGGATTATATGCTTGTTTAATTTCCCAAATGGCAGGTCTCTTAAGAGATTGACCCAACAAGGAATGGCAATGGACAGAGTGCTCAAATTCTTCATGTTCTTCAACTCAGCAAGGCTAACGTTTTTTCGCATGGCTTCATCCTCGGCCTCCCACTGATCAAAACTGTCTTCCATATGAAGTTCTTCTAAATTAGCCAAGCTTCCGAGCATGCCAGGTTCGATTACTTTGAGCTCGGTGCACCTTGTCAAGTCCAAAAATCTCAATTTCGTTAATCCACCTATTTCTTTGGGCAAAAAAGTGATTGTAGAGTCAGAGAAACTTAGCATTTGCAATCCTTTCAGCTTTCCCAGAATAGTCACATCCCCTAGATGGCACTGATCAAGACATAGGGACTTGAGGTTTTCAAGGACCTCAATCGACGAAGGTAGAGAGGCGAAAGATAAGCCAATAATGTCTAAGACTTGGAGCTTCCTCATAGATTCAAAAAAGGACAGGGGAATTTTGAGAGATGGGTTGTGTTCAAATAATAGAAGCATCTTCAAGTTTGGACAATCCAATTTTTCAGGAAGCTCCTCAATGCCAACATGATAGAAGGATATCACTTTGCATTTTCTGAGCTCATCCTCTGACCATTTTTTAAATTCATCACCCTTTGCTCCGACCAAGGCATTCCATTCTTTGCAAGCAATAGAGAGGGCCCCGTCAACAAATATGTCGTGCATTCTGAACCATTCCTTGTCATCACTATCTAGTAACAAAGAAGAATCCTGCAGGCTATGTAGATCCATCCTTAACCAATCTCTAGCATTTTCGATGGTCTTGCTGAATTTTTCATATAAACCCAAACCCATGCAATAGACAAGGGAATCCCTCAGATTAATTTCCGGAGACAGAAGAGCACAAACCAAAAACACTGATTTGATCCTCTCATCAATTATGTCCTTGTAATTTAGTTCCACATATAACTCTAAATCTGACCCTACTATATCCAATGCAGTTCTCCATGTAGCTGAATTTCCACGCTTTAACCTTTTTGCCGACGAAACAATATAAAGTGGCAAGCCTGCACATTTGTTCACTACTTCATCCACCGAGATCTTAAACTCGGGATCATTAACTTTGTCCCCCAACGTCCTTTCAAAAAGTCTTCGGGCTTCTCCATGCTCTAACACATTGACTTGGAATTCTTTGTCAGAGCTCATGTCAATGCACAAAACGTCTTTTGATCTAGATGTTAGCAATAGTTTGCAGCCTCTTACTTTATCATCATCTCCGCAAGGGATTCCAACTTCCTTCAACTCGAGTTTCTTCCACAAATCATCTAAAATGATGAGAATGGTTTTCTTAGAATTACACTCTAATCTCTCACGCAAACGATCTGCTCTCCCATGAACAGTTTCCACATTATTTAGCTTTAGGCCTAGTTTGTCAGCGATTTCTCCTTGAATTCTTTTGATATCTGGATTGCGTGTAATATATGCCATGGCAATCTCATCGAACAACTTCTCTTCCTGAACTCGCCTTTTGATGTCATCCAAAAGCCTGGACTTGCCAACCCCACCTGGGCCATGCACCCCAATCACATGGATCTTGTCATCCGCTATAGCCTTCATTACATCATCTATGATTAAAGCCCTCGACCCCAGGGGATCCTCTTTCTTGTCAACAGATCTTGTAGCGGAAGTGGTAGCAGTGACAATTCCTGGCGGAGAATTCTCATAGTAAACCTTCTTGAAGTTAATATTTCGACTTTTCTCCTGAAGTCCCTTAATGACTTCAGTTGTCTTCTTCACCTTTCGGCCTATCGGGTGGCGCACCACGGGGTTGGGAATCCAACCGCGAAAGCAAGCGTTCTTTGCACTTTTGCCCCGTTCTAATAGATTTTGTGCTTCCTCAGCCTTCTCCGTCACTCTCCTTAGCCAATCCTCAACATCAGTGTGTATACGTTTTGCATCGTTCCTGGCTTCACTGACGGAGCACTGTACCCTTTCCCTTGCACTCTCCAGCTCCTTGACTTCATTTTGGAGATCTTCGACATGGCTCTTGTAGCATAGCACGTACCCAAATTGACGTCCAATGGGAGCAAACAGGTACCCACCAAGTTTCGAAATTAGGTTCACCGTGACGTTGGTAAAAAAACTCCCGGCCATTTCTTCTTCTTTTCTAGATATTTGTTTTCCCCACCTTTTTTTTGCTCTTGTTTGGTCTCCTTTTTTTCGCTTTGACAAATGGGCCCAAAGGAAACTGAACAGAGAGCAGAACTAATCACTCGATGTATAAAAAGAAAGGAAGAGCAAAGTCATAAAACAATGAGAACCGTGAAACAAAACCAGAGCTAGAGAGTGACAGAGAGACAGAGACAGAGTGCCTCGAGTGCGCTGAAGCAAGACCAATGTAATTTGTTTCGGTGCAATTAGGAAGCCGGATCTCAAAGGCCGCCCAAGATGAATAAGTCGTAGACCTTTGCCGCCATCCCAGCCCCACCAACCGGCAGCCAACGCTAATCAACGGCCACTGTTGGCGCCGTTCGGCCAGATCTGGTCAAAGGAGGTGGTGGAGCATACTTCTTTCGGCAATCGAAAGAAGTATGCTTTCAAATTCGTCTTTTGCTACTTGAAGTTGTCTAATAATTGGTCTTTCACTAAATGACACTGTACTTAACATTTAAGTCTTTTGTCAAAAAGGAATAGATACTTATTTTAGAGTCAAGGTATTCATAGGGGAAATTTTAGGTGGGTGCAGTCCCGTAATCGATTTTTTTGAGTATTGACGGTTAGAAATTATTTAAAACTTGTTCTCGGTATTTTAAAGCTTAAAAACATTTCTTTCATTCAAAGGCTTTTGCATGAAAGGAAGGAGTCCTTTTTGAAAATTTAGTGAGCAAAAACATTTGACGGCTGGTACACGTTTGGATGTTTGTACCCTCTACCATCTGGATTTGAAAAGAAAAAATAGTGGGTGCTCCTGGCTGCTGAGCCTCATCACCGAGACCACCTCTCTGAGTGGGCCCACATTTCAAATATTGGGTGCTCCAGGACCTCGCCACGTGTCCGGGCGAGCTCATTTTCCAAAATTCTCTCGCATCTGCTCATTTCACGTCTGATTTCTTTTTTGTCAAGAATTTCAAACCTCCAATTTCGAAAACCATTAACGGCGTGCAACGATTTTTTCGTGTTTCAATGCAGTTGGGAGACCATTTGCGGGTTTCAAGAGCCGCTGAAGATGAAGAAGTCGGAGACCTTTGCCCCCATTCCCGGCCCCACCAAACGGCAGCTGAGCCCGGCGACGGCCTACTCTCCAGATTTAGATCTGGACGGGCGGCTCCCGAGCTACACTGACGCCCGTACTTGGCGGTCGTCGGCGTCCCTCGGCCAGATGTGGTCGGAGGAGGTGGTGGAGCTGCCGGAGGAGTTGCTGGAGGAGGCGAGAAGGGTACGGACGTGGAGCTGAAGGGGGGAGGAGCTCGTCGACGACGCAGAGGGTGGAGGAGGAGCTGGGGGTAGTGGAAAGACGACGAGGGGTAGGGAGAGGGAGTGGGTGAGTCAGGGTTTTGTCTCCTCTTTCCCATATAGCTGATGCTTGATGAAGACCATGAGCTTGGGTCGGGTTAAGCGCTCCAAAGAGAGAGAGATAGAGAAGTGGCTAACGTGGAAGTTCAGGACCACTATGTTTTTTATGTGGGGGAACTAAAAATACTTTTTAGGACATATGCCATATCCTCTATAAATCGAAAAAGGAATTTAAAACTGGCTACCTCTTAATGTGGGAAATTCTAAATTAAAAGATAATATTACAGCAAATAAAATTTTAGATATTATAACTCTATGTCAAAACAAAAAATGAGGCGAAACTTTTTCCAATTCTTCTTTAGCTTAATACATGTCTTTGATTATCAATTCATCAACAGTTCATATGAATGGGTTTCCAATAAAAAGAACGTATTAAGAAAAAGAAGCAATATGTCCGACAATAATTTTGAAAGAATGATGTGTGGGTTTCATATGAAACGTATTGTATGCTTTAAAGGAAGAAATGTGTCCCACATAAAACTCAAAAATGTTTTCATCCTATCAAATATAATAAACTTGAGAATGAAGGAGGGGGATTTTCTAAAGCAGCAATGCAAAGACAAAATTACTGTAATGGATCTTGCGTTCCAGAACAAGTTACCTCGGAGCAGATCAAGTTGTGTCCGCGTGTGAAAGGCAATATAATCAGAGAATTACTTTCACGCCTCAACCTGCAGCTATCAAAGCAAACATCTCAGAACAAGAACGAGCATCTCGATGATTTATCGGGATCGTCGTGGTGTTTCTTACCGATGCGGTTTCTCCTCTTCAAGCAAAAGCCCATGTCACTCGAACAAAGCTCTACTCTTTCTCTTGCTCCAAAGGATGAATCAGATCTGCTTGGTATATATGAAATCTTGTGAGGGTTGCGTTTCTTTAACGAGGAAATTTCACTTCGTTCAACCCTCACTTTTTTACCAACGCCACCGAAATGATTCCTTCCCGTTAATTGGCAAAAATACCCCCCACTGTAGACTTTAAGGATATTTTCTCACTTCTCTTTTGTAATCGGACGACATGGCCACACAAATTCAAGTAAAAAGGACATTTCGAAATGATGGGGTCAGAACTCATCACGTGATTCCGTTCACAAAATAATTGCAAGTGCCCGTGGAACAACGACGAACGAAACACGGCAACGATTATGGTGTGGCGTGGATCTCATGGACTAGAGGTTAAAAAAGGGGCTGTCCGAACCAGGGACAGCCCATACTGAATCGGTCCGTTCCGATTATTATGAGCGTTAATTTGATTTTTGATTCCTAAAAATGAAGTCGGATTTCTGATTTCAAAAAAGACTGGATCGAGTATATATTTTTTTATTATATCTTAAAAAATTAATAAAAAATTAAACTAAATATTATATCATTCATTGATATCATAAGCCACGGCACAATAATTCTTCACTAATCGCTGCTTATGTCAATATCTTAAAAATTTTTATTTTTTTATTTTGCACTACCACTCTTTAATGAAAAAAATAAAATGGCAGATTCTATTAAGACTAGAGCGGACAGCTCAACTCCCGATCTTAGGATTATACAATCCAATCGCATTGGACCAAAAACCAATTGCCCATATCGTAAACTGTGACATTTTCCTCAACCCCTTTCCATCATCTACTATGGACATATTTTGACTAACGAGCTCCCATAAGAGTCCCTTTTCCTTCTTCTTCAATATCAATTTAATTTATTCGGCTAATTTAAATTGAAAATAACTAACATATACACCGACTGTCTTATATGACACAATCTATAAATAAATGACAATAATTTTAGAGCAAAGATGTCCAAATCTCCATTGGTATAATCTACATATATGCTTACACTACACCTTGAATAGAGTTAGCAAAATTTTCTTTAAAAACAAACATGGCTACTATTATCTTTTCCAACCAGCGTACGTGGTAAACCGCGCTTTAAGCTGAATTGAAATTTTATTATTATAAAAGTAAAAAAAAAAAGTAAAACAGATGATTTTAAACTTAAAACAATATTATTTTTATTAAAGAGAAAATGAAAAAAACTGAAAAAGAAGAAGAAGAGAGTGACGGACACTTGAAGCAAAAGCAAAGGTCTCATTTTGCTTCTCTTTCTTCTTTTCAATTTGCAGAGAGATTCAAACACAAAAAACAAAATACAATGAATAAGAGGAACGATTAAAGGGGGAAAAAAGATATGAATCAGACATTATACCTACCAATGAGAGCATTGATCAGATAGTTTTAAAAGATGCAGAGGAGTTCTCTTTGATGTGCTTTGGAATTAAATGTACAAGGTCAGGGTTAGGCAGGGTTAGGGTGGGCGATTAGAGGGGTGCAAGTGCGAGCGCACTGTCCTCATCATCGAGGTTATAGTCGGGGTTGAGAGATTGGTTGAGGCTAGGTTTGTAAGTGGTTTCGATGGTCATCACCAATGTCACTACCGTGATCTGAGTGAGCGGATTTGTGATTGCGGCCATTCCTTTTCTTTTATGCTTTTTCTTTTGCCGAGCTATAAGAAAGATGGTGAGGCCGAGAAAGACAAGACTAGACAGCTTGTTCCAAGGGACGTTGCCAACAGCACTTTCTCCATGGTTAACTTTGCGCACTATGTTCGCTGGAGAAGCTGACTATAGCATTGGCCACCGTAGTCAAGGAGCACCCAGAGCTACGTCGCGGCGATTGCGGCCCCACTTAACTCGACGGAGCCGTGGCCACCACAGCCGAACACATGCCTTTTTTTGCTTCTAGATTTTTTTTTAACAAAAATTATTTTATTTTGAGTGGAGAATTTTGTACTTTGTTTACTTCTTAACTTGAAAACAAAAAGATGCGTCAGCTTACATTTAAGCAGCATTTGTCGCATTAGTTTCCACGTGAGTTCATTTGAACATAAAAAGATAACAGTGACCCTGTCCCTTGATTAAGAGTAAGAGCTTTTTCTAGAGACTTTTAAAAATAGAATCATTTTTGTCCCTTTTGATATTATACAAAATTTTATGGATTTGGATTTTTCATCTAAGAATCCCGCTCATCCTGAATAAAAGAAAATGAAAATTTTGATTTTTCCTTATCTAATTATTGTCTTTTTATAAAAATCACGGAGTACTTGCACTTTTAAAGTTGACTAATAGACATGAACGAATGTTAATCACCGTACTGAAGTACATTGGAGCTTATCAAATACCTTGTTAAAGCATATTAGTAGGAAGAGAAATAGGATAATTGGTGTTTATGGTTCCTAAAAGTTGTACAGATACGCAGTGTAATCAACATATGAAAATATGTTGCTAGTAAAGAAGTTCAATTGAATCATCTACTTTACTAGCAACTTATGCTTCAAATTATTCTCTTTGACTCAACCAAAAGGCATCATTTGCTAATGACCATAATTTATTAAAATTATGGTGTTTTGCGGTCTTGTAAACTAAGACGTTCCCCTCAAACTCTTTCCATCTATTAAGGATGACTTTTGCTTCATAAGCAATAATTTACATTAACTAGCCATAGGATTTTCCTTTCTCACTTACAAATATGCGAAAAACATTTTATTATTAGTTACTTCTTCACCATATACATTTTATCTCACCTATTTATTATTTACTCTACATATGGAAATATATCATTGGTGAGATAGCTCGTATGTTATGGACAAGTCTCTCCCTCTATGCACTTCCAAATCACTGTCCATTTGTGGATACTCTCACTTAGTATAAAGGATGAAGCAGGTTTAGAGTAACGATATTCAAATCCCCATTATAAAACTTACATAAACACTTGCACTTTCCTTTGGGATCATTAGATGAAGCTTTAATAAATTAAGAGCAGGCTTGTCTAGTAAAAAAAAAAATTTGTATAGATACAAGAACAAAAGTTGAGGTCTCCTGATTAAACATTATCGCCTACCCATCTTTCAAGGAAAACGGATGAATATAAAGTCAACCATTCTGGTGTCTTTGGTCAAATGTAATGTTATCGAATCATACTAAAGTGAGGGCTGGCTAGCGATTCCATCGTGTCCAATTGGACCAACCGTTTATACCAGCGGGTTTGAACAAAAAGAATTTATTTTAAAAAAGCAATATATGTGGTGACAATCATGAAAAGGTGATGTGTGAATTCCACATATAATGTTTTGTATGCTTTAAAGGATGTAAGGTTTTTATTGACACCTAAATTTTTGTGATGTGTTTAATCATTCATTAATTGCATAAAAAATTATGGATTGATCTTTAGCTCCTGGAAAAAATTAATTAAATTGCATGGCATATAGACATTAGGAGCATTCACACTAAAAAATTATTAATTGAATGAAATGAAATTCAAGAAAAAGGAGCGAGACCGGGCCAGGGCTAGGCCGGGCCAGGGCTAGGCCGGCCCGGCCTTCTTTCCTTTTCCCTTCTTTTTCTTTCTTTTCCTCGGCCCAGCCTTCCCTCTTTCTTTTCCTCGGCCCAGCCTGGCCTCCTTCTTCCCCTCTCGTTTCTTCCTCACGCGAGCAAAACAACAAATACCAGAACGCGGACGGCGTACGAACGAAGGACGAGGGGAATGTCGCGCGCGCAACGCTCTGCCAGGACGCTTGGTCAGGCAGCTGGCGTCTTCCGGGAGGAGAGAAGGAGTGAGAGGGACGAAATAAAAGGGACGAGAGGAGGTGTCGTTGGGGGAGTGGTCCTTCGGCTGAAAACAGAGAGAGGGAGAGTAACCGAGAGGGAGAAGGGGAGAGAGCCTGAGAGAAAGGAGCCCTCCGGCCATCCGGCCAGGCCCGAAGCTCGCCCGCCGTTTCCCGGTCCTACCCTCGTGCCCGCAGCCCTTGTTCTCCCCAAGCCGCACCCAAGGTAGGCTGCAGCTCGAATATTGCTTGTCTTCCCCGGGCACATCGAGCTCCTAAGGATTTAGGCTCAGAGGTGTGCGAGGCGCCCGGACCTGGTCCGATCTATCGAGCTCGCCCTCATTCGCCGCCCCCGAGCCGGATAGGGAGCACCACTGACGGCCCTTACAGTGCCTTGTTTTTGTACCCCGTTTCGGGCTCGCCGGACCGGGCATTTGCTGCCCGTTTCGTGCGAGTTCCGACAGTAGCCACGATGAGTTTCGCTGCTTTTTGGTCGTTAGGGGACCTCTACTGCGTGTCTTGATCCTAGGTTCGGTCCGGGAACGTTTGCTAAAATGTCTAAATGAAACCTGAGTCCACGTGGTTCGTTTTGGCCGAGATTCGTTGTTTTTAATCTTACCCGTGCTAAGTGCTAACGATTCGTATCTGAGTTGATCTTGAATGTTACCAGTACCTAGTATGTTGGTCTCTGCCCGAATAGGAGCCCACGATGAACTTATGTTTTCCCTTTAGCTGGTGCACTATACATGTGTCGATAAAATGCCTCACAGAAGGCCGAAGCCAGTCCATGTTTCAACTCAAGATCAATTCGTGTTTGCTTCTATAGCCATGGAATCATGTTTTCTTTTCTTTTGTTTATCGTGTTTCCGTGGGATTTTAGTGAAAGTCTTTTTTTGTCTAGTCGATGGGGTTTTTCTTCGCACTGGAAAGTAGCTTGGTTGTCACTGGAATAGGTGGCCGGCGGCGGTCGACGCCGGTCAGGGTGAATGACCGGCGGATGGTGGTGGTTCGTCGATGGAGTGGGTGCCAGTTGCTTAGGCCGGCGTCGTTGTTCGGGTGGTATTCAGGAAAGCCAGCTTCGGGCAGGTGGTCGCTCGGGCGTGGAGAAGACGACGCGCAGGGAAAAAGAAAATTGAAAAGAAAAAGTAATGTAATAAAATAAAATAAAATAAGAAAGAAAGAAAAATGGGTTTCGGGCTTGCTGGTATTGTAGGCTGGGAAATATTGGGCTGAGAATAGAATTTGGAAGTGGGCCTTTTGTTAGAAAATCTTCGTGTTCCACCTTTGTTAGTTCCGAATGGGCTTGAGGGCCAACCTATGGTTTTAGTCCAACCTAGACTGATAGGGTCCGGGTCGATTTAATAACCCAGTCGGAATTCTTTTTTTAATATTAAAATTCATAATCAAAATATTTTTAAAAAATCCAGAAATATAAAAAAATTAAAGAAAATCATAAAAAATATTTTAAAAAATAGAAAAGTTTCGATATACTACAAAAATCGAGAAAAATTCAGAAATTCATAAAATGTTGAAAGCAATCCAGAAAATGCTTAATTAATTAAAAATAAAAATAAAAAATATTTAAAAATTCATATAATTTGGTAAATAATAAAATTGTGGGAAATTCAAAACTTCAGAAAAAATTTAGAAAATTCCACAAAATTCCAAAAAAATATTAAAACTCCTTGAAATGCTTAAAAATAGTTTTTGAATAACTTTTTTTTTAAAAAGTGAGCCTTTTGATATAAAATTATGCTCAAAATTAAACAAACCTCTTGAACTCCATTAAAGGATTTTGATTATTCTTAGAGAAAAATGCCTTTGATTATGCGCTTACATAGTGATTCTTGTTTACTTTTAGCTTGGTTAGAATTGACATTTATTTCATGCTAGATGTTTATTTTCCTCACCAATTTATCTAATGCTTCATTGGTTGCTGGTTGTTATCTTAATGTTTACGTACTCGCGTGGTCATTTCGTATGTTAGTAGATGGATTACCCTAATCGATCTAGGCACTACCTGCTAAAAACCATTTTGAGAGGAACAAGGTTAATTAATTAGGGTAATTACATTTCCGACCTCAAATTGTTTAGTTGCGTAAAAAGTGAGGTACACTAACAACTCCTCATTTGAAAATTTTTACAATGTCAATTTGAACATCTTAATGTCGCATGAAATATTCGTTTGAGAAAACCCATGCCTAACCATGGCCATAGGGCCATCTTTTAGGCAATATCCCTAAAACTATTCTCTCTCTCAAATGATAAGTCACGGCAATGTCTTGCAATGAGTAAAACTCCAATATCAATATAATAAACTAAAGAATAAAGGCTAACTTTTCGAGAGGAGCAACGTAGATGAAATTCATTGCAATGGGTTTTGTGTTTTAGAAAAAGTTACCTTGAAGCAAATCAAGCCATGTTCGAGTCACGAAAGGCAATACAGTTGGAGGAAAACCTTCACACCTTAGCCTGTAGTCATCGAAGCAAATATCTCAAACTATTTCGGTGTCTCTAGTCAAATGTAATATTTCAAGAATCATTCTGGAGCAAGGGCCAATATGCGATTCCACCAGTCTAACTAGACCAACAGTTTATAAGATAATGTATTGAGAAAAAGAAGCAATTCATGTGATGATGATTTCGAAAATGTGATGTGTGAATCTCACATGTAAATGGTTTGGATGCTTTAAAGGATGTAAGATGTCTCGCAATGAGTAAACCAAAAACGTTTGTCATCCATCAATGATAATAAACTAGATTTACGATAAACTAAAGAATGAAGTTTGGGGCTTTTATGGAGTAGCAACGCAATGATGAAACTACTATAAATGGTTGTGTTTTAGAAAAGTTACCTTAAAGCAAATCAGGTTGTGTCTGAGTTTTGAAAGGCAATACAATCAGAAAATTTCCTTTGCCTCTCACACTGTAATCATCAAACCAAATATCTAAGAACAAGAACGAGCTTCTCGATAATTTGTCGTGATTGTGGTGGTGCTTCTCACCGCTGCGTTTCTCCTCTTCAAGCACAAGGCACAGGCCCTCACCACTCGAACAAAGCTCTACTTTTTCTCTTGCCTCAAACGATGAAACCGGATGTGCTTTGGTATATACGAACTCTTGCAATGGTTGCTTGCGTTTCTTTAATGAGGAAAACTTCTTTTAACCATCACCTTTATGACCAAGACCAAGAAAACAATCCCTTCCTGTTAATTGGCAATAATACCCCCAGACTCTAGACTTCAAGGAAATTTTCTTCGGTGTTTTTGTGATTGGACCGCGTGGCCACGCAAATCGAAGTGAAAAGGAAATTTGTGAATGATGAGGACAGCACTCATCTCATGGTTCTGTCTGACTTGTCCAAATCACTGTAGAATCCAAAGATGCATTGTTAGTTTTTTTTGTAATTAGATTAGCTGGCCACGCAATCAAAGTGAAAATGGGCTCTCGCTGCCCGAATAAATGAAATAATCGATGCTTTATGTCAGAGTCAAGGTGTTGATAATGGAAATTATCATCTCCTCGACTTGGCAACTTTTGCAAGGTGCTCGTAATGGAAACCACTTTTTCTCTTACCCCAAAGGATAAATCAATCCCTTCCTCTAGATTGGCGAGAATACATTGCCCCAAAAGACTTCGAGGATAATTGGTCTTGTGCTAAAAGATGTGTTAATCAACGCTTAAGTCTTTGGCCAAAAAAGAATCGATTCTCACGTTAAAGTCAAGTTGTTCGTACTGAAAATTAACTTTTGCATGATGCTGTCCTTTAGAGTCAAGATGCTGAATAATTATGCTTTGAAAATGATGGATTGATTGAGAATTTTGCTAAAGCAATGCCGTGTTTGAAATTCTGTGGAAATATCTCGGAAGATGCCTAGATGACCTCTGTCGCCTGACGTGTGTCACAGGCCAGTCTGGGACACATGCCTCTTTCAATAATTTGATGGAAAATATCATTGTCGGATTCAACTCTCAGTCACTATGAGGGGGAAGAGCTAAGCAATTCATAGGAGCGCGGGGTTTACATTTGGCCTTGAATTCATAATAAGAAAATTACCAACAAAAATCCTAAATTTAGAATTTTTTTTCAGTTCAGCTATCAATATTTTAATTTGACCAGTTTGTCCGAAACCTATGACTATGCACAAAAGTAGTCATTTCCGCCAATTTCGATTGAAAATCGTTAACATTGTGGTCTAATTAATACTAGCTTGTAACAAGACAAATGCTTGCGTAAATAATTTTTACAATTTTTATTTAAAAATTATTATTATCATTTCGTTTTTAATAGGTGGAAAGAATACTGGAGTTGGGTGGGTGCTTCTTGTCCAATCTTTTATTTTTCGTCGCACTTAGCTTCATACAAATTTGCACTCTATTGGATCTTCACTTCGTGTACTTTGTGAGCGAGGTAAGGAAGCTCAGAGCAATCCGTTGCTCTTCACGCAATTTTCTTTTATTTGGCACATGGTTAGATGGATTTAATAGATTTTGATCAAAATTTTAAATTTTCTTTTGATGGTCTCTTTTAATTTTCTCTCCTATGTCTACTTTACAAAAACTATTTGAATAAATATCATTAAATCTTTCCCTGATTTTGTACATGTGATAAAAAAATTGATTTCTCACTAAAAGATTAGGAGACCCCTCTATGACCATGCTCATTCCTTATTTCGTAATAGACAACATAAGTGCAACGAGGCACTACTTATCGAGATAATTTGAGTTTATAGACGATTTGTTCAACTTTTTTAGTTAAACAAGTTGGCAACGATGGCTGGCAAAGCTTAGTGATGCTGATCCCAGAATAATGGTTCAAGAGGATCTGACATTATCGTGCTTAGTGTGCTTTTCTTTTTGTCGGCCTGTACATTTTTCTACAGTGATTTGCAATATTGTCCTTTTTCTATCGATAAGAGAGTGCTCATGAATTTACAATTGGGGGTGATGGTTGGCAAAGCTTGGAAATGGAGGTGCGGATCTCTGGAGTGCCAAAAGTTGGCACAAAGGATCACTTAAGTACCAAAAGTTACAAAAGGTACACTTAAGTGCCAAAATCGGAGCAAAAGGGATCACTTAAGTGCCAACGGCGAAAAATTCCGACCAAATTGCCACGTGTCAATTTTCCGGCGACTTAATTTGCTGACGGAGCATTTTTTTTTAAAATAAAAAATCCACGTGGCATTTTTTTCAAAATAAAAAATCCACGTGGTAATTTTTTTTATAAAAATATCCACGTCAGATTTTTAAAAATTAAAATCGATTTTATTTAAAAAAAAAGGGAGGGGGGGAAGAGGGGATCGGCGAGGGCTGTGCAGCCCTCGCCGCCGCCGCCCCACCTCGCCGGGAAGGGCCGGCGACGGTGGGCAAGGGTCGGCCAGGGTCGCCGGGCCCCGGCCAGTGGCCGGCAACCCCGGCCGGCAGCCCTCGCCGATCCCCTCTTCCCTCCCCCCTTTTTTTTTAAATAAAATCGATTTTATAATAAAATATATTTTATAATTATTTAATATTTTATAATTAATAATTTTTAAAATCCACGTTAGCCAAAATGACGTCGTTTTGGCTGATTTTTGGCCGATTCAGTTTCCGGCGAGCCACGTAGGCAAGAAAATTAATAAAAAATTGCCACGTAGGATTTCCGGTGGGGTTCCGGCGACTTGGCACTTAAGTAATCCATTTTTTTTAAAAAGTGGCACTTAAGTGTACCTTTTGTAACTTTTGGCACTTAAGTGATCCTTTGTGCCAACTTTTAACACTCCCGCTGTACTTTTGCCCTTGGAAATGTTGATCCCAAAAATATGATTCCAGAGGATTTGACATTATCATAATTAGTGTGCTTTTATATTTGTCGGCCATTACTTTTGGCCACAGTGACTTGCATTATTGTCCTTTTTAAGTCGATGAGAAACTTTATGAATTCAAAGATTCTCATGATATAGGCCAATGATGTTCCTTGACTAAAGGCATACTTATCTCGGACTATTATTAGCCCTTACCATAACTCCAAAAAAAAAAAATCATAAATATCATAATTTTTGTATAATATTCACTTAAGAATCATAACTTTTTTTATTATTTAGATATCATAACTTATATACGGCACTTATTTGAATGCCATACCATTTCTTTTGATCATTTAAATGACATATAACTTTTTAATCAACCTTACATTGTAGCCTTGGATGACAAGCAAATAGCCATCCTTTTCTGGGGCTCCGTTCATAGGAGGTCTAAGAAGCCATATTTGGTCCTCATCCATGGCTATGGAGACAACCCAGGGTGGCGGTTTTTGGCACAAGTCGGCCCTTTAGCTCAGAGGTTCAAACATTTTCATAACAGATTAGCTCTTCTTCGGGAAATCACAAACGCTCAGTCCAAACCCAAGCCATCATCATGACGAAGAAGAAGATGATATAATTGAAAACAAAAAGGAAATAAAAAATCGTTGATGGAAATTCCCGGAACAAAGCTTGGAATAGCACGTGAAATGCATGTATTCGCCACGCTTTTATTTTGAGATTAATTTGACCATTTTATACTCTAATTTGAGATAAAGTCTATTTTGAATCCTTTTTGAAAAATAATCTCACTTTGAATCCTTGTTTAAAATTTTCCCTAGATAATAGCACAATAATTTACTAAGTGCTTGGTGTGATCACTTCCCTCAAATCCAAAATAAAGGAAAACGTCCTTTTATCAAGTGCTCAGGAAAAGAGATGCCACATTTGACATTTGGGACACAAAGAAGTACGCAATAATTTTTAAAAGAGGAGTTCGAGTATCAGTTGACAATAGTTAGCCCTGACTTGAGAGACTCACACATGAACGGAAAAATATCTTGCACATGTGAGGCCAAAATTAAGAAAATCTCACCTAAAATATTTGGAGTGAAGATGATTGGAGCAATTGATAATATTTTATTAACTTATAATTTTTTTTAAAAAAGGTGTGTGTTTATTAGGAATTTTGACATCCAAAAAAATTGTACAAGTTCTTATAAATCATTATGGTATGGGTTGTGAGTTGTCGATAGAGTAATCGATAGGTGTAGTCACTAATTCATAAACTACTGATGCTAGATTAGTGTCATCTTATCGATTACAGTGTTGATGGGTGATGATGGACCAAAACAGTCAATAACATACGATGATAAATAGTCGATTATGTTACAAAAAGATGTAAAGTTAAGATTCTAAGAGAATGTTTGATCGATGATTGAGCTGAAGAATATTCAAGGGATCATAACTGCTTATAAAAAAAGGATGCGTTGTTGAAGATAATAAGTACAAATCCAAGAATTTTAGAGACGATTCAGATTTTTATTTCAAAAAGACAACTGCGTATGGACGGTTATATTTTGTACAAGGATGACAAATTATGTCGGAGTCAAGGTGTTGATAGTGGAAATTATTATCTCCTTTACTTGGCAACTTATTACAAGGTGTTCATAGTGGAAACCACGTTTTCTCTTGCCCCAAAGGATAAATCAATTCCTCCCTCTAAGATTGGCAAGTAAACCCTCCCCCAAAGACTTCAAGGATAATTGGGCTTTTTGCTAAAAGACATGTTAATCAACACTACATCTTGACTCTAAAGAATCGATTCTCATGTTAGAGTCAAGTTGTTCACACTGGAAATTGACTTTTGCATGATGCTATCCTTTAGAGTCAAGATGTTGAATAGTTATGCTTTGAAAATGGTGGATTGATTGAGAGTTTTTCTAAAGCAGTGCCGTGTTTAAAATTTGGTGGAAATATCTCGGAAGAAGCTTGGATGACCTCTGTTGCTTGACGTGTGTGTCACAAGCTGGACTGTGACACATGCACCTTTCACGTTTGCCTGTGGTACCATTTTGGACAAGTCTAAGAGAGAATAGGTTGACTGACTTGTCACAACTTGAGTCTTTTTTCCGTCGGCTGCGAATAAAATTCAAGTCTGGTGGCATCTAGACAATCTGAATTGTTGAAAAGTCTAATTCGTCAATTCAATTGCCTCTCATCTAATTTATTAGTCTTTTTTGGATGCATATTTTCCTCCTTCACTCTATTTATAAGATTTTCCAAAACACATAAATTTTTACAGTGAGAAAGCATTTCTCATAGCACCAGACAAAGCTGGCATAGAATTACTAGGTCGTTGAGTGCCTTTTGCTCCATAGTTAAGGTACCTATTCCAATGATGAATACCTTTGATTAGTTGATTGCTTCATGTTATCATCTTATGCCAATACAATCGCAATTTTTTTTGTTAAATATGCTTAGAATGCCCCTTTAAAATACTAGATAGCACGGCCATCACTATGATATTGTTACTAGCAATAATATTTCCCTAGCAATCCCTCAAAGTGGAGCAGAAAGTTGGGGAAGTCCGGATCTTTATTATGGAGGCATGTCAATTATCCATACTCTTACACTCTTTTAGATATAAATTATCATATTAAATTACAAAACTTTTTTATTGGATTTTATGGACTCATGTTAAGTTTCTATTAGTTAATTCGACTCTTTTCACAAGACATTAATTTCACATGAATCATTTGAGTATTTAGGGTGATCACTTTCCTTAAATCCAAAAAATAAAATAAAAGCTTGAAAGTTGCAACGCAAACCAATCTACGCCTACTATGTGATCAATTCCTTTAAAACCACAAAAAAAAAAAAAAGATATTGA
Organism: Corymbia citriodora subsp. variegata; assembly: GCA_014858505.1. Taxonomy (NCBI): domain Eukaryota; kingdom Viridiplantae; phylum Streptophyta; class Magnoliopsida; order Myrtales; family Myrtaceae; genus Corymbia; species Corymbia citriodora. Next base: position 38,824,349 of record CM026415.1, read on the forward strand.
AAGTCAGTAGTACAAATCAATCTATGGTCCACTGAAGGTTNGCGGGGGGCATTAGTAAATACCTTTTGAAGGATTCCTTTTTTAGTATGCATATGAGGTGAAAATAAATGCCACATCTAACATTTATGATAGAAAGAAATATTCAATGATTCTTGAAAGAGGAGTTCATGAATCAATCGGAAATGATTGGCCTTGGTTTAATAGACTCATAGATGAGAGAGAAAATATCTAGTGCATATGTAAACGGAATGTAAAAGGAATCTCATATAAGAAATTAGGAGTGCGAAGGATCAAAGCAATCGATAAAGCCTTATTAACTCAATTTTTTTTTTTTCCGAAGAGAGGTGCATGTTTGTAGGAAGAAAGATAGTCAACCAAAAAGAGTGTATCACGTGTGCTGGCCAAAATTAGATGACATGACGATGTACTAAATAATCGAGCATCCTTAGCCTCGATCCCTCATATTCTCTTCTAAATTTCAATTATGCTTTCATAGTAATTGGCTAATTTAAGATCTTACTATCAGTCGTTTTAAGAAAAATGAACATGTACCTTTTTTATTCTTCAAATTTAACAAAAGCTAAGCTAAAGCCTCTAAATCGCACAGAGCTTGCTTCTCCTAGAAACTTTTGGTCCTTCAGCTTTAGCGTCTCCAATGAAACCTCCCGATTGAATATCCCATTGAGATTTCTTCTTCCAAACACGGAAAGACAGAAGGCAGGTAGAAAGCGAAGTAATCAAAGAGGACTGGTCGATATCTCTACAATAAGCACAATTGCAAGTGTAATTTCAAATACAAAATAACGTTTTCTATTCTATATTCCGAATATCTAATTCTATGAATTAACCCATAATTAGAATAACCAGAATCAACTCAGATTTCCTACTTTGATAAGTTGCCACTGAACATTCGAATTCCTATGCAAACATAAGATCCTCCAATGCCTTCATTTTTTTTTTTCCAGAATTACATGCACATAGCACTCCATAGACTACAAGACAGCTAAAGTCAATCCACCTTTACAGGTAAAGAACAAAGATAGTAAAGAGGAACACGACTTTGAATTCTTAAAGATGTCGAATTTAGAGGGGAAAAGGAAGCAGAGGAACAAAGAAGAAACAATGTCAGTGAAAACCCAAAAATGAACATCAAAAGATTTGAAGTGATTATAAGAGAGATTCACGATGCTTTCCTCAGTGTGAAATCACTTTCACTTTGACGATTCCATCCCAACTAGAGGGAGCTTTAAGGCCATGCTTGTCAATTCATTAGTGTAAAAGAGAATGGTGGTGGATGACTGACTTGTCAGGCCTTGAGTGTTTTCCCTATCTGTTGTGAATAAAATTCAAGTATGGTGGCTTTTGGACTCTTAGAATTGTCACAGCTCTAACTCGTCAATTCCATAGTCTCCCATCTACTTTCAGGACACTTTAAAACTTTCCAATGAGAGAGTAAGCTAGTGCAGAATTACCAAGTTATTGAGCGCCTTTTGCTCCATAGTTTATGTACCTATTCAAATGATGAAAACTTCTGGTTGATCGATTGCTTCACGTTATCATCTAATGCTAGTACAATCGCAACATTTTCTGTTGAATATGATTAATAAGTCATTTTAGAATACTAGAAAGCATGAACATCATTGTGATTATGTTACTGGAAAATAATATTTCTCTAGCAATGCTTAAAAGTGGAGCAGAAATTTGGGAAGTCCGTATCTTTATTATGGAGGTATGTCAATTATGCAACTCCTATCTTTTTTTTAGATATAAATTATCTAATAGAGTACTCAATTGCCTTTACTCCTTCCTATGAAGAAAGCTGGGGCATTTGGACCATTTAAGCACAAAACAGCCAACTAAGTGATACATTTTAAAGTAGTAACATCATTACAATCTTGTCGTCGAGATAAAACAGAGTAGTTTCAATAAGGAATGATAAAATTGTCTTGATACAAAATCTATTTGCTTGTGATTTTATTGCTAGAAGTAGTTTTCCCTCATATATAGGGGCAAGCATCGGTCCAGGGTTAACCCCAGACCAATCTTGGACCAACCTAACCCTGCCGGTTTTAGTCCAATTCTCAAGAGAACTGGATTGGTCTTTGGTCCTAGGATCCTTAGACTAGTATTGTGCGGGTCGGTTCTTGATCCTAGGAGTTTTAGGCTGGTCCAATCCGGACCAACCCCGACTGTATATATTATATATATTTTTAATCTATTCTAAAAAGTAAACTTTAACTCAAACGGCATTCTCCTCTTCCAGTACTCTTGTTCTCTTCTTTCTTCTTTATCCTCTTACTCTTCAATTTATCAAGTAAAATCGAAAAAAACAACTTCAATCATGAGCAATCTTGCCCCACTTGCCGCTCAACACTCACCTTGCTCACCTTTGGCTGCTCTCAACGCTCACCTCGCTCACCGTGCTCACCCTACTCCCCGCTCACCTCTCTTTGTTGACCTTGTTTATCCCTGAGTAAATTACGAGGAAACAAAACCCTAATTAAAAACTTTGTTGAGAAAGAAAAGGGTGAGATTTTGAATTTTTCTCTCGTAATTTGTCCTCGCCCCCTTCATATCAATCGTAGCAAGACATAGAACAATTGTGTATACAATTCTGTTTTGGGCCTCTTTGGTCCTATGAGTTATCTGCAGTATCAGTTAGACTAAGACACAACTCATGGGCCTATTGGGTTTTGGGCCGAGCCTGATAAATACAGCTTGTAAATTTCAATCTTCTAATATTTAATGGGAGACAAAGGAGGATTACCTCCTATTATCACATAGTTTCAACCTAGTCTTCAATGGTCGACGAAGTCTATGAATTCATTCACGTCCACATTAAGATTCGAGATAGTCTGCCTTAAGTTTTCTATTAATTTTGAAATAGAACCTTGAAAATGAAAAAACAATTGTCTATACTCAATTCATTTACCTTTTCTCTCTCAGCTTTACATTCTTTTTTTTTAATATAACAGTTAAAGTTGGGGCAATTGATCATAACATCAGAGGATTTTTAGATAGGACTTGAAGGTCACCTATTTGAATACCACCAACAGTGTGCAAGCTGTTTTAAGTTGCGCCCATCTACGCATAGTCACAAGGCATGGATAGTTGATAAGTCCATATTTAGAATACTCCATAGTGTTATTAGAATGATATTAAATTTTTGGCCAGATCTAAATCATTAGGAAAAAAATGCATTGATCATACTATACTTGAAACGTAGGTCGTGTGGAATAGATGACTTTTTCAATGGGTTGTGCTTGCTAAAAAAAGGTGCGAGAAAATCACAATTGAAAACCTATAAAATCATTTCTTTATAAAAAAAAAATATGAGTCTATAGCAAATCTCCTGCTTGAAATTTTATCAAGTGTCCAAAAAATATGGTTATATAATTGCTCGAGAGGTGGTAGAAGAGGTTATTGGTTTGATCGATAGCATGTTCGCTTCCTCTCATCCCCTTTTGAAGTTTGTTTCCAATCGCACATTCTTTCGAATTTTATTTTTACTTCACCATTTGGACAGTCCTAAATATAATGATGATGTAACAATTGTAGATATTAAAATATTGATTAAAATTGTTGTTTTAAAGACGCGACAGCATGCACGTCCGGTGATTATCTTTATTTTGCAGAATGGATTTAAGGTTTTGGATTGTGTATAGATCTCCCTTTTTTAAGCTAACGAGGAAGGCGATGGCACGCTCAACAACCACGATCTCTCCATTGCCTTAAACTAAGTGTTGACGGAAGCTGACGTTGTTCTGTGCCGTCACGTAACTCCCTCCTAGAAATTACATCTCTAGCCCCCATTACTCGCCTATGACCGTTAGGGGTGTCAACGGGTCGGGTCGGGTTGGGTTTTGATGTGACCCGACCCGACCCTAATCCTATAGGGTCATGCTTTGGCCCGACCCGACCCGACCCGAAACGCATTAGACCCAAACAAAAGGGTCGGGTCGGGTCGGGCCAAAGCATGACCCTTTACAAGTTTGGTTTTAATTTCTTGTTTAGCTTAAAAACTCTACAGAGTTGAGAGCCAAAACGTACAGAGAGAGATAAAAACTTATTTTCTTTTGTTTATTTTATCTTACTTTACCATTTTCCCTCAACGGATGAGGACCAAAACGCATGAACGGTACCAGTGTCAAAAAGGCTTGTGTGCGACCCATTTTGACCCGACCCGACCCTAAATTTAGGGTATTTTCGGGTCGGGTCCGAGTATGGAGCTGGTATCGGAAAATACCCTAAGTTTAGGGTTGGGTCGGGTCGGCCCGGGCCGAGTCGGGTCGGGTCGGGTCTTTTTGACACCCCTAGCTTCGGCTTGGTCGGCGTTCGAAACTACAGGCGGTGGAGAGCAATTGGTGGAAGCCGTCTTTCTTCCCCCCTTTTATTCTCCTTTTTTTTTTTTCACCAAAAAGAGTGGTGGGACCTCTTCTCTTTTTCCCTCTCCAGCGTATCAGAGGGAGCCTTCTCTTCTGCCTCTTTTCGTTGACCGAATTCTCTCTTTTATTCCCTCTCCCCTCTCTTTATTTTTTCGCGTCTCCTTCGTGGCTCTCTCTCCCTTTTCTGTGGATTTTTTTGTGTCTTTCTTCAGTGTGTGTGGCCCCTTTTTTATAGGTGAGAATATTATATTATTTAAGGAAAGATGATAAATTTGCACGATGCCTATTTAGCTCTTGTATCCCACGTGCAATATTTTTCCGATATTTCATCCGACACTTTCCTTGAATATTAAAAGAATAATGAGAATATTCTCGGGAACATTCTCATATTCCCAGGAATATTCTCATATTTCAACTCGTCATCCTTTAACGGGAATATTTCATCTAACATCTTCCCTAAATATTGAAAGAATAATGCGAATATTCTCGGGAACATTCTCATATTCTCGGGAATATTCTTATATTCCAATTCATCACTCCTTAACGGGCCTAGCCAAATTCTTTTCCCTTGTGGGCTTAGTCCAACTTGTTAAATTAAAGCTTAGAACCATCAATTGAAGCCCTGCCACATGTCCAATGCAAATGTAATAATAAATGCTCCTAAAGCTATATGCTATGCAATTTAATCCTAATATTTTTTGTTTAGGGATTAAAATTAATCCCTAAATTTTGTGCATTAAATTACGAATGATCAATCAAAATTTAGGTGTCAACACCATAGATGCCTTATTGCATGAATTGAACTCCGATTTGAAACACTTGGTAAATGCTTGCACCCCTCATTTGTATAAGTGGAGTAGTTTTCAAAGTTAGGTCGTATATTCGAAGTTTGTGAAAATTGAGTGGTGAAGTCCGATTTTTGAGTTCTTGAGCTAAGAGATTTTATAGAAGTGGTGTATTATGTTGTTGTAGAGTCGTGAGATTTAATGAAGGTTGATTTGAAGCAATAGTTTGGTCAGAACAAAATTTTAGGTTTTCATGCACAAGTTTGCATTGTAAATAGCTTGAATAATCACTCCAAGTGAGCAATTTGTTAGAGCATATAAGTTGTTTTGTTAGAGTTTAAGCATCATTTAGCCGATTTGGAATTGTTGTAGTATTTTACTCAATTTTGACATCAATTCTCGCTTAATTGTTAAGATTATGAGATCGTGGCTTGTTTAACTACATATTATTTGGTTTAGGCATTCTCTAGTGAGTATTAATATCTCTTCTTTGAGTTTGTAAAATGATATTTCAAAAATGAACTAGATTAGTTCTGTTATGAGTTAAGAATTAGCATATTCCTAACATAAATTGGATTGAGTATTAACTACCATTTGCATATTAGATTTTAGTCTAAACATTTTTTTGGCAAATGGGCTTGTGAAACTTTTTGGAAAAGACTCACAAGAAGTCTTTGACTTTAAATATTATTTATGATAAGTATATACTTATGTGTGAGCTAGTTTAAGAAATGGAGTTTGAAATAGCTTAGGAAATGTATTGTGATATATGAAATGGTTTTTAGATTTGGCTTTGTGAATTATAGATGCTGTTGTGGATTGATGTTAATGCTTATTATCATTATGAGCCCATTGAAGGGCTTGTGGGTATGCACATACTAGTTTATTATATTGTTATGGGCTAACTACCGGCAATATAGGTGGTGACTTTATCAAGGAGTGGCCTTATCACGAGGTATTATGTATGACCATAGTTGGTATCTGAGCAAGAGACTAACCAATGGAACGGATTACTGGTATATGATGTGATATAAGTTTGGTCAATGAAATTGACCATTAGTGAGTAATTTTGAAAAAATTGATTAATGGGTTAGACCAATGATATTCGTTTAGATAATATTGTGAACTGGATATTGCTACTATAGATATAGATTTGTTGAAGCATATATAACTTGTTGAAGCATATATAACTTACTCTCTTATTATAAGTTTGTTATTTATGGATTTGGGTTAACTAGGCTGTGGTTTGTTCTTGTAAATATGCATAATGGGTACTTGATTTACTTATAAGAGATATGCACTAATCATTAGGCTATGGTTGGTCATTCCATTCATCTTTCATGTTTTTAGGTCCCTTGGTTAGTGATGCTAGAGTGATAGTGTTATTGATGGGGAATTTTGAGAGTTAAATTTTTAGGTATAGTTTGAGACTGTATCATTTAAACATAAGGATTGCTGTGTCATTATCCCTATCTTTGTAAGATTCACGATGTGACAGATGGGATGCATCAATCATTGTCCACATCATCTCATGTCAAGTCAGTGGAATGGCAAGTTCTTGGAAAAGTAGCCACTAATGGCATCCTCAAGGAGTGTAGGATTGAGGCATATTTATTTGGTTGAAAGGTATTGCAGTTCGCCTATCATTCAAGGTCACTGGAAATTGCTATGTGGGTTAGATGATCTTCACTTGGCTAATAGCATCTAAATGGGTGTGAAGAAGCGATAGATGGCCAATGGTCATGCAATGTAAAGTTCAGTTACTATAGATTATGAATGCGAGCCAAGATAAAGTTGAGCTATAACGACACACAGAGAAATCACTTGGGAATAAGCCTTTGTTCAGTTGAGCTATACACCTTTGGGGTGAGTTTTATGTATGTCAGTTTTCAATTTGGCTCCAAGTGGAATAGGGTTATCTGCACATGCCTGGAAGCCTTGAGTCATTTCCAACTGAAATCCTAATTAGGCAAGGAGGGAATAGTCCATGAAATGAGTTTGCCTCCACAAAGCCTCTAACATGTAAAAAGAAACAGAAATAACATAGAAAGCACAAACCATGATAACTTTCTTGCTCTATGCATGGATTTTCTCTTTTCCTGCTGGTGACTTTCAAAAATGTTGGTACCAAAGAAGCTGTTGATGTAAAGAATGAGCGACTTTTCTTTTTCTATGTGACTTATCAATAACTTACCAACAATTTTATGAGATTACCAGCTTCTTGGATAGTTATGCAAATTGACAGCTTTACTACTTCTCGGACATCATATTTATGCAATGAGAAGTTAGCTACCCAGCTAAGAAATTGAATGAATGCTCATGATTGGCTCTCAAGTTCCATAATGGAGTGTGATCTTTACGAAATTTCAGCATGTATGATTTTTCACATTCTATCTTAATTTATCTTAACAAATGATCATTTCTTGCTTCTTTTATCCTCCCTAGGTAAGTTTCGCGCCACGATGGAATTTTAAGATCCAAAGCCTTCTTATTTTATGTCATCATCTTGGAAAAAGTAAATTACCCAGCGCACAAATTCCAAAAGTCACATGCTTTGTATTTTTCTTAGGTTATCCTTTTGGCCCCCCTGTTTTTTTT
>CM026415.1:38840511-38911284 GCA_014858505.1 Corymbia citriodora subsp. variegata
ACCATTCTCTAGTCGCCTATAGAAGCAAAGAGTTGTTTGTCTAGGACTCGAACCATTCTTCGATCGCCTTGACGGGGGATTGCCTTTCCAGGACTCGGACCATTCTCTGGTCGCCTGTAGAAGCAAAGAGGTCTTTTTGTCTAGGACCCGAACCATTCTTCGGTCGCCTTGACGGGAGATTGCCTTTCCAGGACTCGGACTATTCTCCGGTCGCCTGTAGAAGCAAAGAGTTGTTAGGTACCCGAACCATTCTTCAGGGATACCAATTTGCTTACCTAAACTCTCTCAGGGATGTACCGACTTTTCTCGGGACACAATCTTGTTAAGTGCTTGATTTTTCTCAAGGACACTAGTTTTTTTCATTACCTGACTTCGGGCCACAGAGGCACGCCACGTCGGTAAAGAGGGACTCCAGGCTATGGAAGCACACGGTGTCATTGAAGAGGGACTTACCTTATATGCTTGAAAAGGTCTCCTACCTCTTGATTATCTAGAATATCGAGGACGCACCTGAGATATCCCTAAAGGTTTCCCACCTCTTGGAAAGTTGAGAATATTGAGGACAAACCTCAAATACTCGTGAAGGTCTCCCACCTCCTGGTAAGTTGGGAATATCGAGGATGGACCTTGGATACCCCTGAAGGTCTTGCACCTCCTGGTAAGTTGGGAATATCGAGGACGCACCTGAGATATCCCTGAAGGTCTCTCACCTCCTGGTAAGTTGAGAATATTGAGGACGCACCTCAAATACTCCTGAAGGTCTCCCACCTCCTAGTAAGCTGCAGGCTTGATAATATCTCTGCTTTGAAAGTATGTCTCCTGTCAAACAAATATGCAATATGTGCAACTGATTTGTGCATACTGTAAATTTATTTTTAAATTCAAATGGGGTTCATGCATGACAATTTTTGTCAGTTTACATCACCAAAGTCCCACTAGGGAAAATTTTTCAGAAAGACAATTCATACTCAAAATGAGGGTGTCTTGAACATGTCAAATGAGAGACCTTCAGTCTGAAAGGGCTTTTCACTCACTCTCATTGAAAATGCTATTTTATCCCGACCATTAATGCGGGATCATAGGAATCTCACCCTTTCACTATCATCATGGCAACAGGGATCCGAATATTCTCACAAATGGTACAACTTTACCAATCTGAGAGGTCTTTGTCAGGACCGTAATGTAGGCTTGGTCAAAGGCTTGGCAAAAGGGACCACGAAGGTCAAGAGATGTTGCACAGCCATCTTCGGGTTTACAAGTCAAGAACCCTGCGAAAAGAGATAGGAATGTTCTTGCTCGTACTTCTTTGAGCGATGCTTATAAACATATGAATTCCTATGTTAATTCAAGTGCCCTAGTCAGAAGAGACTTTTACAAAAGGGACACAATGCATATTTGACTCATGGGTTGAGAAACAAATGGATTTATAAGCTCAAAAATGTGTAGAAGAGGTGGTGATCATCTTGATGTTGTCACTGGTTTTCTTCCTCATCAATGGAGCTCGTCTTTACAGAGACTTTTGCTTGAGCATCATTTTTTTTCTTGAGGGCATTGGCCTTGCTTTTACCAGGCACATTGCTTTTTCATGCCCCTAGTTTTCATTCTTTTTTTTTTTTTATTTCAGGACTGTCCTAGATTCTAGGGTCTTCATCTGCAGTTGGCCGCTTCGGCTTATACTGCTTGAACAATGGTGACCTTCTCTTTGCCCCAATGTGGGGAGTTGAAATGAAATTACAGACTCAATGGGGTTGTACAATGGATACAAATGTGCGGGACAAAAGCGCTCTTCGTCATTTCTATGGCACTTAAATTATCACAAGTGTTCATATGCAATAAAAACACCCAAAGATTGATGCAAGTTCAAGCAAGAAAATTTCTATCCATTTTCTCACCTTATGATGCCGTTCCCTCCTTCAATCCGCCCCAGTGTGGGGTGGTTCTTGACAGGGGTAATATGAAAGAAACTTCACAATGGCATGAGGCTCAAAGGGGTTAGGCAATGGATAACCTGTCGTGTTTAGGGTGGAGAAACGAAATGCTCCTCATCACTTTGGTCATCGTACCATTCGCGACAGAACTCTTTACCCTGTAGACATAGAATTTCCTATGCTCACCTCACAAGTGTTTAATCAGGGGACTGTGTGTAGGTCATGGTTTGCCTTTCATCATCCTGATGTTCCGCATTTAGCATACTCAATTGATCTCACATTGTTTATTGAACTGTCTAATTTGATAATCCTCAGTGGAATTAATGACTTAGACAGACAAAAATCATCATGCAAAAAAAACATTTTGGAAAGGCATGAATCGTTGTAAGCATGAAAGAGTTTGCAGCCTTAGAAGGATTTGAATTTACTCAAAAGAAGAAAACTTTCTAAGAGCATGAGATGCAAAATTGCCTCTGCAGACGTGTTCGAACATATGGGGATTATTAAAAAAGAGTGTTCATGGATTGTCACTACTCAAAGGTGAATGACACATGAATGATCAGTTAAGATTGAAAATCCCATCTTTGATTGGACAGGCATATTTGTTTTTGACCTTGCACAGGAGAAAGTGCAGAAATCAATTACTGAGTAGAGCCAAAAGCAAATGTGAATTAAGGCCTGAAAGATTCCTGTTATCCATTTTGGCGATACTTAGGACGCCGTTTCACTTAGGAGAGTTGATTTAATATTGTCATCAGAATTTGACATATCTCTTTATGTACTATTGTCCGTACTTTCGGCGGACAAGTGAACCTATAAATAATAAGAGGGAATGTGTTAGTGTATGAATTTTCCAGAATTGAAAAACTAGAAACGATACATCATTACCCTTCACCAGTTTGCATTTGTCATCCACACGTTTGGCAGACATATGACCCTACAAAGAATGAGAGGGAATGTGTTAGTGTATGAATTTTCCAGAGTTGAAAAACTGGAAACGATACAACATTACCCTTCGCTAGTTTGCATTTTGTCGTCCATATTTTTGGCGGACAGATGACCCTACAAAGAATGAGAGGGAATGTATTAGTGTATGAATTTTCCAAAGTTGAAAAACTGGAAACGATACAGCATTACCCTTTGCTAGTTTGCGAATGATTGGATAGACCTAGGGTCTTAAGGCTTAAAGCGAACATGAGATCCTGAAATTTTGATCTCGGTATGCCAGAAAAAAGCAAAGAGAGAGAAAAGGAGAAGAAAAGAAAAAAAAAATTGTTTTCTTTTTAAAAAACTTTTTTTTTCTTTTTTCTTTTTTCTTTTTTCACACGCGGCTATTGCCGCTTCGGGGATTCGAACCCCCGTTCGGACCTTTGGCGCTCCATTCCGGATACCACTCAGCTAAAGCGCCGGCAGTGTCCATAGAATGCGTTTTTTTTTATTTAAGTGATCCGACCGCTAGAATGACCTGTCTTTTTACACCCGGTCGGGTGAATTCAGCATGGGTCATCTCCAGGTGCTTGTTTGGCCATTATCGGTTGGCTTGAATTAATTTTTCAAGTCAATTTTTGAACACTGATGCTTCCTGTCAAAACAGGGAAAATGTATTAGAAATGAAGTTAGAGGAAGGTATTGGAAACGATACCAAGTTACCCTTCTGCAAAGTTTGTATTTCAATGACTCCTCGGCATCTTGAATATTGGTGATTGCTATGGCCTCGCCAAGATTTGGCGCATCATTTTGGGCAGCCCTCCTTTGCCCATGGCCCTAGACAAATGGCCGACGATGGTCGATCCATCTTTAACACCTTTCTTCTGTGGAAATTTTTCCTCTCTTGTTGTTGGACATCAACAACGCTAGGCAAAGTCATGTGCCTCAAGCTTTTATGGAATCTGAGATGGACAATCAAAACCTCCAATTTTCTGTAGGTAATCATTTCTTCGCAAAGCATGTGTCTGGAATGAAAGTCATCATCTGGAGCAGGTGGTTAGAATTTGCCTCAACTGTCTGGATTTTCTCCCTATTGACAGTAGCCAATTCAAAGGAGAAGTGAATGAGTTCATTTTCCGGGCTTTCTGATTTGCCGAAGTTGAACGTCCTGCCTATGAAATTGCAACGCTCAATCTCTTGGAGTATGTTGTGGGAAAGAACCGCTGCTTAGGCTTGCACTGGTGGGAGATAGCCTGTGCAGAGTTTTAGGGACGACTTGCCGAGATAACTCAAGAGATGGGGGAGGCCAAAAACAGTATGAAGGAAATGTCTCTGGAAGCTTTTCTTGAGCTACTACGATCTACATGTTTCGAGTTTGATCGTGTGCATATACCTATTACGTCCAGTTTTTTGTTCCCTGCAAATAAAAAGGAAGAAAGCGTCATTCCTAAGATCATGTTAGGAAGCAAAACATACCTTTTTATAAATTGAGCAATCTTTCTGTTTGCCCCGGTTTTCTTGAAAGAATACTCCTGAATTTGTTGAGTCCACATCCTTGGGACTTGCTATGCTGGTTTCAAATGTCCCATTTTCAAGGAGATGATGTTCTGAGACACAATATAAGTAAATCAGAAAAACAAACAGGGTTAAATTTGACACCTCCTTTTTTTGAAATTTTTTTTTGTTGCAATGAAATACTTTTGATTTCACAAGCATGTTTTGGAGGAAGCATGAGAAAGCCCAGCCCTCAGGATTTTCCTAGGATGATATTTTTTCATGGTTGGATAGCAACACCGGGCCTGTTTGGGGTACCCCCTCATGCCCTCAAAATGAAATGTTGAAATTGTACATTCACTAGTAAAAACAAATTACATTACTGGAATGGAAAATGCGGTATTAACACACTAGATAGGATGGGAAATCATAAAAACAACTGAAACCCATGAAAACTCATGTGAAAGGGAGGATCTTGATAGCCGCTGGCGTCGACCCCTGAATCAAGTGCCCTTGAGTTCTTTGCCCCCAATAGACTCGAAGTATTCGCACGAGAGGACCACTTCGTTGAAGTTACAGAAGTCCATTCCATGCAACCAGGAACGAAGCTTACGAGACAAAGCTTTTATGAACAGCTTCATCATTTCCTCCTCAGCCAACTGAGGAATAGTTTGCATCACAAAAGCCTCCCACCTTTCTGCATATGCTCGAAAATTTTCCATTGGTCCTCTTTTGACGTGAACCAAATTCTTGTGGGGGAACGCAAATCCTATCTTGTCTTGGTATTGATGTAGGAATGTAGAGGACAGCACATCCCAATCATGCACGAGGTAGGTCTTTGACAAGAAGAACCATTGCAACGCTGACCCAATAAGACTTTCTTGGAAGGCCTGAGTCATGAACGGTGCCTGGTCGGCGTACCGACTCATTTTGGCTAGGAAATATTGCAAGTGGGTCACGGGACAAGTCGTACCGTTATATTTATGGAAATCAACAATTTCCATTCCTTCGGGAATCACCATTCTGTTAAGGTGAGATGGGCCTGCCGTATCTTGGTTAAGGAACCATTCCTCTTACTGTGTTTCCAATCCTTTCATGGCAGCATTAAATTCTGCTCCTTCAGGGAAGCTGGATTCTTCTGAGATCATCTTCTCGTTTTCTTTGGGGTCGAAATTTCCTACCGAGGATGAGGCGTCTATGTTACCCAGATATTTGGGTGACAAATTCAGCAGCCCATTGGAAGGAAAATTATGAAGGTCGAGCGTTCCTCCACCTAGCAAGCTCTGGGGTCCGTATGCGGGCAAGAGCTGGTTACCATGTGAATGGTCATCTTCATATGTATAGTGCTGGCAACTCTTCATAGGACTGTACCACGGGCGGTATTCAAAGCCTTGGCGTGGTTGTTTAATGGCCGTTGGACTTTGCACTTGTCTGGTGACAGGCGATGGCTTGGATTGTTCCGGCTTTCCCTTCTTGACACCTTGTCCAAATCTCTTGAGTAAAGCCCTTCGTTTTGCCAGCTTGAGCTTGTCAAGGGCACCGGGAGACGGTAGAGTTTCATTCCCCAGGCCGATAGGCGTTGGTGCCCTTTGGACCCTAGCTCTTGTAGTAAGTTTGGGAAGCAGTGTCATGGTGCCTCGATTTTGGACGGGTTTTACAACTTCAACCATGTTTTCGGGTTCTTTACCTCTGCTGGTAGGAAGCTTCCCATTAATGGAGCATTGTTTGGTGGCCCTTCTGTCATACAGAACCGCCTCAAAGTTTCTTCCTATTGGTCTCCTTTACTTTGGGCCATACTGGCAGTCAAGCTTCTTTCTATTGCAGCACATGCCACGACAGTCTTTTTCTCCATTGTTTCTTTGCTTACAAGTTCTTTGTGAGGTGGGGTGATGTTGACGTCAAGGTCGTCTTCTTTAAGGAAAATATCAGTCAATTCCTCCCATGTCTTGAGAAGAGTGATTCTCCTCACAATGTACCATCTCATGGCGGGACCAATTAGAGTCGATTGGTATGATTGAATCATCCTTTGGATCAGGTAGGCTTGTAGGTAGCTTTTTGGGTGATAAGCATTGGCGAATGCCTCGCATTCAAGCACCTTGAGCTCCTTTGGGATTTTGACAGCAGTATAGCTGGACAGCTCGAAAGGGTATTGATCCCACAGTTCATTTCAGTTTACTCATGATCTTCGCAAAATGTCTGCTTTGCTGGTCACCTTTTGGCTTGTCTGCAGGTGTCAAAAGTGCTTTCCCTCGTGATAGGGCGGTCATGAGATTGAGCCTGGTTTGAGCAGACTCCATTTGCCTCGAGAGTTGTCGAAGGTCAATGGGGATTTGTCCCACGTCATCTTCAATATTAGTAATGCGATTTTGCGCATCACCTCAATCAGCCATAATTGCGTGTGGCCATGTACGAACGGCTGGTGGTTGGCGATTCATGATCACCTAATATCGTAAAAAAGGCATGTGTGAGCACGAGATAAATGAATATTGACCCATGGCAACGGTCCAGTTGTTTTTATTTATCAAAAGAGGATTCCAAGGACAAGACATTCCTAATCATCTAAAATTGGAATTGAAATGATAAAATTGAAATGCTAGATATTTAACAGAAGTCCTTAAACATCAGGACTAGAAATAAAATGAAATTTCCTAAATACAAAAACCGGGGGTTATGACCGCCATTTTATATGCGATGAGGAGCACTGGTCTTGCAAAGTTGTTTGCTTTTTGGGACTAGCCCAAAGACACGTATCCAGCTCATTCCTGAACTCCGCTCGAAAAACTCGATATGCTCTTGCTTGGCTGGCTTGTCAATCACATTTGGGACTACCGATTGTAGGTTGCCAAGGACCCGGTGATTGAGAATGCAGAGTATGGAGGTATGATGAGCCTTCTCTTGTCCTCTTGGTCTCTTGGGCATAATGATCTTTTCAGCGTGGCATTTTCTCCATGCATCCTTGATGATGCGGCTTTCCTCTGAGTGATCTTGGGTCATGTGATTAAGAGGACTGGGAATAAAACGGGCTTGAGCAGTGGAGGGATCTCCAAGAGGGCTCTGCATTGACAAGCCAACCCCTAGGGATAATATGAAGTGATCTTGGCGAGACCAAGTAGTGAGATTGGGTTGTGATATTTCCGTGCAAAGTGAGCTTCTCCCTCTCTAAACAATTTAGCACACTATAGGAATGCCTCGGGAAGAAGGTTCTTTAGGAAATTAAACCAACAAAAGTATATTCTACTGAGGGATACTTTTCTAAGATTTGAAACCTTTGCAGCGGGTGCTTAAAATTCTTAATGCCCAAATCCTTTGAAAAGATTGCATTTGTAAAATTTCCCGGCGCAGCCCTCAAGATTTTTCTCTGTTTTCTTTGAAATGATTGAGGGACAGAAATATTTCTAGTAAAACAATGCTTACAAAAATTCATCCCGACACAAATTTAATTGACAACCCATGCAATTGAAGGATTTATTTTTCGATGTGGGACAACGATGAGCCCAAAGAAGACCGGTAGAAAAATTATGCTTTTTTTTTTTTGGTCATGGGTTGTTTTTTCAAAAAATTCAACTAAAAACGATAGTGGGCAAACATCTCAATTAGCCTTAAAAACCCTCCTTACCAAAGGAGTCACAATTTTTTTGCAAAATTGAGCTAGCCAAATTAACGGGTTGACATGAGCTCATTTACTAGAGGCATTCCGATGGTAATGTTGGATTTGTTCAGAGTTGGGGAAAGCTCGAATTTGCCAAGTATGAAAGTGGAGGTCTTAGGACACTAGAAATGGGGGATCACTTGCATGACTCTAGAGTGGATTCTAATTTAAAGAAACGGGGGATCACTTGCATGACTCTAGAGTGAATTCTAATTTGGAGAAACGGGAGGAGATGGCCGATTCTATCTTCAATATGTTTTTGACCGGATTAATCTAACTGGTCCTAATCAACAGATGAGCTCTTTCTTGGGAGCAGGAATGAACTGGACGTCGTGTCTACCCATCGCATATAAAACAAGCGACTTAAACGACTGACCTCAGTTGCCATGGGTCCAGAAATGTAAATAAATAACCAAATAAAAAGGGTTAAGAAATTACCTCACTCTCAAAGATCACAATAAACACATAGACATGCGGATGATACGTGTGGTTCGATTTCTAACTAGAAATGTATAATGAGGTTAAAAGGTAATATGACCGACGCAGTCTCGCGTTCGTGCCAAATTCTCTCAACCTCGGCTCTACCTAAAATTTCGGGGAAAAGAAAGGCGGCCTTTACATCGCAGTCTCGCGTTCAAGGCGGTATCTTTCTTAACACCATCCTAAAATATCCTATGGCGGCCCAGGTCCGGCGGCAGGGTTGTGTGTGCCACAGTGTAGTGCTAAAACATTTAAAACATGCACAATAATTTATACAAATCAACAAAATTAATATTTACCTGCAAGAAAAAAAAAACGCAAGTTAGGAAAACATTTAAACAAGTTTTCTTTCTTTCTTTTTTCATTTTGCACCATTTTTCTTTTTAAGGCACGGGAAATTTTATTTAAAAAAAAGAAAAAGAAATTCAAAACAAGAAATTCATGGCACGACTTGGGGAAATAAAGGCATGAATTGAACATTTTTTTTGCAATTTTTAAAAAAAAAAACTTAATGAATTGAATGTTTTTTCTTTTTTGGCAATTTTTTTTATCTTGCACCATTTTTCTTTTTTTAGGCACGGGAAAAAAAAATTTCCAACAAGAAATTCATGGCACAATTCGGGGAAATAAAGGCATGAATTGAACATTTTTTTTTTTTGCAAATTTTTTTAATAAAGGGATGATCATGGCATTAAAATCATAACTAAACAAAATTAATCATGGACTGACCAAGGCACAAGAGGAAGTAAGTAAATTGCAAAGCACAATGATAGAAAACTTACTTAATCAGAGGAAATCGATGACAATTACACAGACATGCACATGATATGTGTGGTTCGATTTCTAACTAAATAGACATAGTGAGGTTAAAAGGTAATCTGACCGACGCAGTCTCGCGTTCGTGCCAAATCCCCTCAACGTCGGCTCTTCCTAAAATTTCGGGGAAAAGAAAGGCAGCCCCTATATCGCAGTCTCGCGTTCAAGGCCGTATCTTTCTTAACACCATCCTAAAATATCCTATGGCGGCCCAGGTCCGGCGGCAAGGTTGTGTGTGCCATAGTGTAGTGCTAAAACATGTAAAACATGCACCATAATTTATACAGGAAAATTTATTTTAACAAAATTAGTATCCCTGCACAAAAAAAATATACCCAAGTTAGGAAAACATTTAAACAAGATAAAATGGCCTAAGTCCACAAAATTGTCCCCAGCGGAGTCGCCAAGCTGTCGCGACCTCCCCCTCGCGTCCCGGGAGGCTAATGGCTCGGCTGAACGCCTTTCATCAGGGCTTCCCAAGCCCACCAATTCACGACTTAAGGGTCGAGTCTTAAACCTGCAATTCAATTTCATTTAAAAAGGAGTCGCCACTAATCGATTTGGGGTGGGTCGATTAGAAACCCAAGTAAAATATCGGGAGAAATATTTTACTCCTGTGCAACCAGAGAAACTAGGATCGGGGACTTGATTACACTAGTTAATCACTAATGCCCTTCCGGTACCTAATATTGTTTAAACCCTCGGGTTTGATATTTTTGCATTTTTTAAGGATTTTTCATGCATTATTGAAACAAACATTTTTTGGCTTTTTCCCTTCTTTTTGGAAAATATAAAATATTTTTGGGTTTTCCTGATTTTTTTCTAGAAAATATGAAATATAAAATACCTTTTGGATTTTCTGATATTTTTTGGAAATTATAAACTATTTTTCGGATTTTCGGATTTTTCTGGAAAATAAAATATTTTTTTTTTATTTTTTATTTTCGAAAATATTATTATTATAAAAATATAAACAAACCGGACCCGAGTTGGGTCTTCTGGATCCGGCCCGGTTGAACTCAGCCCACTCGCATGGCCTAGGCCTTCGGCTAGGGCCTAGTTCGTCAGGCCCAAAGGATACCTGCAAATTAAATAGAAATTAGTCAAGCCCAAGCCCAAAAAATAAAGTCTGGTCCAAGATAGCAAAACAAGCCCAATAGGCATATTAATCTCAGCCCATAGCCCACAGGAAGCAAACCTTAGCGGGTCGACCAGGTCATTGTACCCGACCCGGTCATGACCCGACTCATGCCCCGTTTTTTTTGTTCCTCTGCAGCGTCGATGGGTGGCGGCCGAACGTGTCCTGGCCCGGCCACAGCGAGCGATGGTGACCGCCGTGAGACCAGCGGAAGGGACGACGACTTCGCCGCGGGTCAGCATGGCCTCAGAGGCAGGCGGCGACGGGGGCGGCTTGCTGGCAGAAGGGATGGCGACGGTTATGCAGGCGGATGGCAACGACGCGACCTGGCGGTGTCGTCGGTGGTTTTGAGCGGCAGTGGCGTCGGGGGTGTTTGAGCAGTTGTGGCGTCGAGCCAGGCAGCAGTTCGGACGCGGCGGCGTCTCTCTCCCTCTCAGATCTGGATTTTCCAGAACCTCTCAGATCTCACCTCTCTCTGTTTCTTTCTTTCTTCTCTCTCAGATCTGTTTCTCTCGCGGCAGATCCGCCTCAGATCCGGTCAGTCGACTGGCGGTCGCTCAGAATTCTGGCCTCCCTGGATGTCTCTCCCGGGAAGTTAGAACGCCGAAGCCTCGCCTCGCCGGTTTCTCTCTCTCAGATCTCACCTCCCTCTCTCTTTCTTGCTCTGTGTTGCTGCTGTGTTCTCTGTGTGTTGCTGTCTTCTTCTTCGCTCGACCCCCCTATTTATAGGCGGAGGAGGACCCGGTCGACCGGGGGCTTGACTGCCGATCGACGGTGAGCTCACCGGCGTGCCCCGTTTTACCGCGCCACTTGCTTTGCATTGAAGACAAGTCCTATCCGTCCGGGTTTTGCGCCAGATCTCGCGTGGCGGCATTGATGGCGCATGCGAACGTCCCCATCCGTCACCGGCCACCTTATCCTCTGTCCTCCGCTCCGCTCCTCTGTTTCTCGCGTGCAGCAGAAGAAGAAGGGAAGAAGAAGAAGAAGATGGAGAGGGCCGGGCCGGGCCGTGAGAGTGAGGGGACCGAATGGGCCTGGACCCAAGTGGAAGAAAAGAGTGGGGAAGACGGGCCTGGGCTTGCGTGCACAAAAGGGAAGAAGGAAGAAGTGGGCTGGGAACAAATACCCAGCTCCCTTTTTGGGCCTCTGATTTTTTCTTCTCTTTTTTTTTTTTTACTCGAAAATAAAGGAAAATAAATAGGAAAATCAAACTTAGTAAATACAAATAATATTAGTACTTAGGTGATCAAAAATCATTTTTGTTAGGGTCAAATTAGTCCCTAATTTTCTAAGCAATTTAAGTGCAAATACTTGGTCAAAATTTAGGTGTCAACAATCAATACAATAGATTTAGAATTTTTTTGATACTTTTCTTGTCATTAAGGATACACAATGAGAACATACTAATTTTAAGTTTTTGTTTTGTTGGTGGAAGTTAGGAAAGCATCATCATGAGAGTGGGAGATCGCTTGAAAAGTAATTGATTGAATATTCTGTCAATAGAGACTAGAGTGATCTGAATAAGACCAAAGTGAGATTATGTTTTTGCTTTTGGAAACTTCATATATAAAGAAACTAATCAATGATGATTTTCGACATATTGACAACTTTGTCATCTACGTTTTTCTAACTTGACGAGGGAAATCTCTCTTAAGTCGTATTGATAAAAGCAAGATTAGGTGGGTGATGTGTGGCCAGTCAATCTGAAATATTTTTCCGACTTGAAGGGGTTTGCAATTCAACAAAAACTATATTAAATCGGAGTTTATTTCACGAAGGAAAATACATAACGAGAACGAATAATCTTGAATATAGTTCTCTACGTTACATAATGCAGAAGGCAAAAAAGAAAACCTTTCAAGGATGATTGCTTAGGCTTGTAGAGATTATGAAGAGAAGGAAACATTTCTTAAGCCATTCCAATGCTATTAAAAAAAAACCGAGCGTAAAAGCATCCGTATTCAAAATTTTCTTACGGGAGCTACAATGGCAAATGCAATAGTCAAGGAATCTTTCGACTCTTTGGCCTTTGAGATAGGGGTGCGATTAGGTCAGATAAAATAATTTCAAATCTTTAGTCCATATTAAACGAATCAATTAACAGAAAAATCCTCCCCTTTGAGAAAATATTAGGTACCCAAGTAGTAGCCACATCATCAATAGTCCATTCAGTGGATGACAAGTGGCACTGTAGGCCCACTCTATCAGCAAGTCTCTGTCCCTTCCTCGAGACTCGGCTTTGCACCCTCTCTCCTCTGTAGTGAGGCCCGCTCCATCAGCAAGTCTCTCTTCTTCGTTCTTTCCTTAGAAGAGAAAAGCCATTCCTTTTTAAGGGTTTCGACTGAAGCACAATGTAGCACAATAACGGCGCGGCGTGAAATCAGGGGAGAAAAAAGTAACACTTTCACCAATTCTTTGGGTAACCAAAAACAGACTTTTTTTGTTTTTTTTTTGGTCGAACCAAAAACGGACTTAGAACGGGTTGAAAAACCCAGATATGGGGAGATTTTGATTAGATGAGTGAGGCTCAAATGTGAAATATACTTTGTTTATCAGGCAAAAAGAAGAAACTTGGAACCCCGTCGCGGCTGACACTCAAAGCTCCAGATATGGTCACATTGCCAAGATACAGATCATTATCTAACGCCTGAAAATTCCTTTTCGTTTTCTATTTACAGTAATCTTCATCGCCTCCCACAGTCTACCTATTTTACTATAATGGTTGGAGCAGAGGGCTGTCTCAACCAGAGAAACATATCTATCTCTCTGTCACACACAAGCCAGC
Organism: Corymbia citriodora subsp. variegata; assembly: GCA_014858505.1. NCBI lineage: Eukaryota > Viridiplantae > Streptophyta > Magnoliopsida > Myrtales > Myrtaceae > Corymbia > Corymbia citriodora. The sequence continues at coordinate 38,853,729 of CM026415.1, forward strand.
GAAGAAGGCCGAGAAACTTTTCGTTTTCATTTGAAAACGGAAGCTGAAAAGGCTTTCACGAACCAAACGGCCTTGAGTCTGGTCCAATATTTTCTTGAGAAAAGATGGAGAGTGTGTTTGAGCAACCGAGAGCGAAGGGAAGAGATCGTCAGGAGCAGCAAGGAACGCATAAGCGAAAACAACGAGTGTGGAATAGCAGATAAGCGAAAGCAGAGATTAAAAGCCTTCACTCTCGAGAGAGGAATGGCTTTTCTTCTTCTTCTAAGAAGAAGAGAAGGGAAAATATAATAAAAGGGCGCAGACTCCGCAGAGGAGAGAAGGTGGAAAGCTTTTTTTTTTTTTGGTCATGAGAGGGTGGAAAGCTGAGTTTTGAGAGAGACTTGCTAATAGGGGTGTGCATGGTCCGGGTGGGCGGTTCCCACCCTAGAACCGGGAATCGCCCACTAAGGATCGGTTCCAAAAAATTGGATCTGAGAACCGCCCGTTAGTTCCATGGATCCACCCAAGAACCGGACCGCCGGTCCGGTCCGGTTCCCGGGTGGATCTATGGAACCGGTCTCACAAGCGAGCGAAGAAAAGAAGCTCCACTAGACACGTATAAAAAAGATGGTCTATTTAGAGATTTCGCAAATGTTCTCGCGTTTTTTTCTTTACCTCTCTTGGTAGGTTGCCTCAAATAGAACAATAAAAATTATAAACATGGGGCTTCAAAATTTTATTTTTTTTTCAATTAAAAAATTTTATTTTATAATAAAAATTAATATATATTATTATTATAATACCGGTCCGGTCCGGATAGGTGGGCGGGCGGATCCGCCCATGGAACCAGGAACCGGACCAGTCCCTTTAGGAACCACCGGTTCTGGGCCGGTCTGGTCCGGTTCCGGGCGGTTCGGGCGGTTCCCAGTTCTTTTACACACCCCTACTTGCTAATAGAGCAGACCCACTGCAGAGGAGAGAGGGTGCAAAGCCGGAGAAAATATTAAGTGGGTAGGGACCGTCAAGTCACTGTGCACCGGCCCAATCAAAAGTCGACACATGGCTCCATGTGGAGCCGGGGCCACCATTATTTTTAGTCAAATGTTCACCGGCCCCTCTCTCTTCGTTAAATGCCACGCCTTCCCTCTCTCTCTCTTCATTTGCCGCCCGCGTTCTCTATCTCTCTCTTTCAAAATCGAAAATTGTCTTTCTTTCTCTTCATCGAATGTTGCGTCTTCTTCTCCATCAAGCCACACCAAACCCATAACCCATTCTTCATTGCTTTTTCAAAAATCTTTCCCTCCGGCACCCATCTGCTTCCATTTCCTCATCATCTTCTCGTCCCGATCGCTTTGCTCCTATTGCTTCAACATTGTTGGAAACAAAAAACTAGAGAAAAAATTGCAACGTTTGGAAAATTTTGGAACGAGGCATGAATGAATACTGGAGGAGAACAATAGAATTGTTTCCATCTTCTGCAAGATGTGTCTTGAAGTAGGTTTATAACCTAGGGATTGTTACAGTGAAACTGTAACAAGAGAGATTTTACTAGGAGTACATCAGAATAACATGGAAGATTTTGCTGATGTAAAACTAGGATAGGGGATGCAGAGTTTTTAGCCAAGGGTTATTATTCCCATGAGAAAATCAATTCCTCTTATAGTTTTCCTACCGAGGATACCTTGGAACAGAATGGTTTCCAGAACTTCTAGAATTTTTACAAATAGGGTTACATAAGCGGCTTAACGACTAAAGAACCTGAAGTAACCTATAGTAATGACTTACTGCGTTTTGGACGACTTACGGCTGAAGGCTCTGATACCATTAATGAGGTATACAGATTTGTAAAAGATGTATGCCTTTGAATGGGGTTAGAGACATGTTTGGAGCCTGTGATCACCAAGAATGATCTTGAGAAGGCTCTGATACCATTAATGAGGCATCAATGAGTTTTAATGAAGTGATGACCCTTGTTGGTAGAAGAGCCTTATGATGTAGGAGCCGGGATCGGAAGAAGTACTTCTTCTAGGCTTTGATACCACTAATGAGGCCGATGCATACCGGAGTTCATAACGGAGGGGCATCCGGTGCTGTACAACTGCCATGAGTTCGATATGACCGGAGAGTACCGTATGAAATCGTCTAATCTAGACTGGTTTCCCAGAATAGACCAATAATTTCACCTTTTTTGCAGTGAATTTTTTTTTCCCAGATGAGGGCTTGAAAAATTAAATCACATTAGATTATATTTAATAAATATAAACTTTGGTAAATAGGAATAATGCAATCCCATGCTGTCAAACTCAACACTCTTTTCTAGTCGTTATCAAGTGCACTGAATATTCTCGTTGTCAAAAGAGAAGAAAAAGAATCTACAATCAATGCGAGGCAAGAAAATGCATGGACACATTTTTATTTTAGTCGGAAAGATAAAAATTGACTAGGGATTAGGGGGCTCTTCGACGGTGAAGGTAGACATCACGTTAGAACTTCGGTTTTGACTATTGCCGGATATATAGGTATAATAGCCTCCCGCGCCAAGGATGAAAAGGGATAGGTGAAAAATCCTACGACTTGACAACTTGCCTAACGGCAAGTCAAAATAACCGATTGCCTGTCCAAATACCCCGATTATTTTAACTTGCTGTTGGTGTGTTAGGCTCTTGAAATGCCGTATCCACGTATAATAGATACGGACTTTGACTGGCGAGCAAACAATCCAGATTATGAATCACAAGATATGCAAAGTCCATAGGCCGATCAATTTATGAAGACTGTGATTGAAAGCTAAACCGTAATTTCGTGGAGATTTTCCACCAAAACTACACCTTTTGTTCCCAAGATCTAATGAAATGAGCAGTAGATTCACAGGATATGATTAGTAATGGCAATTGAAGCTCTACTCTATGCAGGGATTTCTCTCTTAGACACCTGGATATAAGATTTTGATTGGCTTATGGAGGTTTCATTTGCAAGTGCTGATTGGCTATATGAAAAGTTAATTATTGAGGAAAGTTTTTTGGAAAGCAATTATTACTTTGTTACTTTTTAGTCAATACAACCGAAAGTTTTAATATTCTACATGTAATTAAAACAACAATTCTTTACTTATTGCCATTATATCGAGAAAACTGAAAATATTTTACAATTGTACATAAACAAAAATTTCTTTGCATTTATGAAAACAAAGAGGAATATCTATTGAAGAAAGAAAGCATAATCTAATACTTTCCTTTTTCGTATCCAATTGTGTGGAAGTACAAATTTATATGGTTGTTCGTCTATACATAGCAAATCTAATTCTCTTATAGGCTATAGTATTTATTATACTGCGTTGTGTACCAATTGAATGTATCACAAAATAAATGATTTTCTTTTTATGTAAAAAATTTATCTCTATGTCAATGATTTCCTTTAGTTGATTTGTTCAAGATGGATTAATGATTTGATATTATTTCTCAAATCCGTGACATCCCATTATGAAAAGCCAATGCAGCGATTTACATTTCGTGACTTTTTGTTCATTCATTATATTTAGATTTTTATCACGTTCACCATTGCATCTTCACATACAATTATGGCTCGAGATATTATCTCCTTTCTTCATCTCTATAAGTGATATAAGTATCTGCGTCTTGATGGTTGCATATTCGATAAATTCATCTTTGCTTTGAGCATTGATAGAAATGTCCTTCAAGTTGGTTTTGATCTATAATTTGTGAAGATGAATTCGATATTTTCAATGTTGCTCTTCGACAGGTTTTCTTTAATGGTAAAAAAAGGATGACCATATGTCATTGAATTTTCTTTGCTCCTTTTTTTTTTTAAATTTTTCTACCTTATCTTTTTTTTATTTATCCCTTTTTCCAGTTTCCAAAACCGCTCTCCTCCTTGCCCCACCAAAACAGTCTGTCCGTCGTCCCAGCCCTGTTGTCATCACCCAACCCGCGCACGAGCCATCACACAATTCAAAGCCGTAGAACTAAATATCTTTATGCCCTCATAGCAGTAACATCGGCAGATGAATAAGTTAAATTCACGATCCAGATTATGGATCATAAGATATTTAAAGTGCATAGGCCGATCGACTTACCAGGAAGGTGAATAAAAGCTAAAACCGTAATTTCGTGATTTCCGCAATTACCCGGAAAAGAACAAAAGTCACGTAAAGACAGTCTTCAGAGTCAAAGTCAAAAAAGGCCAGAGGTCTGCGTACCTGGTCGTGGAAATTCTGCCGCTGGTAAACTTCCAAGAAGAGACGTAGGAATCCTGCGTCCACCTTGACCGTCCCCTAGCCGTCGCCGTCGCCGTCACACCTCTACGGTGAGTGTAGATGCTCACATCCACACTCGCCCAGCGCCATTGAGGTCCCGCAGCTCAGCTCGGACCCATCGATCACCCGGACGCCCAAGAACGCCAGGTAGCTGACCTCACCGCGTCGGTCCGCGAAGAAGCTCCTCGGGGTGGCGGAGTACGCGAAGCTGCAATGCCTCTGCGACTCCTCCAAGAAGGGCGGTGGCCCCAAGAAAGTCGCTAAGCATATCGCTGCTCTCGAGCCTGCATCAGTAAACGCAATGGGGTGAGAAAGGAGACGACACATCGACATCCGGCGATGAAAGGACAATAGAGAGAGTGGGGTGGATCACGCACGGTGACGATTAGGCCGCCATGGAGAGCGCTTGAGTCTTTCAGTCTCCGTGTCGAGTAAGCAGGTCCAGCCTTGGGCGTGTTTGCGAAAATGTCTGAACAGAAGTGGATTGTTCTGAGAGCCGAGAGCGGCCACATGAAGGATACGGTGGGACGGCGAACCAACGCGAAAGAAGGAGAAAGAAGGGGGTATGATTGGCGATTTCCATCACCAAAACTTAGGACCAAGCAATTGGGCCATGCCGGGCCGAGCCCAAAAGAAACAATCGGCCATGCTGTGTATGGTTCCTTGACTCCCCTGCCCATGACTGGACGGAGGCCTGCCTGAGCTCGGGCGGGGCCTAACTCTCTCTCTCTCTCTCTCTCCCTAGATTTGACTAGTACCTTCTTGATGTGTAACATCCACAACTACGTGAGGCGATTGGTATTTTTCATCTGGACTCATTGTCATTGACAGTCATATATTTTGAATCAGCAGTTCAGTTTCTTAGATCATGAGAGAGTACAAAATATTTAGTTGAAGCTGCACAATTTGTTCCCAAGATATAATGGACTGAACCCAGGCCCTCAATCTGCATGGAGTTTCTCTTTGAAATACATGAATGTAAAATTTAAATTGGTTTGTGGAAGTCTACTTTGTAATAGACTAGATCGGTCAAATGGGTGAATTGAATCGGGTTGAAAATGATCTAGTTCAAATTGATCCGATTACAAAATAAAAAAAATTGACAAGATATACTCGATTTGGACCTAAAATATACTCAGCCTAGTCCGGGCTTTAATTCATGACAATTTTTCTCCTTAAATTGTTTTGTCTAAAGAGTGAGCAACTCTATGGACCAGCTCACTTAATTATCCAAATTTAAGATACATAATAGCCATGAAAGAATACTCAAGTCGTCTTTGATATAATTAGTTTAGAACAAATTAGTGAGAATGGTGGCTGTTATATATCAAATCATCTCCAAAATGATATATTTCCACCCATCAGTGATGTCTAGCCACTGAAATGTCTGCTAAATGTTAAATATCATTCTAAACATAACTAAAGAACCTTGTACAATCGGGAGTACCGAACTCCCTGCTCATTCCAGCTCCAGTCAAAACCACAAGCTTCGTACTGCAAGCCAATTTATACATATTAAGTAACATGAATTTGGTCAGGGAACTTACGTCTCACTAAGAAACCAGACACTTGGGAACATAAGTACAAAGTAAGAAGTCATTGCAGGTAAAGGGTAAAAGAGTCTAAGATTAGACATCTATTCAAAAAACTGATGCAAACGATCGGTGTCCTCGAGGCTTGGAGGATCTGAATCAGGCACCAACTTCTTGTCCCTCGAGAATTTGGGAGGTGCTTTCTCTGGATTCCCCGAAGAAGCCCCAGGAACCGATATGCGGGCATTTATATGAACAGACCTCGTCAAAATGACTCTCCTAGCTTTCGTACAAAGGTTCGAAACCTTATTATAATCACACAGCCTCTACAAGACCCCGAGAGAGAGAGAGAGAGAGAGAGAGAGAGAGAGTTGCTGAACATGCTGTACAATTGTAGGATCGAGCATTCATTGAACTACATACATGAAAAACTTTTTGGCACGGACCAATAATGAAATTCAACTGTAGTGTTGCTGCAATAAATAAATGGAGCTTCCAAATTTGAAATTTCCTTATACTGCAGTTGTCTGCATTCAACATGATTACACCAGAGATGAAGATCTCCGCATAAACAATGATGAATGTCATTAATTTCTCTTTAATCACAATCCATTCCATTCAGAGCTGGATCAGAAGGTAGCTGCAGGAGTTCGACTTCAAAGCTTTCCAATCCTCAGCCCATAATCTGTAACTTGAGTTCTTAGCCAAAACATCTATAGACACCTCCTTCCTCTCAATTAGCTCCTCTGTGTACTTCTCAAAACCGTTGATGTTCACCAAAAGCAGTTCCAACTTATTCGGGTTCCTTTCCTCTTCCGCAATCTTGAGCCAGTCCTTCGCTTCCTCCACCTTCACCCAAAACAAAGAATCTTGAGCCAAGCTTGCATACCTGCTCCTCATTCTTTTGTTGTGGTTCTTGCGCCGCAACAGCAATCATTCGATTCCACCATTTGTCCAAAATCTGAAATCTCCTATCCCTTCCATGCTTGATGTAATGTCCCTTCTCCCGGTGATTACCACGACAGTAATAGCGAGCGATTTCCGGTGGCTTGCCAAGCAGCCCATAGAAATGGGATGCATCAATCCAATCGGACATGCAGTGGAAATTATGCGAGAGTTCATTTTGTTCCACCATGTGTCTCGTGTGGATTTGAGAAGTATTTAATTACCTGTGGATCTATTCCTGTGGATTGTAATGCCAAGAAACATTAGCTTCATAGCTTGACTCGGAAAGGCCGTTGATGTTTTTCCTTTTCAGGAATCGCAAAAAAATAGTCCTGTATAATAACAACAGATGTTGCATTATCCAGACAGATTGCTCCCTCATCTGAACAGAATAGGTAGCTTCCCAATAGCCAAAACAAATTGTTCCTTGCCTCTTCTTCTGATTGTGCAGCATCTTTAACACAATCCCTTAGCATTTCAAAGAGACTAATTATGTGAGAAGATGGAGGAAGGAAGCCTCCATATAGCCAATAAAACCTTTGCCTGGGAAGGCTTACACTGTTGGTAAAGTGACGCCCTTCCTCTTACAGCCTTTCGAATCCTAGCCAACAGAAGATAAGGCTCAATCGACTTGTTTTTAAACCGTTTGCAATTGTGTTCCATCCAAACACAATAGAAAGATAGCTTGAGGAGTCTTGCCTCCAAGTTTTTGCCCTTAGACAGCTAAGAAAGACCCTATTCGACGTTTCCTTAAACTGGAGTTGTCCACATTGAGCACGATTACACTAGAGATGAAGATGATGAAGATCTCCATAAAGAATGATGAATGTCATTAATTTCTCTTTAATCACAATCCATTCCATTCTGAGCACGATCAGAAGGTGGCTACAGGAGCTTTGACTTCAAAGCTTTCCAATCCTTAGCCCATAATCTGTAACTTGAGATCTTAGCCAGAACATCTATAGACACCTCCTTCCTCTCAATTAGCTCCTCTGCATACTTTTTGAAACCGCTGATGTTCACCAAAAGCAATTCCAACTTATTTGGGTCCCTTTCCTCTTCCGCAATCTTGAGCCAGTCCTTCACTTCCTCCACCCTTGCCCGAAACAAAGAATCCTGAATCAAGCTTGCATACCTACTCCTATTCCTTTTTTGTTATTTTGTTGTAGTTCTTGTGCCGCAACAGCAGCTTTTCGATTCCACTATCTGTGTGAAATCTGAAATCTCCTATTCCTCCCATTCCCTTCTCCTGGTGCTTACCAGGATGGTAATAGCAAGTGATTTCCAATGGCTTGGCAAGGAACCCATAGAAATGGGATGCATCAATCCAATCAGACATGAGGTGGAAATTGTGAGAGAGTTTATTTTGTTCAGCCAAGAGTATGACATCATCCCAGAATGCGGCAGGTAAGAACAGGTTCAAGTCAACCATGGACTCCCTCCAGGATGCTTCAAATTTCTTGAATGTGTGGGAATACCGAAGCTGATCCCTGGACTCATTGCAGTGTACCCCATACCACTCGAGTTGTACCCTGCAGGGCATTATCTTAGATAGTCTGATAGTTAGATGAGCATTGTTCAGGTTGGGTGCACGTCCCATGTGCTGAGCCATTTGCAGGCAATCTTTAGCTGATTTGTCATCCTGCACGGTGATTAAAGATACAACCCACAAAGTGAAGACTAAGAACTTATCATTCAATGATTACCAAAAAGATGTCTTAGTATAAGTTTACATCATTCTGGGTGCACTCGTATCTCTGAAAACAGTCTCCAGCAGTCATGCACAATTCAATAAGACTGCCTTGCTCTTTGTGACAGGTAAATTCAACAAAACATTATGGTTATTCAGAAGAAAACCTTGATAGTTGACACATCTCTGTTGCTCTCAAATGAATTTGCTATTCAGCTTTCTAGTGGATGAGAAATTAGAAGCAGCATTTTCAGAATGAGAAATGGTCAATAGATTTTCAAGAGTGCTTAGTTAATTACAGCCTGACATCACCTTCACACATAGGATTAAGAACTAGAATCTTAATTAGCTTTTTATGTAAATTTTAAATCCTACCAAATCCATTTAAGTTAGGAGGATTTGCGGAATTCGTGTATTAGCAAACAAACATTATCTTCTCATTTACACCCTTATTTTATATCTATTGCAGATGTTTAAGAGGATATTTATCTCATCGTGCATTCTTTTTCTTGTTTTCCCTGGTCAATAACAAATTCGCAGTGAGTTTTTCAAGATAAAGGCCTTGAAAGATAAATCACATTAGATTAAATTAAAAATATAATAACTTTGGTGAAAAGGAGTATCGCAATCTCATGCTATCAAACTCAACACTCTTTTCATGTTGTTATGAAGTGCATCAAATAAACTCACTGTTGAAAGAGAAGAAAAGAAGACTCTGCAAGCAATGCGAGACGAGAAAATGCAGAGAGACACATGCCTTTCGAGATACTCTCAACAGTTAAAGTCTGCCATGCTACTGTTTATACGTTTCCTACCAGCCACCAATTATCTTGGTTCTTTTTTTTTTTTTGGTAAAGATTATCTTGGTTCTTTTCTGCTTTGAAAATCAAGTAAACGGGCTCTTGAAATGTCGTATTCACGTATAGTAGCTACCGACATGACTGATGGACAAACAATCCAGATCATGGTCACAAAATATGCAAAATCCATAGGCCGATCGATGTATCAGGAGGGTGAATGAAAGCTAAACCAAAATTTCGTGGAAGTTGATGATGTTCGACTGATGAAGACGCAACGTAATCACCCAGAAAAGAACAAAGTCACATAAAGACAGTCTTCTAAGTCGAAGCCAAACAAGGCAAATGGACTGTTGTACCTTGACCGTCCCCTCGCCGTCGCCGTCGCACCTCAACGGCGAGAACAGATGCTCGCATCCGCACTCGCCCAGCGCCATCAGGGTCCCACAGCTCGGCTCGGACCCATCGATCACCTGGACGCCCGAGAACGCCAGGTACCCGACCTCACCGCGTCGGTGGTCCACCACGAAGCTCCTCGGGGCGGCGGAGTTCGCGAAGCTGCACAGCCTCCACGGATCCTCCAAGCAGGGCGGCGGCCCAAGAAAGGAGACGACACTTCGACATCCAGCGATGAAGGGGCAATAGGGAGAGTTGGGTGCGTCACGCAGGGTGACGATTCGGCTTCCATGGAGAGTGCCCGAGTCTTTCAGTCCCTGTTTCGAGGGGGGAGGTCTGGCCTTGGGCATGTTTGTGAAAATGTCTGAAAGGAAGTGGACTGCGCTGCAAGCGGAGAGCGGCTTATATGAAGGGACGGCAGACCGATGAACGGGGAGCGTGAGAAGCTGCTGCGATGGTTCCACGAATATACGACGAAGAAACGGCTCCTTCTTTCCGGAAAAAAGGGAGGGAAAAAGGAGCTTTTTCCCTTTTTTAGGTTTCTTTGAATTTTTGGTGAAAATGGGTGAAGTTGACAAGCCATGGTCCCTCGTCTCCCATGCCCGTGATCGAATGGAGACTTTCTTGGGCTTGGGACGGGCCTAATTCTCTAAACTTTTTATTTATATTTAATTTTCTTTTCAATCAACCCTACTCTAATTTTTCTTACTTTCGTGCAGGACGCGAAAGTCAAAATTCACACTCGAAACTCAATTGTCTCTATCCCAACCCCTATAAAATATGGGGATTTGAATTCTTCATCATTTCTTCTCATGTGAGAAAAGACAAATCTCAATAGTTATGTTGTAGGGATTTGACTAGTACCTTTTTGACGCATAGTTATGACTAGTTGAGGCGGCTACAACATTTCTCATCTTTTTTTGAACTCATTGTCATTAGTAATCATATATTGTGAATCTATGACTTGTTTCCTTAGATAATTGAGAGAGTAGAGAATTTCCCATCAAATTACACATTTGATTCCCTAGATCTAATGGAATGAGTCGTGGGCTAGGACTTGGGATGCACTTTAGCAACATGGAGATGTGGGTGAGCACCAAGCTGACGGACAAGAACACATGCATGAACAGGTTTGGAGTGGGGTTATAGAATGGGGAGTGAAGGTGCCTATAAATAAATTCATTTTTTTGTTTGTTTTGCCTATATGATTTTAGCTAGCACGAGTTACGGACATCATTGTGGAAGTTGATTTCGAAATTTGCAAAACCATGAGTTTTTACATTAATTACACGTTCTTTATATCTGGTATTAAAGTGTCAACTTTTTTTTTCCCCTAATCAACAGTTTATACGAAATTACCCATGCTCTTGAAGAATTCCAGGCTTGACATCACCCGAAATTTGGTATAGCATAAACAATCTTAGCATTATACTTTCGTTAAATATCTTGAAATTGGGTTTCTTTCCAAACCCACTACAACCCATAAATAATTGATTTTTGGTTTATTAAACCCATGCCTACCCATATGCCAAATTTTAGACAACCCAATCTCACCCAAGCCGTTAAATATGAGTTGAAACTTATTTTGCCATCTCTGCAAGAGACCGATCTGTCATATGTGAGGGTCCAAGTTTTTGAGACATTTTGAAAAACAGTTAATTATTTATTTCTTTTAAATCAACAAAACTAGAAACAATTTAATATTCTATAGGTAATTCATGGGGCTGATATCACCAAATATTTCAAGAATAGTACACTCATACAACATTTACTCTTAACTAATTTTCGTATCACAAAAAATCTCAAATTAGGTAGATGTTGCATGAGTGTACCAATTTGAAATTTTTTATGATATAAATATTAGTTTCGGATAAATGTGGCAAGAATTATGCAGTTTGAGATTTTTTATGACATTAAAATTAGTTTTAGATAAATGTGGTACGAGTGCATCAGTTTTGAATATCAAAATCCATAGCTTGTTTCATTAGATTAGTGAAAGAGTGGAGAATTTTCCACTCTAGCTACACGTTTTGTTCTTCAAATCTAATGAAATGAGCAACAAATTCATAAAATATGATCAGCAATGGCAATTGAAGCTCTACTCTATGCGGCGATTTCCTCTCCAAGACACCTGGACATAAGATTTAGATTAGCTTGTGGAGTTTTAATTTGCAAGTACCGATTTGCTATGTGAAAAAAGTTGATTATTGAGGGCCAAGTTTCTTGAAAAGCAATATTCGTCTGTTACTTTTAAATCAAGAAAAGTGAAAGTTTTAATATTCTACACATAATTAAAACAGCAGTTCTTTACTTATTTCCTTTATATCAAGAAAACTGAAAACATTTTACACTTGTACATAAACAAATATTTTCTTTGCATCAGTGAAAAGAAAGAGAACATCTGTTGGAATAAGAAAACATATAAGTTACGTCTAATATTTTCCTTATTCATACCCAATCTTTTCGAGCTCAAATGTCAACGACAACCTCATTGTTGGTAAGAGATATCTCAATGGCCAAGTTTACAATTTAGAGGGGTGGAGAAAAATTCTTAATCAAAAGTTTGACTAAAACAAACTGCAGAAAAAGAAACTAAAAAAGAATTGGAAATAGAAGAGCCGCAATAATAAGAGGAAATACCAAAAATACAGAGATGTATAGAATATTATTACTTGAGGCTTAGTGTTTCTCCCTATTGATTATACCACATACATAGAAATATGAAATATAAGAGCGAATCAAACATTTGATTCAGTCTAGTCAAAAGTAATGAAATTGGGGAGCATCTGTGCAATGGAGTTGAACCAAAGGGGAGGATCTGCAGAGATGGTTATTTTGATATGGTAGATCATCACTTATTGAAGTGTATTATGATCATGATCCTTCTTTTAAAAGATTGCTTCACAAGGGAGTATAGATACCATCGATTCTTGATGATGAATCATTGTCATCTCTTCCTCTTACTGAACTTCTATCCTTGTAGTTCAATCATTCTCCAAGTTGACCTCCGGCATTGATGTTTCGCATGGAGGGGAGACCATCCCGACCACCATTTGGTGCACTCGAACTTCTACAGGCAGTTGGGACGATCTCCTTCTGAATTCGCTAGTTATCGTCCTTTTCCCTTCGATGCAATGTCTCTGTCCCTTTCTTGACCTTCGACCCTTGCTGTTTGATCATTGGCATGCAATCGAATCATGGAAATCGGGAACATCCACCTTGATCTCACGGTCTCCTCGATCTTGATGCCCTTCTAAGGCCTGGATCATGAAGCTCTCGAGTACCTCAAATTAACAAAGGAAGAGGAATGCTTGACATGCCTGGGCCTTCGTTTCGCACTATTACAGATCTTATTCAGAGTTGACTCTTGCCCTTTTATCATCACCAATATCATCATCGCTTTCCCTTTGATGCGATCCCTTTGTGGGTACTTCAAGTCTTAGATGCGATTGTGACAATCCTGATTTTTCTCCAAACTCGTCGCCATTATTGATTGTATCTTGTGAATCTTCCGCTGGCTCCATCCGATCAGAGAGAGACTTTTGGCAGTTCTCTTAGGACCAAAAACTTGTGTAGCTCTTGAACTACATACATGAAATACTTTTGGCATGGACCAATAATTAAATTCAACTGTAGCATTGCTGCAATAAATAAATGGAGCTTCGCCATTTGACGTATCCTTATTCTGCAGTTGTCTGCATTGAACACAATTAAACCAGAGATGAAGATCTCCGCATAAACAATGATGAATGTCATTAATTTTTCTTTAATCACGATCCATTCCATTCAGAGCAGGATCAAGAGGTGGCTGCAGGACCTTCAACTTCAAAGCTTTCCAATCCTTAGCCCATAATCTATAGACACCTCCTTCCTCTCAATTAGCTCCTCTGTGTACTTCTCGAAATTAGCTCCTCTGTGTACTTCTCGAAACCATTGATGTTTGCCAAAAGCAGTTCCAACTTGTTCGGGTCCTTTCCTCTTCTGCAATCTTGAGCTAGTCCTTCGCTTCCTCCACCCTCAACCAAAACAAAAAGTCTTAAGTCAAGCTTGCATACCTGCTCCTCCTTCTCTTGTTGTTAATTTGTGTGGTTCTCACGCCGCAATAACAATCATTCAATTCCACCATCTGTCCAAAATCTGGAATCTCCTATCCCTTCCATGCTTGATGTAATCTCCCTTCTCCTAGTGCATACCACGACAGTAATAGCAAGTGATTTCCAGTGGCTCGGTGAGGAGCCCATAGAAATGGGACACTTCAATCCAATCGTACATGCAGTGGAAATCGTGTGAGAGTTAATTTTGTTCCGCCATGCATCTCATGTGGATTTGAGAAGCATTTAATTACCTGTGGATCTATTCCTGAGGATTGTAATGCCAAGAAGACATTAGCTTCATAGCTTGACTCGGAAAGGCCGTTGATGTTTATCCTTTTTCAGGAATTGCAAAAAAATAGTCCTGTATAATAACTATACTTCAGATGATCTTCAAAACTGGAAGCTGGAGAGACTATCTTGAGCATCCAAATGCATCATCTAAACAACAGACGTTGGATATCAAAACTGGAAGCTGGAGAGACTATCTTGAGCATCCAAATGCATGATCTAAACAACAGACGTTGCATTATCCAGACAGATTGCTCCCTCTTCTGAACAGTATAGGTAGCTTCCCAATAGCCAAAACAGATTGTTCCTCGCCTCTTCTTCTGATTGTGTGGCATCTTTTACACAATCTCCTAGCATTTTAAAGAGACTAATTATGTGAGAAGATGGAGGAAGCCTCCATACAGTAGCCAATAAAACCTTTGCTTGGGAAGGCCTACACTGTTCCTCTTACAACCTTTCAAATACTAGCCAACTGAAGATAAGGCTCAATCAACTTGTTTTAAAACCATTTGCAGTTGCGTTACATCTAAATGCAATAGATAGTTGCTAAGAAAGATAGCTTAAGGAGTCTCGCCTCCGAGTTTTGGCACATTGACGTTGCCTTATACTGCAATTGTCTGCATTGAACACGATTACACTAGAGATGAAGATGATGAAGATCTCCGCATGAACAATGATGAATGTCATTAAATTTTCTTAAATCACAATCCATTCCATTTAGAGCAGGATCAGAAGGTGGCTGCAGGAGCTTCGACTTCAAAGCTTTCCAATCCTTAGCCCATAATGTGCAACTTGAGTTCTTAGCCAGAACATCTATAGACACATCCTTCCTCTCAATTAGCTCCTTTGCATACTTCTCAAAACCGTCCATTTTCGCCAAAATCGGTTCCAACTTATTCAGGTCTTCTTCCTTTTCTGCGATCTCGAGCCACTCTTTTGCTTCCTCCACCCTCGCCCAAAATAAAGAGTCTTGAGTCAAGCTCGCATACCTGCTCCTTCTCCTTTTTTGTTATTTTGTTGTGGTTCTCGCGTTGTAACAGTAGCCTTTCGATTCCACCATTTGTGCAAAATCTGAAATATTTTCCTATTCCTCCCATTCCCTTCTCCTGGTGTTTACCGGGATGGTAATAGTGAGTGATTTCCAATGACTCGGCGGGGGGCCACCTTTTGATTCCACCATCTGTGCAAAATCTGAAATCTCCTATTCCTCCCATTCCCTTCTCCCGGTGCTTACCAGGATGGTAACAGGGAGTGATCTCCAATGGCTTGGCGAGGGGTCCATAGAACTGGGACGCATCAATCCAATCAGACATGAGGTGGAAATTGTGAGAGAGTTTACTTTGTTCCACCGTGAGTATGACATCATCCCAGAATGTGGCAAGTAAGAACAGGATCAAGCCAACCATGGACTCCCTCCAAGGTGCTTCAAATTTCTCGAATGTGTTGGAATACCCAAGCTGATCCCTGGACTCGTTGCAGTGTACCCTGTACCACTCGTGTTGTGCTCTGCAGGGCATTATCTTAGATAGTCTGATAGTTAGATGAGCATTGTTCAGGTTTGGTGCCGAGCCATTTGCAGGCAATCTTTAACTGGTTTTGAAATATTGTCATCCTGCACAGTGATTAAACATACAACCCACAAAGAGAAGACTAAGAACTTATCATTCAATGATTACCAAAAAGATGTCTTAGTATAAGTTTACATCATTCTGGGTGCACTTGTATCTCTGAAAACAGTCTGCAGCAGTCATGCACAATTCAATAAGACTGTCTTGCTGTTTGTGACAGGTGAATTCAACAAAACAATATGGTTATTCAGAAGAAACGGTTGATAGTTGACACATCTCTGTTGCTCTCATCATGCATTCTTTTTCTTCTTTTCACTAGTCAAAACAAATTCGCAGTGAGTTTTTCAAGGTAAGGCCTTGAAAGATTAAATCTCATTAGATTAAATTAAAAATATATTAACTTTGGTGAAAAGGAATATCGCAATCTCATGCTATCAAACTCAACACTCTTTTCATGTTGTTATCAAGTGCATCAAATGAACTCGCCGTTAAAAGAGAAGAAAAGAAGACTCTGCAAGCAATGCGAGTTGAGAAAATGCAGAGAGACACATGCCTCTCGAAATACTCTCAACTGTTAAAGTCTGCCGTGCAAATGTTTATACGTGTCCTACCGACCACCAATCATCTCGGTTCTTTTCTGCTTTGAAGATCAAGTAAATGGGCTCTTGAAATGTCGGATTCAAGTATAGTACGGACAAACAATCCAGATTATGGATCAAAAGATATGCAAAATCCATAGGCCGATCGATGTATCAGGAGGGTGGATGGAAGCTAAACCCTAAATTTCGTGGAAGTTGATGATGTTCGACTGATGAAGACGCAACGTGATTACCCAGAAAAGAACAAAGTCACGTAAAGACAGTCTTCTAAGTCGAAGCCAAACAAGGCAAATGGACTGTTGTACCTTGACCGTTCCCTCGCCGTCGCCGTCGCACCTCAACGGCGAGAACAGATGCTCCCATCCGCACTCGCCCGGGGCCATCAGGGTCCCGCAGCTCGGCTCGGACCCATCGATCACCTGGATGCCTGAGAACGCCATGTACCCGACCTCACCGCGTCGGTGGTCCGCCACGAAGCTCCTCGGGGCGGCGGAGTTCGGAAGCGCAGTGTCCACGACTCCTCTAAGAAGGGCGTCGACGCCAGGAAAGTCGCCAGCATCTCGCTGCTCTCGAACCTTCATCATTTATACGACGCAATTGGATGAGGAAGGAGACACTTTCGACGAGACGATGGTAAATCAATAAATCGGAAAAAGTTGGATTGTTTTGTGAAATAATTTTTGTCTTATAAAAAAGTGGAGTTTGAGCTCGTGAAAATTATCGAATAATCGAAAATGAAAAAGATGACTGAAATTTTCTATACAATGTGGAGTTGAATTTGTTGATTCTCGAAAACGAAGGTATCAAATGGGATACATCAAATTAGCATGTCCAGTAACTCATATGTGGTATTTGAAATGTCTTCCTAATTATATCACGAATATTTTAGACAAACCTCTTAAAGAATTAGAATGGTTAGTATATTTCGACGTGTGATTTGATCGAAATTCTGATTTTACATATTCGAAATAAGAAACTATCATTTCAGTCAACTGAATTAAGATTCCCCATATCTGACATATCCCATGAAAAGAGTAATACCTTATCCCAAACAGTAAAAAGTTGAAATGTCATTTCCATGCTAATAATGAAGGTTTTGGCCCGTGAGTGGGGGAATAAAGTCCATCGAGAATTTGGCAAAATTTGCCAGTTTGGAGACAGGGACTGAGGTTCCTTTGACCTTTTCCACATGAGGGTGTGACTCAAGTGACTAATGGGGCTTATGCTGTGTACTCGCCATTCAATTTGAGACTATATTTGTATTCTTTTGAAAGGACAAAATAGGAATTGTTGACATAAATTGTCCTTGTATTTTGGTCTCTCTTGCTATATTAGGGTTATGAGACTTTCTGGTAAATTTGTTAGACCATTTAGAACACCAAACCATGCAAAATGCACATTTTGGTCTACCTAGTTGGAGTCCACATAAGGCATCCTAAGAAGGAACCACTCAATGTTTCTCTAAAAAGAGCGATGTCAATTGTGTTAGGTACTAGCATTATTAAAATTGGTCACAAGAAAATGGTTTTGTTAATGAGAGCGCTTTTGTTGTTGCCTAACTTTGGTAGGGGAGATGAATATATCCTTCACCCCAAATAGCGATATCCTGTCCCCGTTCAACATCATCTGCCACCCCTAGTGGGTCAAGCTCGACTCTTCAACTTATTTGGAATTTGTTGAATCCTTAACCACACGAAGTCAAAAAAGATTACCGACTTAATATTGCATTTTTTTTTTCAGTATGACTTAAGAGAGATTTAGCTAATAAGGCTAGGTAACAGAGAAGACAAATTTCGATGTGTTATAAGCATCGTTACTTAGTTTTCTTTATCTATAAAAGTTTCCAAAAGTAAAAACCTAATCTATTTCAATCTTATTTATATCCCTCTATTGATAGTAGAATATTCGAACAATTAGTTTTAAAGGGTTTAATGATCTCCCATTCTCATGTCGATGCGTCCCGACTTTTCCTCAAACAAAAAATGGTAAAAAAATGAGAGATCACGGCACAACTAAACATGCACACTTCTCTTTGTATATTTAGTACAGGTCCCGAGTGAGACTTTTGTAGGGCTGCCTAGGCTCCTTTGTGAAGTTGTATTCCTAGATTCCTTTGTGAAGTTGTAATCTTCTCTTCTTCCATGCGACTACGGTACCCCCTCACTCTGGTGACATGTTGTCCCATAGAGTGATTGCCGGTGCCGTGTGTCTCTTTTCTGTACAGGATCTCATGGTTGAAAGCTTAACATACTTACCTTACAAAAAAAAAAAAATGCTTGTTAAAACTATGGGAGTTATCCTTTTTTTTAGTTAAATTATTCTTTATTATTTAAAATATAATAATTAGGAACCGATTTATATTATATCAATTTCAATTTATTGTGCTTATCAATTTGAACACATTCAGAGTCCCTTCATTTTTTTAAGGAGTCTATTCATTTGTCACCCCTCTTTTCGAGGAATCCAATTTCGTGAGTAATTGTCTTCGATTTCGTTAAACCAACTAATCAATTGAAAGGAAAAAGACAACGAAACATATCTTTTATTTTGCTTTTTGGTTTCCTAATCTACGATAATCCTTTGTTTTTAATAAAAATGTTTATTCGTGGGAAAAGTATGGCTAATATAGAGAAGCTTCAGTTGTGATACAAATGTTAGTAATTATCTTATTGGAGAGATATATGCTGATTGTTTAAAGAAAACCCGCAGGAGTAATAAAACTAGTAGCACATATAACCACAGTATGTTTGTATATGGCACTGTGGACTTCCTGTAACAAGAATAACTTTGCTTGATTTGTAAACAGTAAAATCTTCCCTCACTTAATGTTTGAGTCGACAGAATTTCATTAGCCGAATGAACAAAAGAGAGAAAAGAAAGCAAAGAAACAAGATAATTTGGCTCTTCCTATTAGACATGGGACGGATTCAAATTTCCAAAAATAAAAGATAGTAGAAAGAATAAGAGAGCACAAACAATTACTCCACATGCAAACTTTCTGGAAAAATCCCTTCATTTTAACAAGAAAATTCACCCTCACTTGTTTGATTTGTTGTGCCAAGACGCGACTCATGAACTAAAAAGTGATAGTTCCATGAAAATCAATTTCACCCAAATCCTTATACTTAAAGAGAACCCATTGATGAAGTGCCTAACAAAATCCTAAGATAAGAAAAGCAAACTAGTCGCTCGCTTTGCAAGAGAAATTCCAAGAAAAAAAAAATGCATCATAGCAAGAAAAGTCTCTGATATCTGTCGCCATCTATTGCTTCCGGGATGACCTCCTTCGTTCCTTCTGTTTCCTCTTGGCTTCCTTCTTCCGCTGCCCCTTCTCACTCAAGTAGGCGAACTCTCGTGGCCATTCTGTCTGCCTCGATCCGCCAGCTGTGTTCTCATGTGCGACGGCATCGCAGTCGGATGATCTCTGCATCGAGTCTTGATCCCGAATTGCTGCTCTTCGACGCTCCATTCCACGATTGACACCTAGCAATGGCCACTCCCTTAAACTCGCATCTGTGCTATCAAGTATAAAAGCCACATCGTCTCGTGTCTGTCCGTGAGATCTCGCCATCGATTCTTGATCACGAACCGTCGTCCTCTGATCCCCATCATGACCAAGAGCGTTCTGCTCGACTTCTATGCTGATAGTTTGAACCTTCGCGGCCTTATAATTAGGGAGATCATCCTTTGCCACTCGTTCTTGGTCGACCCTCGTAGTTCGATCATCTCCTGCTCCATCAGCACCACTACTGCTCTGCCAGCCAAAGAGGTTCTCGAGTAGAATTCGCTTAAAGTAAGAGAAACCCTTGACTAACCGAACAACTGGCCGCCGCTTTCCAAACTCGTCGCTATCACCACTTGCGTGTTGTGAGCTCGGCATTCTTTCCATCAAATCAGAGACGGAATAGAATTCTCTGGGTGCGTCGCTGGAAAACTTACGCTCTGAAATTCTTGGATAGAAAATATCGAGTGGCTTGGGGAGGCTTAACTGGAAGGTGCGTATCTCTTATACGAAACGAGGAAATGCGGTTGAAAAACGTTAATTCAGTTTTCAAAGCTTCGTTATATTCAAGAAAGTTGAACGAGTTAAATGTACATATCAACCGAAAAAAGTCCTTTGCTTCCTTCCTTTTATCAAGAAAACCGAACACATTTTACACATATTAGTGCATAAAACTATATATCTTAGTGCACTGAGTGATTTCGAATGTTGAAAAATGAAAATTTTAGCATCAGAATTTAATTACATGTGTATGGTTATACGCAAATGCAAAAATTAACATGCCCTTCCTACTGAATTTTGAGAAATCTCATCACTTTACATGATTATAAATACTTAATTCTCACCCATGTATTTTAAGTATATCCGGATGGGTAATTCCATATTCAGTTTATCAAATTAATATATAGGAGATTGGTTAAAAAATTCATAAATTGGCGGGGTGCATTTTTTTTCATTATAAGTATCAGTATCATATTTTGGACTTATGGAATATTGGGTTTAGGTTTTCGTTCCAATTTAAGGTTAAGAGATGGTTGTATAATCAATTTAGCTAGGAGAAGTGGCCGTATGGGAATCGCCTCAACCAAGTGGGTTATCAATGGCGTATATGTGTCAAATAAAATTAGTTACGACAGTCAAAATCCTTTCGACTCTATGCACCGCTCCATTGGTCGATTTTGATAATATTAACTTCTATTTTCAAAATTGGATGTTTTCTCATCGAACACCTTCAACATATGTTCGGAGTCCACTCTTTCTCAAAACCCTACCTTTTTATGAATTGGGATCATGGCGAAGGAAAAACCGGATGCCCTTAGCCGTATGAATATGTCCATAGGAAAAGGTGTAAAGTTAATGTTTTGCAGGCGAAGTTAAATGAGGAGTTTTCGGATTTTTCTGCTGGATCGGATGTAAATGTCCTGGCACCATCAAGAGATTCTAAAGTAAGTCACGCCTTGGGATTTATATATCAATATCATGAAAATCTAATCACATGAGGATTAGCTTTTGTTGACAATTTTTGAGAGGTAGTAGTAAGAGGCTTTGGGAACATGACTGTGTCATTGAAAATTGTTTTGGCTAGCCATAAAGCAATTGGCGTCCGAATTGCAAAAGCATTTGGTAATGCGAAATTATGCAAATGACTGATATTGAAAGAGATTATATTTTTGGATTAGCTCGAAGGAGGAGTTCATTGGAACGATGTGCTGCATATGGATCAAGAAGAAACCCATGTCTAAGAACCTGAGTAGCATAGTTTGCAGCTTTTGTCACAAGATTAAATTAGTCCTTTTTTAGGAACCTTTATTACTATCACTGAGCATAAAAATAATTGCTCACAAAAAACTAATTTGTCTTTTTTAAATAGCATGGAATGGTTTGAAAAATCTTTTCTTTTCTTCATAATATTTGCAAGCGTAAGTATTTGCGTCCTTGATAGAAGGTTTCTTTTTCTTTCGGCTTCTGCTTTACGTACTCAGAGAGCCATGTTCAAGATTGTTCGTTCTCGTCATGTACTTTCTTTCGTGAAATAAACTCTGGTTAATATAGTATTTGTTGAGTAACAAACCCTTTCAAATCGGAGACCTAATCTTGCTTTTTTTCAATACGACTTGAGATTTCGTTAATCAAGCTAGAAAAATGTAGACGACAAAGTTTTCAATATGTCAAGTTGTGTGGAACTCGGATGTTGAGGAGAACCTCATCGTCCAGAAGAGATTCCTCAATGGCCAAGTTTGACAACTTTCATGGGGTAGAGAAGAATTCTGAATCAAAAGTCAGACCCAAAACAACCAGCGGGAAAGGAAACTCACCTTGGCTTCCGTTGGTGACCTCTTCCCTTCCAACCTCTTTCTTCTTCTCTTTTTCTTTCTTCTTTATGCCTTATGGATATTGGAACCCTAATCAGCCTTTTTTCCCCTCTCTTTATTCCTTTTTCTAGTTTTCCATAGCCCGCTCTCCTCCTTGCACCGTCAAAACACATCAAATAGGGTTAAAGGGGCAGTGAAGATCCGCACCAGCCACTGTTGTTCCCTCATCGCGGCCATGTTGTCATTACCAACCCTTTTGCTCCTTTGTGTTTACCTTTCCTTTTTCTTAATTTAGCAAAACTATTTCTGCCAAATTAGAATGATGAGAACCATATGAAACTTGAATGCGCCCTGAGATCAGAATTTCAACAGTTCTGATGCTTTTTTTATTCATACAGAAGGAAGAGACTCTCACTTCCTCTGGCTAATTAACTTCTTGTAGACCAAAGAAATCATGGCCCACAAATCATGTAGTTTGAAGCATAAATAAAAGTACTTTCGTCTTGACCATCTGTTTAGAAATTGTGAGGATCGACACAAATGAGCATGGGAGATTTGGGACAAACCACTCAGTGAACCACAATTACAAGTTACATCTAATGTTCTCCTCCTTTTTAACTTTGCCAGTTGTGTCAAACTTCAATGTCGAGGACAACCTTGATGTCCCCAAGAAAATACTCTCCGGCCAAGTTGAGAATTTTAACGGGGTGATATGCGACGTGTAAATTAGGTGTGATGTAATTATGGAATTAAAAGGGATGATGTGATGATCTAAATGGACCTGCCATGATCGGAGCAACTTACAGGAAGGAGAGATGAGCAGTTCAAGACGAAAACACAGAGATGAGTGCAGGAAGCATTCAAGCAAGTACCTACGCTTTACTTTGACGGAAATTAAGTTCCTGATGGCCCAAGAGGAAAACAAGATAAGATGAGAAACGGTGCTTTCCTGAGAAGATGGCGAATGACTAAGCCAGACACGTTGGCCGGATGGTTAACTCAGCAGTCTGGCAAAATTATGAACCAAAAGTCGACCAAAACAGATCGCAGAGAAGAAACTCACTTTGTGCTTCCGTTGATGACCTCTTTTCTTTTCTTCATCACTTTTCGTCTTCTCTTTTTCTCTCTTCCGTTCGCCCTTCTCTGATCATCTTTCCACCTTGCTCCGTTGGATATTGGAACCCTAGTGGCCTTTTCATCAGAGAAGGGGGAGCGGAAGAAAGGAAAAAAGAAGCCGTTCTCCATGGGGGCGGAGTAAGTGGGGCTTCCATGCACAAGTCCGTCCATTTATAAGTTTATCTAAAGTTATAGAGATTAAGTAAGATTCTCTAAAATTAAGGATAACAATTTATAACTTAAGATTTCCCTAGAAGATATGGATGAATCCGCACAATTAATTTGAACTGCCTAGGATGAATCTTCCTTGCTCTTTTTTTTTTTGAACTTTTCTTTTTTCTTTATCCCGTTTTCCAGTTTCGGGAAACCGCTTTCCTCCTTGCACCAGCAAAACACATCGAATAAAATATAAGCATCAGTGTCTATTGGTGTATACACACACACATATGTAACACACATACACACGTAAGGGGAGAAATTTTCTCCAAATTTTACATTTTTTTATTGTATTTTAAAGATAATGACCAAGAAAACGTATGATTGTTTCCCTTGTCAAAGAAAACTTCAAAGATCTTTCTAAAAAAGGAAATGTCTCATAGAACAACTTTTGAATAAGGAGTTTGTTTGAGGGAAAAACTAAAATTTGGAAAACATTTTTCAAAAAATGATTGGCTTTACATTTAGAAAAATTAGTCAACATAAAATGTTTTTTGAAAATGCGATTGCTTATGATGCAACTGAAAAGAAGAAGGGAAAAGTAACAAAAGATCTTAAACCTAATGTATTGACAACAATTTAGTCATGTCGCCACTTTTGGCTTGCTTGGTTGTGGTCTTTTTCCCTTAATTATTAAAGCTTAAGCCATCATTGATATTCTTACACAAGATGCTACATTAGGCAACAAATAGCCCATATAAGTGGTACTTGGTCAAGCTACCTTGTCAAAAGTGCCATGTGAATCGTCAGATGTCATCTAAATCAGCAAATTAATGGTAAAATTTGACAGAAATTAATGAATGTAAGTTTATCATGTGTGTACTAATTAGGGTAAATTAGTCATCAATGTACTAATTTCAATTTATTTATGGTATTAACCCCACATATTATAAAAAATAAATCAATCAATGACTCCTATGGATTTGTTAGTTGTACTAATTATGGGACTGCTTGACACGATTTATTATGGAATATAAAATATCCTGAATATACGTGCAAATATAGATTATTCCAAAGAAATAATCGTATGAAGCGAAGACCCAGTGCTAATCTATATTACCCCATGAAGCAAACTATTAGAGAAGATGACCATAAAACACTTTAATAAATAAATTGTTGAGAGAAATCATAATTGATTTAGTAGTATAGAACAAATATAATATGGGTAAGCGTTCCCTCCAATGTGGCACTTCCTCGCCGCTGTACAAGCGGTTATATAACAAACTATATATGATATTATGCATATTATATATTTCCAATAGCTCAAGAAAGTGCAACAGAGAAACGGAAATTTTCGTTTTCTAGTTTTCGAAAACTGCTCTCCTTATAGATTATAGAATTTTCTCATTGCCTCATCAAATTTCCTTATAGATTAAGTAAGATTCTCTAAAATTAAGGATAACAATTTACATCTTAAGATTGCTCTAAATGATATGGACTTATCCGCACAATTAAGTTGGATGCCTAAGATAAATCTCCCTTTACTCCTTTTTTTTAAAACTTTTCTTTTCTTTCTTTGTTCCCTTTTCTAGTTTTCGAAAACTGCTCTCCTCCTTGCACCAGCAAAACACATCAAATAAAATATAAGCATGTGAATCTATTGTTATACATGTATAAACATATGTAACACACGCACACGCATAAGGGGAGAAATTTTCTCCTTATTTTACATTTTTTATTGTATTTTTAAAATGAAGACCAAGAAAACAAATGTTTGTTTCCCTTGTTAATGAAAATTTCAAGATCTTTCTAATAAAAGTAAAGGCCTCATAGAACAACTATTGAAATAAGGAGTTTATTTGAGGGAAAAACTAAAATTTGGAAAACATTTTTCAAAAAAGGATTGGTTGTACATTTAGAAAAATTAGTCAACATAAAATGTTTTTTGAAAATGCGATTGTTTATGATGTAATTGAAAAAAAGAAGGGAAAAGTAACAAAAGGTCTTAAACCTAATGTATTGACACCAATTTAGTCATGTCGCCACTTTTAGCTTGCTTGGTTGTGGTCTTTTTCCCTTAATTATTAAAGCTTAAGCCATCATTGATATTCTTACACAAGATGCTACATTAGGCAATGAATAGCACATATAAGTGGTACTTGGTCGAGCTACTTTGTCAAAAGTGCCATGTGAATCTTCTTATGTCATATAAGTCAGCAAATTAATGGTAAAATTTGACAGAAATTAACGAATGGTAAGTTTATCATGTGTGTACTAATTAGGGTAAATTAGTCATCGATATACTAATTTCGATTTATTTATGGTATTAACCCCACATATTAGAAACAAAAAAAATCAATGACTCCTATGGATTTGTTAGATGTACTTATTATGGGACTGCTTCACATGATTCATTATGGAATATAAAATATCCTGAATATACGTGCAAAATAGATTATTCCAAAGAAATAATCGTATGAAGCGAAGACCCAGTGCTAATCTATATTACCCCATGAAGCAAACTATTAGAGAAGATGACCATAAAACCCTTTAATAAATAAATTGTTGAGAGAAATCATTATTGATTTAGTAGTATAGAACAAATATAATATGGGTAAGCGTTCCTTCCAATGTGGTACTTCCCCTTTTGCGGTCAATATGAAACTCGCCGCCGCCGCTGCACAAGCGGTTATATAATAAACTATATATGATATTATGCATTTCATGTATTTCCAATAGCTCAAGAAAGTGCAACAGAGAAACGGAAATTTTCGTAAAATGTGTCCAGTTTTCCTGATTTAGGGGAAACAAACAGGAGAACGAATTTTGAAAAAGAAAATGCCTTTTGAAAAGTTCGGCGCTCAGTTCACTCTTTATATAAGACTTCCCCTATTTGCAAAGCTACACAAAGCCATATATCGTATGCAGGAGCAAGATTTTCTGAGAAAAATTTGCCCATTCCTCCAATTTTCCGTACGCTTTGTCACCGAATGGAGAGATCAAGGAATGGTACTCGCCATCGAATCGGCAGTTCGTCCCTGAGAAGATCAAGAGAATCCCTACTCGCCAGTCTAATGGAACGAGCGAAAGATTCAGAATCTCCAGATTCAAACCTCATTCAAGACGACTTGTCCATTGAAGAGCCATACAATCAGTCGTTGGCCGAGTTCTGTGGGTTGGAGTTCTATGACGCTCTCAATGTTGCATTTGAAGCAGCAAGAGGAAGCGAGTCGGAGAAGAGGAAGCAAGTTGAAAGTGATCAAAGTACGAATTTCCAAGTTCAACAAGAGGAAGCGAGTGTTCCTGGAAGCTGTGGCGATGATCAAATGGTGTTGATCGATGATCAATCTAAGAGGGTCGAAGTCAAACAAGAGGAAGAGAACACTTGTGACTGTGATGTTGATGGAATGGTGACAATTCGTGATAATGAATCGGTGGAGAGATCTTACGGACATAGAAGAGACGACGGTCTTGTCACGCTCGATAGCTTTAACTTAAGTTTAATGGAGTGGCCAGAACTACAGGGAGATCATAGAATGGAGGATCAAAGGGCAAGATTCGCGATCAAGAATCGACAGAGAGATCATGCGGATAGAGGAGCGACGTCGATCATGCAGGCGCGCACGGGAGCATTGTTGGATGGGCTAGACTTCGAATATTTATTGGAACAAGATAAGAAGAAGAAGGAAGCAAGAAGAAAAGGGAGAAAGAGGAGCTTATCACGGAAGCCAAAGTGAGAAAGGCCATGTACTTTTGAGAAAATATGCATTTTCTTGGAACTCTCTCGCAGAGCATGAGGATTAGTTTCTTCTTTGGGCTTTTCTTGGTTTAGGGTTTATGTCAGGTACACTTTATTCGTTCGTTCTCTCTGCGTATACGGTTTTTGGTAGAGACTATCGTTACAGATTTTCATGGAATTTTCACTTTTAGTTCATGTTGTCAAGAACCAAAAGGCTCGCGCTCTCTTCTTTTTACAAAAGGTCGAGAGTTCGAATCCCAGCTTCGTCATAGAGTGACTTAATTGGTTTCAGTCGTAAATTTTCCTAATCTTGGATACTAAGTATTTGAGAGGAAGAGCAACTCATCTTATATCTTCTTCTTTTTTTTGGTTTTATTTTTTTCGCTGTTTATTAGTCTGATAGGATTCTGCTGACCCATAACATGAAGTAAGGGAAGAATTTATCATACTTACCTTAAGTGATAATGAGTATTTCCTTATATAACTTGTTTTGAGTATTTCCCTATATAGTTGTCACTGGCATAAGTTTTGAACCCGGTCCATGACTAATATAGTGCAAGTAATTTAGTTTTCATTAGGGTGCAATCAATAATAAATTTTTTCGATTCTCAATAGACCTAATATAAATATGACAAGCACTTTCAATATGTACTCTCCTCCTATATATCAATTAGTTGTATTGATTATGAAACTAATCAGCACGGTTCATTATGAAATAATACTATCATATCTCGAACAAATTATGTCAAGTTGTATGAAGTGAAGACAATTACTATCTGTACTTAAGAAAAGGACCCTAATACATATAAAGTGATATCTTGTTTTGTGGTAAAAATAGTTATGAAAATGCAAGTGTTTACTCCAAATTTGGTAATTCCTCTTTCGCCGTCAATATAAAGCCCATTGCCGCCATTATACAGGCTGTTTTCCCACCAAGGACGATCCACCATATCATAACTGCCTTGCGCAGATCCTCCTTCCTCGACCTTCATCCTTGACCAACTATACCAATTTTGCTTGAACTCCATTGCAGAAGCTCCAAGATTTGAATATAATCTTACTTTTGAATTGACTTTTTTATATATCAATTCATGAATAGGCATAATCAACAAATACAAAGACTAACGCTCAACTAAATATATGTCAAACATCTCTTTATTTTTGGTATTTTCGAATTATTCATTTTTTGCGAAATGATTGAAAATGTTTGTTTGTGTACTAGTGTAAAATGCTTTCAGTTTTCTTGATATAAGTAAAGAACGGCTCTTGTAGAATATTGAATATTTCACTTTTGTTAATTTAAGAAAACAAACAAATAATCCATAAACCGAAAAAACAAGTTTAGACTGGAAGAAAACAATTTCCTCTTATGGGGAGAAGGAAATTACTTTTCTTAAATCACCAAACAAATGAAAATTAACTATTGATATTTTCCTTCATCATGAAGTTTTTAGTGAAACAAACGCATTCTTAGGATATTAAAAGTATGAATATTATTTTCATCCTGCACCGGTTAAAAAATGTCAAGTTATCTAATTTGACATCAAATATTTATGAGTTTGTTGCTCTCGCAACACTAATGTGTTCTCTCAATTGCATTATAAGGAATAACATTATTCATAATGTTGGTTCAATTTTCATCTCACACATTAAAGCAAGTATCAAATAAAATACATATGTATAAAGCAAAGGGTACTCCTATCTTCCCCCAAAAAATATATCCATATTTTTCATGCTCGGGTTAACTCTATGCTCTATATAATATACTCAATACAAATGTTAAACAACTTCGTATAGTCATTCGTAATACCTCCGTATAGTTACTATCTCTTGAAATCTAACTTTATAAATTATTTGGGAAAATTCTAGTTTATCAACGTAGGTTTGTCATAGAACACAATGTAGAGTGAACAACGAAACGAACTTCATTGTTTCATGTGAAATTGAGTCACGTAACACGATTATAAGCAAGTAATCTTCACTTTAATTAATTGAAAGGTGGATATCTATCGTTGGTTTAAAGGATAGCCAATATGAAGGGATACAAAGAAATAAACCTTAGCCTATTTGGGATAAAGATTAATCAATTAAAATTATTTTATGAGCGACTTTTAATAGAAAAATAAGACTTGAACTAGGCCTTAACCCCCATTGGAAATTATCTATTTCAGTAGACCTTTTTCTTGCAAACAATAATAATCAATTTATTTAGTTAGGGAGAGTTTGATTTGATATATGAAATATTTGATATGCAATTACCAAAGAGAGTTCGTCCCCTATCCATAATGATTTGGAAACTGCTTAGGTACAATTAGGTTGGAGATTTGACTTGTGTTTATGGTTTTTGTTATAATTTTGGGTAATTTCCATATATTTGTTATTTTTAGTATGGATGCATGAAATTTGGGTGCACTGAGAGCTGGGTATTAATTTGCTTCAACTCCATTGCGGATGCTCCAAGATTCTCAGATACTTCTACTTTTGACTTGACATTAGGAGAACTGCTAACGGTCAAATAATAGGAGCAATCTTTTTTTTTATTTTGGTATTTCCTTTGATTCTTACAACTCTTCTTCTTCTTTTGAATATCTTTTCTGCGATTTGTTTTGGTCTAACTTCTGATTAAGAATTTTCCTCTACCCCATCAAAATTGTCAACATGGCCATCGACCAATCTCTTACAAACAACAAGACTAAATACATCCCCTAGAGTTTTTTCAAATTTTAGGATTCTTTTCAATTTTAGCCCGGACTCCAAGAAGAAAAGGGAGCACAAAAATAATTCCACCTCCAAATTTTCCCGGAAAATCTAGCCCATGCTATTCCATTGTCAAAACTTATTTTCACAAGAGAATTCATCCTCGCTTGTTTGGTTCTTACCAATATATGACTCACGAACTAAAAAGCAATAATTACATGAAGGTCAATATCAAACAAAATCTTACATAGAGAGAAACACTTAATAAAGAAACTAATACTCATGCTTTATGAGAGGGATTCCTAGAAGTTTATGCTTAATCTAGCTTCCATGACGATCTCCTCCTTTGTGGAGAAATTGATTGGTTTCTTCATGGCTTTCTTAGTTTGGAGTTTTGTTAAGCACTTTGTTGATTGGTTCTCTCTGTGTACAAGGTTTTTTTTTTTTTTTGGAAATTGACTCTCATGGAATTATCTCTTTTAATCGTGAGTCACATCTTGGCAAGAACAAAGCGAGTGCGAATGAATTTTCTTGTGACAATAAGATTAGGCGATGGGAACATTTGGTGGTGGAGTTAGTTTTAGTGTTGTCTTATCATTCCCGTTATCTTTTATATGGAAATTGGGTCGTCTCATTTTTATATGGGTTTGTTTGTAAGTCTAGTGAAATTCCAAGCGTCAAGTAAGGGAAAGATTTACTTATCTTTGTTCTTTATTGTCTTTTTGTTTCCCTTTTTTAGCAATGTACTTCTAGCCACTATAAGTAACGTATTGCCAAAAATAATGGACAACTGCAGATTAGAGAGTAAAAAAGGTGTTGTCCATGATTGTTTTCCTGTCAAAATGATTAAGTCGCTACAATAATATCGAAGATGATTCTAGCCTGCCAATTGGAATACTCGAAAATTGGGGGCAACAATTGAACAGGCTCTTCAAAATTGAAAAGATTACTGCCTCTTAACAATTGCATAAATAGCTTAGCTACTAGTGTAATTTTTTTTTTTTTCAGATTTCTGGATGTATATTAAACCTCCACAAGCCAATCTAAATCTTATATGCAAGTATCTTAGAGAGAAATCTCTACACGGAACTTCAATTTTCCATTGAAGCTACACATTTTGTTCCCATGATAATCGAGAGACTTCTCTACTCCTATTATCTAATCGAATGGACTGTAGATTCACAAGATATACATTAGGGCTAAGAAGATTAGGAATGTCGCAATCGCCTTAGTTAGTCATTATGCTACATGTAAACGAGTCTGGGCTAGCCATTAGGGCCCATGGGCCTGGCGGCACCAACACAATCGGGCCTCGTCTATTAGGGTGCGGGGCAACCATTAGGCCCAGGCTGTCCTCTGTTCGGGCACGGCTCAATCCTGGGGAAGTTGTGTGGGAAATTAGCTTTGTGCTGAGTGAAAGTGATGTAAGTCTGTAGGTGAGTTTCTGTCCTTTTCTTTTTTGGGAAAAGTCACAAAATTTTTTAAATTATTTTGTAACACAAAAATCCTAAACTTGTGCCCGTATGATATATTTATACCAAACTTGTTCCGATGTGTGTTTGCCCGAACCTTTTTTTTGTGATACTATAAACCCTAAACTTGTATTAAGGCAACACATTTACCTTAAATTATCTTTTTATGCTATCGAAAATCCCAAACTTGTACTCACATAGCACATTCACTCTAAATTTTGAGGTAATTTTCTTTTGGCTCTTTTTTTTATGACGATATATTGACAGAATGTCAAGTAATTAAGGGGAGAGTTTTGTGAGGTAATTAGGGAAAAATAACCATATTGCATAATGTCAGATTGCATAATCGCCAAAAGTGGCTCATCGCGATAAAGAGTGATAAAAGAAGGCGCCAAAAGGGTAGTAGCAAAAAATTGATGTGGGGGAAGACGCGAGTTAGAATAATGCCAGCAATGACAAGCTTGTTTCGACGTATTAGTAAGACTAACGATAATTCAAACTGCAAAGTGAGTATTTACATAATAAGTGATCCCTATTTAGTGCCACAAAATGGCCATGTGATGTCATTTAGCAATAACCATTGAATAATTCGTTGTTTCTAATAAATAACTTAGTATTCTACATTCATCCCTAGTTGTTCTTATTCCAACGAATATATTTAGTCTTATCATATCGATATTTTTCAGCATGTCACGTGACAGCACTTAATGCACAAGATCCATAGCTTTATCGACTAATTTGGGTATAATGTGATTAATTTTCATGATTAAAGGAAACAAGCATCGTCGTTGATATCTACATTGAACTTGTTCAGCTTTCTTGAAACTCTAGGGGAACAAAAGTGAGAAAAACTAATAACCGCTATTCAACCGCTTTTCAAGAACCTAGCGCTCCGTTCACGCTTCATATAAGAGATCGGTGTTTGCAAATTAAACCTTACGAGCCATTCTTATTTTATATCCAAGAGTTCGAGAGAAATCACCATCCAAAGATTTCACTTTTTTTATTGAAGCTACACCAGCTTTTGTTTCCAAGAGAACTGAGAGAATTCTCCTCTCTCAGATGAGATGGAACGAAAAGAAGATTCCCAAGACACGAGCGGTAATGCTGACGAGTTTGGAGATAGATCAAGACCGCCGCAATCACGTCCATTTCTTGATTTTTCAGAACCGGGTTTTTCCTTATTTACGCAAACTCCCTACGAGTACTTTTTCTTGCAAAGAAGTAATGCTGCTGATCAAGCACGAGATGATCAAGCTGCAAGGGTCAACCCCAAACGAGAGGGAGAGGATGCTGTCCCTAGTGGTCCGATGGCGATGACTAAAGATCAAGAATTGACAGAAAGGTCACATCGAAGGGAAAGCATCGATAATGTTGGTGATGATTGAAGGGTGAGGGCCGACTCCAAACAAGCAGGAGAAAATGTGGTTCCTGATGGTCAAATAGCAAGGTTTAAAGATCCAGAATTGGCAGACGGATCGCATCTAAGGGAAACCGGTGATGCTTATGTAGGTGAAATTATCGCAATCGAGCATGTGTCAAAAGCAAAAGGATCGTCAGAATTGCCCAAGGAAGTTTCAAGGGCACCGAGTGATGGTCAAAATGTACTCCCCTCCGCGCAAAACATCAATGCGAGCGATCAAGTTGGAAATGATGAAACTACAAGCAAAGAAGTAGAACAAGAGGAAGAGCACGCGACCGATCAAGTTGGAAATTATGAAACTACAAGCAAAGCAGTAGAACAAGAGGAAGAGCACACGAGCGATCAAGTTGGAAATGATGAAACTACAAGCAAAGCAGTAGAACAAGAGGAAGAGAACACTCCTGGTTGCCATGGTGATCGAAGGAGGACGATGATGATTCGTGATGAAGGATCGAGACATCTCACGGACAGAGAAGAGACGACTGCAATTTCACAGTAGATAGCACTGATTCGAGTTTAAGGGAGTGGCCGTTACTTGGTTCCAATCGTGGAATGAGAGATCAAAGGAGGAGGTCATCATATGTAGGTGAAATTATCGCAATCGACCATTTGTCAAAAGCAAAAGGATCGTCAGAATTGCCCAAGGAAGTTTCAAGGGCACCGAGTGATGGTCGAAATGTACTCCCCTCCGCGCAAAACATCAATGCGAGCGATCAAGTTGGAAATGATGCAACAACAAGCAAAGAAGTAGAACAAGAGCAAGAGAACGCTCCTGGTTGCCACGGTGATCGAAGGAGGACCAATGCGAGCGATCAAGTTGGAAATGATGAAACAACAAGCAAAAAAGTAGAACAAGAGGAAGAGAACACTCCTGGTTGCCACGGTGATCGAAGGAGGTCGATGATGATTCGTGATGAAGGATCGATGGCGACATCTCACGGACAGAGCAGAGACGACTGCAATTTCACAGTAGATAGCACTGATTCGAGTTTAAGGGAGTGGCCGTTACTTGGTTCCAATCGTGGAATGAGAGATCGAAGGAGGAGGTCATCACGGAAGCCATCAACTTCTTAGGAACGGTGCAGTTTTTTCTTGGAATTAAAGCGCGAGGATTAGTTCGTTCTTGAGCTTTTCTTGGTTTTAGTGTTTTGTTAGGCATGACCAGTGCTCTCTGTGTAGAAGGATTTCTTTTTGAAATTGGTTTTCATGGAATCAATCACTTTTAGTTCGGGAGTGACGCCTCGGCGAGAACCAAACGAGTGAGGATGAGTCTTCTTGTTCCGTGATCTTTTTCCTCTCGAAATGAAATGTCGGTGTGATAAGATCAAAGTCAATTTCAGTCCACCAAGTAGATTCCTCAAAGACTATAAGATTCTAGTAAACAAAATGTTATGTTTAAACAAAAAATATTAGATTGAGCATAATATAAATCAAAATGGTGTATTATTGTCGAAACAACAAGCTCTAATTAGTTTATTTTAGAGAATAAAAATAATTAAACTAAAAAAAGGACAACTCCATAGTTTTAACATGCAATTTAACTTCACTTTTTGATTAAATACAAACAAAGAGACGTGCGTGTGATTAGTTGTGCCGTGATTTTTTTCTTCCAATTGTTTGTTTAAGGAAGTTGGGCCGCTTTGACGTAAGAGCGGAGATGTTAGACGCTTGAAAAGTAATTGATCGAATATCCTACTTTTAATAGAGTGATTTTAATAAGACGGAATTGAGATAAGTAGAGAAAATCGAAAACTTCGTCTTCTACGTCTTCTAGCTTGATTATCTCAAGCCGTATTTGCATGAGAACAGAATTGACATTCTCTTGCCATTTAAAAGAAAAATGGGATTTTTTTGGAGGAGATGCAATGGTGAATGTGATAAAAATCTGAATATGGGGGAATAAACAAAAAGTCACGAAATGTAGATCACTACATTGGCTTTTCATAAGGGGATGTCATAAATTGGGGAAATAATGTCAAATCATTAATCCATCTTGAACAAATCATGTAATAGAAATCATTGTCATAGAGATAAACTTTATATAAAAAATAATTTACTTTGAGTTACATTCAATCGGTACCCAACATAGTATAATAAATACTATAGTCTATAACAGAATTAAATTTACCACATATATACAAACAACCGTACAAATTTACGTACTTCAAAATATTTCTCTACCTTGTAATTATTAGACATTGCCGTTATATGGCAGAACTAAATTTTTATCTTATAGATTGAGATATCAAAAGAGGAGAGCGGTTTTGGAAAACTAGAAAAAGGGATAAAGAAAAAAAATGTAAAAAAAAAAGGAGCCAAGGGAGATTCATTTGATGGTAATCTTAAGATGTAAATAGTTATCCTTAATTTTAGAGAATCTTAATTTATAAGGAAACATTTGATGAGGAACCTCTCTTTCCAAGATAAATCTTTTTCTTCTTTATCAAAGTGAGAATATCCCGAATTTTAATGTCCCAAAGTTCTAATGAAGTAGTTTTAGGATGTGCTTAGGTCTGCAATGAGAGAATTCTATATACTTTAGAGAGACTTAAAAGATAGATGGACTTGTGTGAATCAAAACCCAAGGAAATAATTGTGTGAAGCGAAGACCGATATTATCTATACTATGTTATAAAGCATACTTTTACGAAGATAACCTTACCAAACTTCATTAAACTAGAGTGGTGAGATATCATTGTCGGTTTAGTACTAAAATTAACTATAAAGTCTTCCAATTCTTATTAAGTAATTAGATTTTACTCATCACTGGTGCAATAATGAATAAACACCTTTTCTTTTTCAAGTCCACATGCACATATCGTTTTCCTATCAAAATGGATTGGCCGCTATAAACAATGTCAAAGATAATATTAGCCTGCCAATTAGAATTCTCCAAAAGGGAGACAACAATGGACACTCTTAAAATTCAAAAAGACTAATAAAAAAGCCTATGTGTTTAATCTCGTTGTTTATAAGAGATTGCTCAAAGGTCAAGTTGACAATTTTGATGGGATAGAGAAAATTCTTAATCGATAATCGACCAAAACAAACTGCAGAAAATCAAATTACGTGATTCCTAAATCCTAAAAGGCCAAGGTATTTTAATCTAGTTATAGTTCCTGGTACAAGTCGCTCTTTAAGTGTTCGAAGTCCTTATCAGTTTAAAAAAAACAGTGTTGATTTCTTTGGCCATGCTTATCATGTATCAAAATATATCGGAATGGGACTCTTTCTCTCTAACTAAATTGATTTTTATTGTTCACAGGACAGGGTCGACTAAAATAGATAAGTTCCAAAAGGGTTGAGGCCTAGTTCAAGCCTGATTTTTCTATTAAAAGTCGCTCATAAAATAATTTTAAATGATTAATTTTTTTTATCCCAAACTGGCTAAGGTTTTTTTCTTTGTATCCCTTCTTACTGGCTATCCTTTAAACCAACCATGAATATATCTCCATCTATCAATGAATTAAAGTGAATATTACTTGCTTGTAGATAAACTAGAATTTTCCCAAATAGTTTATGGATTTAGATTTCAAGAGATATTAACCATATGGAGATATTACGAATTTCAATGGTGCACTGGTCTTGATCAAAAGTCGACCAAAACAAATCGTTGAAAAGATACTAAGAAGAAGAAGAGGAGTTGCAAGAATTAAAGGAAATACCAAAACAAAAAGATATATATATGTTATATTAATTACAAGAAGACAACTAAAACCAAATATGAAAGGCACGAAAAATTAATGGTGATCAAAAGCCATCGCCGAGCTCTTAGTGCACCCAAAATTTCATGCAGTTTTTCATGCATCAATACTAAAAATAACGAAAATATCGAAAATACCTAAAACCTAGTCACCCTGAAATTTCAACAAAAACCATAGAAACGAGTCAAATCATTAACCTAATTATTCCTAAAACAGTTTGCAAATCAATGTGGATGGGAGAACTTTCCCCCCTTCTCCTCAATTTTATGCTCCTTTCCTTTCGATGGTGATGCTCTGTTGATCGAATTTGGCTTCCCGGATAAGCCAAAAAATTCCTCTGGCGTTTTTGTGGAGTAGGAAAATTTAGAGCCATCATCCCGACTGTAAACCTCCTTGATTATCTGGAGAGCGGTCTTTCCACTAAAAAGCTTGTAAGTATTCTCTCCGTTGTCTTCATCTCTTGGTCCATTCATGAGTGCAGCCGGCGATAGTGTGGAACGATTTTGTTGTTGTTGTGCTGTGTTGGAGGATTCGGGTTGCGTTGTGGAGATGCCTCTAGAATGCTCTTTGTTCGGAGACATGACTTGCTGCGAACAAACAACAAAATGGACGAAAGAGAAAAACAAATCGGACAAGAAAACGGGGCTTCTCAAGGAACTCCAATGTAGCTTGCGGAAGATATTTATATATAAGAACCCACGTTGACCAAGTCATGGTCAAACTCAAAGTCCATAGTGCAGTTTCCAATTTCAACCAAACACTTCAATGCACAGTAGGAACGTCGATATTATATCTACTTCTTGATCCCGATTCCATGATTCAAACCACGGCATTAAGTTTCCTAATTTGCATTATTCGGTTTGGGACGGCTGTAAAATACTCAATTCAAAATATTCACGCCTGCACAAATAACAATAAAATTCGGGTGTCCATTAAAGGAAGAACAGTTTCTATAGTTATTAAAGGAAGACCTTCCTAATTTGCTTATTGAGGGCCAATTTCTTGAAAAACAGTTCTTTAGTTACTTCCTTTATATCAAGAAAGCTAGCAAAACAGTTCTTTGCATAAATGAAGAGAAAAATCGAGAGCCGTTTCAGTGTACAAATCTCTCAATTTTCAAGATTCTCTAAAGTTATAGAATTTTGTCATTACCTCATCAAATATTTCCTTTTAGATTATGTTTCTCTAAAGTTGAAGATAACTATCTACTACATTTTAAGATAGCTATTGAAGATATGGACTTATCTGCACAATTAATTTGGACGGCCTAGGATGAGTTTGCCTTTCTCCTAATTTTTTTACCTTATATTTTCTTTCTGTTTCCAGTTTTCCAGAACAGCCCTCCTCCTAGCACCTGTAAAACACATCAAATTAGTGTTAAAGGGGCAGCGGTGATCGGCACCAGCCATTGTCCGTCTTTCATCGCCGCCCTATTGTCATCACCAACCCTTGCACGAGTCGTTGCATGACTCGCGACCCAGCCCAGCCCCATCGTAAACCCTCCTCTCTCTCCCCTGCCCACCCCCCCTCCTCTCCCCAACTGGCTCGATCGAGCAAGGTAGATGCCAGGTCGAAGACGCCACGTTAAAAAATCTAACCAAAATAGTTAGACTATTCGATGGCATCAGGCGCAATGAAACCCACTGATCAAGATGCGGAATTGCACTTTTAACAAAAGCAGCGCCCTAACTTTGAAGTTACTCCCAAATTTTTAGCCTTTAGGACAAATTTAACCGGTAAAGTTACACCCTAATCTCAATTAATTAAATTCTAGCGCAATTTATTAGCATAGGCATTGGAAGAGTTAAGTGTTAGATACAGCAACATATAAAACCAACAAAGTATTTTAAATAGAGCATATTTCCCTATCAATACCGTCAAGTGATTTTGACGCCGCAAGTTTCCGAACTCTTTTTCATTGTCTAAAAAAGCATTGCTTGATTTATTTTATTTTTTTTTTGGTTGAAAATTCTTCATTGATTGTAGCTAAGATGGTGGATTACATATATTACTAAAGTCTAAACATAAAATAAGAGCAAGGTTTTGCGGTGGTTTGGTAACCCAATTACTAGGAAGAGACCCGGCACTATGGGCCTTCGCAATCCAATCCGCGGCCCGGTTCGTTTGGCGTCGTTCAAACAGCAAATGGGTATCTCCCAACTGGGCCAGAAGTTGCCTACAGTCCTGCACGATGGGCAAAGAGGCCCAAGGAGCTTCAGTTCGGCCCAGGATGAAGTCAACCGCAGCTAAACAATCGCTGGCTAAGTGGACTTGCAGTTCTGTTCGTGGGGTTCGTGCTGTACTTTTCAGTTTAGTTCTGGAGTTCTTCAGCCATAGAAGACCTTGCCGAATAGCTAGGGTTTCTCCCGCACAAGCCGATGATGCATGGATTTTTTCCGCAAAACGCCCGACGCAAACCCCATCAGCCCCTCTGCAAATTCCAGCTATCGAACTCTCGGATTCCTCTCCCTGCCATGTGCAGTCGACGTTGAGCTTGAAGGAGCCGGGAGCTGGGGACGACCAACCATTCGGTCTGGAGGTGAGATCTGCTTCTCTTTCGTTCTTTCGGAGATGCCATTTTTCGTATAGCTGGTTTGAGAGAAAAGCTTCGCTAGTAATCTGAGTTCGATTTGGTTTTCTCCCTTGAAAAACCAGTGAGTTGCGGGCCTTCCATATGAGCCAGAGGAGATTTGCGAAGATCGCCTTCCTTTGCGTCGAAATTCCAGATTGAAGGTAGTCGCAAACCCATTTATCCATACGCATGATAGACGTAGGGGAAGCATCAATATCCACTCTATTCTCTGACCAAATTCCCTTTGTCCACTTACATAGTATGAAAAGGTGCTCAGTGGATTTCGGAAATTGAAAGCAAACGCGGCAAGTAGGCTCAGGTATGATGTTTCTCCGGTGTAAATTAGTCTTTGTAGGAAGACCTTCATTGCATAGACTCCACATAAACTATCTGATTTTGGGATAAGTCTGTAGATTCCATATTTCTGTCCATAGGTGTTTCGGAACTTGGTATGAAGGGGATGCCTGGGGAGTTGTGGTTGTTGTAGTTGCTGCTCTTAATTTGTGGTACCCATTCTTCACTTTGTAAGTCCCTGAATTGTGCCCTGTCCAAATAAGTCGATCGGGTCTGGGAATGATGCTTAGGGGGGTTGCTCTGATTTCCTGTATAATGGTACCATCAAACAGGTCGTTTAGGAGGTTAGCGTTCCATTCCCGCACATTTGGTTCAATGATATCAGCCACCATCTTGGGTTCCTTATGGTTTGCTGGACCCCCAATCTTGCCTAACATTAGCCAACGATCTTCTCGTAAGTTGATAGTTTTTCCATCCTCTACCTCCCATTTCATATCTGGTTCTAGAATGTCTCTACCCATTAGGAGACTTTGCCAACCCCAAGATGATCTAGTCCCCTTTGTTGCATTCCATAGGGTGCCATTAGGGAAGTAGAGTCCTTTAAAGATCCTGCTCCATAGGGTGTCTAGATTTTGACTTAGTCGCCAGGCTTGTTTTCCTAACATTGCCTTATTAAAGTCCACTAGGTCTTTAAATCCAATCCTCCATTCTCTTTCCTTATCTTTAGAAAATCCCAGCTTTTCCAGTGGACGCCTCTTTGTTTCGCATGTTGTTTCCACCAAAAGGCTGAAATTTTCTTTTCAATTGTTCTGCATACGGATATAGGAATTTTAAATATGTTCATGGCATATTAGGGCAATGCCTGGACAACCATTTTAATGAGCACCTCCTTACCCGCCTTTAAGATTAGTTGCTCCTTCCATCCCTCTAGTTTTCTATCTACCCTTGCTAAAATCCAAGCAAACATTTGTTTTTTTGTTTGACCCCAATCAGATGGAATGCCTAAGTATTTCCAATATAGGAACTCTCAGTTCTGAGGCAATATTTCTCCTTAACTACTGTGGATAGCTTCCCCTGAAAAACACACCAGACTTGTTTAGATTAATTAGCTGACCAGAGGCAAAACAATAGTGGTTCAGTAAATTAGTGAGGTTCTGAGCTTCCCTAATCATGCCATTCAGGAAGAAAATGGCATCATCAGCGAATAATAAGTGGGATAGGGTAGGACAGTGGGGATTTAGCTTGATTCCTTTAATGTCCCCATCATTAACAGCATTATTTATCAGATAGGATAGAACATTGGCCAATATAATGAAAAGATAAGGTGAGAGGGGATCACCTTGTCTAAGTCCTCTTGTAGGCTTGAAAGCTTCACAAGATTCTCCGTTTACAAGAACTCGAAAATTAACTGAGGAGATGCAAAATCTGACTAGAGACACCCATTTATCGCAAAACCCCATCCTCTCCATACAATCACATAGGAAGTCCCATTCAACTCTGTCATAAGCTTTTTGCATATCCAATTTTAGCACAGGTTGAAATTTTCCCCTCCTCTTTTTGACCCTTAGCTGATGGAGAACTTCTTGGACAACAAAAATATT
The DNA here is from genome assembly GCA_014858505.1 of Corymbia citriodora subsp. variegata. Lineage (NCBI taxonomy): Eukaryota > Viridiplantae > Streptophyta > Magnoliopsida > Myrtales > Myrtaceae > Corymbia > Corymbia citriodora. The sequence continues at coordinate 38,894,478 of CM026415.1, forward strand.
GTCTTGTATTTGCCGGCCTCCTACAAAGGCACTTTGTTCCAGGGAGATAATATATGGGAGCTAGGGTTTCAGTCTATTCGCCATGACCTTTGTAATAATTTTATAATTGAAGTTACACAGGCTAATAGGTCTGAATTCAGTTATACTTTCAGGGTTCGCGACCTTGGGAATGAGGGTAATGTGAGTCTCATTCAATTCATGGTCAAACATTCCGTCTTTGAAAAAGGAATCCACTAGTTTAAACATGTCCTCTTGAATAATCGACCACTGACTCTAGTAGAATAGGCCACTCAAACCATCTGGTCCGGGAGCCTTAGATGCACCCATTTGGAAGACCGCTTGCTGAACTTCCTCTCTAGTGATTTGTCTTGTTAGGGCCTCATTCATTTCCTCAGTAACAACCAGAGGGCACTGCTCTAAAATTGGCTAGTAGAACCTTGATCCAACCGAGGTATATAGATCAGTATAATAACCTGTGATGTGTTGTTTTATGGTTTGGGGGTCGCGACTCCACGTGTTCTCCTCAAGCCTTAGCATGGAAATCTTATTTCTTTGCCTCCTCTGAACAGTTGTGGCATGGAAGAACTTGGTATTCCTATCACCCCACTTTAGCCAATTAATCCTGGATTGCATACCCCAGTACATTTCCTCTTGGCGCCAAAGTGTTTCAATTTTCTCTATTGTCGTGTTGTATTCCTCCCACATGACAGTTGTGTCTGCCCTGTTCATGATTGTTGTTAATTTACCTCTGAGTTGGTCTATTTGTTTTGATGCATTTTGGAAAGACTTCTGGCTCCACTGTCTCAAATCATGAGCCACCTTCTTTGTTTTCCTCACCAAACTCAGCGGATACCCAGGATCTTCCTTCCAAGCCTTATCCACCACTTTTTCACATTCTGGATGATCCAGCCAGTAGGCCTCAAATCTGAACAGTTTTTTCTTTTTAGAGGGAGCTGGATTTAGGCATAACAGAAGAGGACAATGGTCAGACCCAATAGCTGGGTATGCAAAAACTTCAGCATTAGGAAATAAAAGCCTCCATTCCAGGTTACACAATGCTCTATCAAGACGTTTTTTCACTAACTCATCCCCTTCTCGGTTGTTTGTCCACGTGAAGGTGCATCCTTTACTTTCAATATCAATAAGAGAACATGTATCAATAAATTCCCGAAACGCCGTAATCCGATATCTTTCAACATCCCGTCTACCTACCTTCTCCCAATGATATAACACCTCATTAAAGTCCCCGATGCATAACCAGGGAATAGTAGTAGTTCCATTTCTAGTGCGAAGTGAATTCCAAAGGGAGACTCTCTCTTGGAAGTTAGTGGAGGCATGTAGGAAAGATATTTTCATTTGAAAGCCGTTCTCAGTATCTCTACATAAGGTCTCAATCACCTCTTGGTTGCTGTCTTCTATAGTAACCTACACCGTGTTGTCCCATAGTAAGGCCAACCCTCCCGCTATCCCAACTGGATCTATGGTAAACAAAGAAGGAAATTTCAGTCTCCTTTTGATATTCTCCACCACCCTAGTTTGGTTTTTGGTTTCCATAAGAAAAACCATATTAGGTCTCTCACGAGCCATCAAGGCCCGAAGATGCTGGATTGTCAAGGGAGAGCCTAAACCTTGACAGTTCCAGCTTAACATCTTCATGTCTTCCTTGGTGGCTTATTAGGGCCAGCCACCAAGGCCCCTGCCAAGTTGCCCTCCCACACCTGAATTGGTGTATCCAAGAGTTGTTCCACATCAACAAGAGTCGCTGCTAAGCCCCTTTTTTCATAAGGAGCAAAGCGCTTTAGTTTTTTAGCCACTTGTTTTTTTGATCCAGATTTTACTAATATAGGGGTCCCCGTCCCTGTTTCAAGAGGTTTATACTCACCTTGCTTGTCTTGATATTGCTGGACTCTTTTCCCCTTGTTCGATGTAGTCTGTACTACTTGTTGTGAGGATTCTGGTTCTTGCTGCTTCGTTGGATTGTAAATCACAATAGCTTGACTTACTGCATTGTTCATATTGCAGCTCAAGACTTCTTCAGTAGGGGCACTAGGAGGCTCAGGGATCACGTCATCCGCTGTTAAGGTAAAGTCGATCTCTCCGTAAAAAGTATTCCAGCAATGACTAAGTTCTTTAACCTCAGCTTTTAACCAGGAACCATAGCGTCCTCATTTATCCTGTGTAAGTCCCGATTCTTCATATGGAAAGCTAGGACAATAGTTTGCATAATGACCTATATGTCCGCAGGAATAGCAATAGTGAGGTAATCTCTCATATTTAAAATCAATCCACCAGTTTCGATCCCCCACATAAATCATTGTGCCTGTTTTAAGTGGGTGATGCAAATTCAACCTTACTTTTGCTTTCCCTATTTTACGCAAGCTATTGTTTCTAGCTTCAATTTTGATTTCCTCTAGCGTTCCCAGTTTTTCAGCAACTCGTCTTATGCAATCTTCCGTTAGGGCAACACGAGGAAGTCCCATTAGATGCACCCAGAAAGAGCAGCATGTAAATTCATAGCAGTGTTCGGGGACAGTAGGGTCGCCTTCTTGTAAAACAAGTAAATTACTAGCAAAAGACCATGGACCCGTTTGTAGTATTCGTTTCTGCTCTTCCTTTGACTTGAAAATGAACACAAAAAAACCTAGTTCTATCACCTCACATTTTACATCTTCTACTTTCCAAGTTTTTTTCATAGTAGTCCAGAATGCTTGAAAATTGACGTTGGGTTTCGAGAATAATTTCCCATACAAAAGGAACTCATCATCTTGTTGATATGTCTCAGGGGGACTGGCGTTCAACACCGTTACCTCATCCGCAGTCCATAGATCGTCCATTCGTTTGCAAAGCGCTAGCAATCTGAGCTGATTCTCGTGGCTACCCTCCATAGCTGAAAAACTAACCCACAAGACTTCTGCAGGTTGATCGGCAAGACTGGTCTTGGTAATCAAAGGGTTTTAGGGCTAGGTGATTTTGTAAGGAGTGAAGGGAGCTCTACTTAGTGCAGGGACCCATTGCTAAAGTAGGAGGATTCGAAGACATTTCTCCATCTAGGGTTTCGACACTAACATTCAGGTTGGGGGAACCATCTGAAATAGGGCTACAGAGCTAGCAATTTGTTCTTTTCTAAAAAGAGAAAAGGGGAATGGTTGAATCAGGTGGAGGAGCAGTATGTGGAGCCATTTTCATGCAAGCTAGAGGATGCGGTCTAGGGTTTCAGACAAAAAAGCTATCTCCTAAGGGATAGGGAAGAACTCACCTATTGCCTGATTTGATAGTATAAGCATTGCACCAGAGCACTTTTTAACAAACTCTTACGTTATCATTAAATTTTCAACACGAACACCACTTTTGACAACTATAAATTGGGTTCACAAAGCTAGTGTTTAGATCGGTAAGAAAAAGGCTGGTGCTTACAATTATTTAGCTTTTAAAAATAGTAGCAAGAAAATTATTAGATAAAGAAAAATACTCATTATACATGATAGTGTAAACAAATCTCACATATTTAATATGATAACTTGCATATAAACTCCTCGAAAGATTACTAAATTTAATAACATGGTCTCGACATTCAACTTATGATACCGTGAGATTACATTATTAAGATTCTATGGATAAGGGGCCTATCATCATCGCAACAGTATATTTTCAAGCTATTGTATTGACAAATCATACATTCTTAGAAAAGATGTCATAATTGTGATAATAACAATAGTAATAGTCTAATTGAATCTAATATATCACACCAAAACTGCCTTTGAGTGCATACAATGTGGAAGTTCATGGATAAATAGTCTTTTCTTCCTAGAGAAGTTCGATAAAAAAAAAATCAATACCTTCGTTTGAGTATAAATATTTAAACTATTGTATAACATGGATATTATGACAGGCACTAGAGGAGAATTTTTTTTCATATTCAAAGATTCTCCATTGATAAAAACTCTTTTCTTACTAGAGAAGTTTAATAAGAAACTTTTGAAATCATAATTTAAATATAAATATCTAAAGCTATTTTGTTATATATGTGTGTATTTCAAATTGTCATTTAAAGGTAAAAGGGCAACGTATGAATCTAATCCTTTTCAAATAAAATTTTAAAGACTTATCTAACAAAAGTAAAAGCCTATGAGAACAAGTTTTGATATCTCAATTTAAAGATAAGTATTTGGCTTTGCTATAATTTCTTTATAGGTACCATATTGACAATGTCTAATAGTTACAAGGTAGAGAAATATTTCAAGGCAAAAAGCACTAAAACCGAGGTTGATTGTGATCAAATTAAGAGTAATTTTGTAAGATCTGAATGTTTTGATCCTTAGGAAAAGGACTAAACATCGTTCGTCCTGCTTAGTCTCTGTGTTGTCTATTGAGTTCAGTTTTGGAACCCTAGACTTCTTATGTAGTGGTCTTTAGAGGGAAAGAAATCTCAATAGCATAAGAGAATTTTTTTTTTTTTTTGATCAACAAAAAGACTCTTGCATTACGATCTCATAAGTGAGTTTGTGAAGTGGGAAAATCCATACATAATATATCTAAAAGGGGATAAGGGGGTTGCGAAACCCAATTTTCCGGAAGGACTTGTTCTCGATGGGCCTTTGCGGTCCAATCCGCGGCTTGGTTCCTCTCTTGTGGACTATACTGTAGCTGAACCCAAGGCAAGCTGGTCAGTAAAGCCCTGCAATCTTCGACAATGGACTGGGTTGCCCAGGAGGGGACATCTTGGCCAGTGACTTCTCTGTACACCGGACAACAATCTGTGGTCAAAGTGATCTTCAGCTCACGTGCAAAATTGGAACTCAGTTTAGATCGAAGTACTTCCACTTGCTACTCTTTTAGCCACTGCAAAGCAAACCGCACAGCTAGGGTTTCACCAACGGCTGCCGATGAAGCCTGAAGAGCCCGAGTGAAGCCGTCAACTAGCTGTCCAGCACCATTTCTGCAGATTCCAGCAGCTGATCCGGTAAGTTTTTCCTTATCCCAAGAGCAATCGACGTCTAGCTTTAGCTCGTGTGCGGGTGGGGGGGTCCAACTCTGTCCAGCTGCTCTGTTTTGCTCGGTGTTGTTCCTATGATGCGGATTCCACTTTTCATACAGATTTGCTGTGGTTCATGCATGTGCAAGGGCAACTCTCGGATTAGGTGGGCGTCCTTGGAAGATTGCAGCATTTCGGAGCTTCCAAATCTGCCACAACACACCAGCAAACAAGGTCTTCGAATTTGGTTCTCTTACGGAGGTAAGGAACTCGAAGATCCACTTATCAATGCGACTTATGCGGGATGGGGAAGTGTCTACATTAATATTCGGTTCTGACCAAATTTCCTTTGTCCATTCGCATAAAATAAATAGATGCTCCATTGTTTCGGGTGCTTTGTGACAAATGGGGCATAGTGGATTGTGTAACATTTTCCTTTTGTATAGATTTTCTGTGGTGGGGAGGGCATTATTGCAAATACTCCATATTAAAATTCTGATTTTGGGGTAAATTCGGAGCTGCCATACCTTTGTCCATAGAGAGTGAGGTACTTGATAGGAGGATGTTGGATTGTCTGCTGATGATGCCTCGTGTTTGTTGTGAATGCTATTGTAGCCACTTTTGACCGTGTAGTCACCGGAATGGCTTGCTGTCCATCTTAATTTGTCTGGTGTAGGGTGTAGCCCGAGAGGAATAGCACTAATTTCCTTGACCACACTTTCAGCAAACAGATCATTTAGTATACCGGTATTCCATTCCCTTGGCTGTTGTTTAATTAGATCAGCCACTAAGAAGGGGTCCTGGCGATTTGCTGGACCATTTATGTAGCCAGAAGCTAGCCACCTATCCTCCCTGATACGAGTGCTCTTCCCATCACCTATAGTCCACTGAGTATGTGGTTCCAGAATATCTGGACCCACCAATAAACTTTTCCACAAGAAGATTGTTGCCTGTTTTGTGCTGTCCAGAAGTCTCCTCTAGGGAAGTATATGCTTTTTAGAACCCTACTCCATAATGCATCCGGCGTTTGAGTTAGTCTCCAGGCTTGCTTCCCCAGCATGGCTCTGTTGAAATTTGTTAGGTCTCTAAACCCAAGCCCTCCACGGTCTTTTCTAATCTTTAGAACCTCCCATTTTTTCCAATGGACACCCCTCTTTGCTGCATGTTGTTTCCACCAGAATGATGCTATCTTTGTTTCCATGGCCCTGCATATGGATATTGGGATTTTAAAAATGGACATAGCATATTGAGGTAATGCCTGTACAACAGTTTTCAGGAGAATTTCTTTTCCAGCCCTTGAGATTAGCTTTTCTTTCCATCCTTCTAGTTTACTTTCAGCTCTAGTAAGTATCCAATTGAACATATGCTTTCTTGTTTGTCCCCAATCAGATGGAATACCAAGGTATTTTCCTGTTTTTTCAATAAGAGGAACCCTCAATTCTGCTGAGATGTTTTGTTTTAGCTACTGTGGGCACTCTTTACTTAGAAAAAGACCCGATTTGTTGAGGTTGATGGCCTATCCCGATGCAAAAAAATACTGATTTAAAATGCTAGCTAGATTATGGGCTTCTCTTACCGTCCCATTCAGGAAGAATATAGCATCATCTGCAAAAAGCAAGTGGGATAGGGTAGGGCAGGTAGAGTTTAACTTGATACCCTTTATAGTGTTGTCCGCCACAGCCTTGGACATTAATGCAGATAGTGCATTTGCAACTATAATAAAAAGATAGGGGGAAAGGGGGTCACCTTGTCTTATTCCTCTCGATGGATTAAAAGTCATAGATGGTTCCCCATTAATCAAGGTGCTGAAACTTACTGTTGATATGCAATAATGAACCCATTGGACCCATTTCTCCTCAAAACCCATAGTCCGCATGTAATCACAAAGGAAGTCACATTCTATCCTATCGTAGGCCTTTTGCATATCGAGTTTCAAAACAGCCTGAAATTTTCTCTTTCGTTTCCTGATTCTTAGTTGGTGCAACACCTCCTGAACGATGAGAATATTATCCTGAATTTGTCGGTCGCTCACAAAGGCACTTTGCTCCACTGATATAATCCTGGGCAGCCACGGTTTCAGCCTGTTAGCAAGTACTTTCGCAATGATTTTGTAACTAAAGTTACACAGACTAATAAGCCTGAATTGGGTGACATCTTCTGGGTTTGTGACTTTCGGGATAAGGGCTATATTTGTCTTATTAAGCTCTGGGTCGAACCTACCTTGGCTAAGGAAAGAATCCACCATTTTGAATAGGTCCTCATGTAGAACTGACCAGTTTTTTTGATAAAAGATTCCATGGAGCCCATCCGGTCCCGATGCCTTAGTAGCTCCTAGCTGAAAGACAGCTTGTTTGACCTCCTCTTGAGTGACTTGTTTGGTCAAAGCTTCATTCATCTCAGTTGACACAACTTGAGGACATTGATCTAGGACCGGCTAGTAATTTCTAGCACCCACTGAAGTGAATAGATTCTGGTAGAAATTGCGAATGTGTTGTGTTAGGATTGCTGGATTACGGCACCAAGTTTGATCATCTAATTTCAGCATAGTGATCTTGTTTCTTTGCCGTCGTTGAATAGTCAAAGCATGGAAATACTTGGTGTTTTGGTCGCCCCATTTTAGCCAATTTATCCTGGAATGCATACCTCGGTACATTTCTTCTTGACGCCATAATTCTTCAATTTTAGTAACAAGAGCTTTAAATTCTGCCCCATGTGTTTCCCCAGCTGCATCATTTGTAAGTTGCGTAAGCTGTGATTTGAGCTGAACAATCTGTTTATGAGAGTTCTGGAATTTGCCCCTACTCCATTTGCTCAATGCTACTACCACCTTCTTTAGCTTCCCTGTTAGGTGATCCTGCTGTGTGTGTTCTGCGTTCCATATGTTTTCAATCATTTCTGCACAACTAGGGTCTTCCAGCCAAAAGATCTCTAGTTTGAAGCGCTTCTGTCTTGGTTTGTGTTGCTTATCTAGAGACAGTAAGATCAGGTTATGATCGGACCCTATAGCAGGTAGGGCATATGCCTCAGCATGTAGGAAAATGATGCGCCATTCCAGAGTACACACTGCCCTATCCAGCCTCTTTTTAACCAAGTCAGTACCTTCCCTGTTGTTTGATCATGTGTATGCACACCCCTTACTCTCAATGTCCATCAAAGAGCAGTTATCTAGGAAGTCTCGAAATGCCTGAATTCTATATCTGTCCACTTCACAACGCCCAACCTTCTCCCATTGATAGAGGACTTCATTGAAGTCTCCAATACATAACCAGGGGAGAGTATTGCAAAGAGTAGTAGAGCTCAGTGTTTGCCAAAGATGTTGTCTCTCCTGAAAATTTGTAGAGGCATGTATAAACGTAATTCGCATGATTTCTCCATTGCCGTAGACTGTGCATTTTATGTCTATAAAATCCCCAGCACTAGATTGCACTTCCACTTTTACCTCCTCATCCCACATTAGTGCTAAGCCTCTCGCTATACCTATAGGTTCGATAAGAAAGGAACTGGTAAATTTTAGGCTTCTCCGTACCCTTTCAACTACTTGTTCTTTATTCTTTGTTTCCATTAAGAAAACCAGATTAGGCCTTTCCTGAGCCACTAAGGCTCTTAGATGACGAATTGTCAAGGGTGTGCCCAACCCTTGATAGTTCCAGCTCAATAGCATAAGAGAATTTAGTGATGTTATAATAATAGAGAAACCAAATCTATTTATTTATCTCTGTCAATGGGCACGTGAGCCTAGCTTGAAAGCCACACAAAAACCTCCAACGGCCATTTTTTGATCAATCCCCCCCTGCAGCCTATATCTTACTAATCTTTTTGTTTTTCAATCTATATAATTTATTCACTAAAAGTCATTTACATTTAAACTCGAATCGGCGTTTTGGATAAAACCACGTGTAATTTTTGTGCTTGAATTTTTAAAGGTTACCTTTTAATGAAAGGTGACATTCACAAGTTAACATATTAAATCCAAAGCAAAATAAAAAGAAACTCATGTCTTTTTCATCAGGGCTTATATTTGATATTAATAGTTTGTAGTTGAATTAAGTTTTTATTTCAAATTAAAATGTTTAATTTGAGTTGAAATGTAGTCCAAGCTAAACCATGATAATGCCTTATACAATTAAGCATTAGGAAATTTGATTTTTGTCTTGACTGGTTTTTATTATTCCCGTCATTATATTATTTATATAATTTTAAGCACACCATATATCCTTTTCAAACTAGATATAGCCTTCAAATCAATGTTAAGTGAAAAATCGATCAATCTAAGGACATGCTCCACAGAAGCGGCAGCTTGACCATGAAGCAGATTGTTTCTTGCCTTCCACCTAAACTGTGGGTTGGCATTCGCAAGACACTTCAACATCACTTTCTGACGTTCTTTTACATTCCCCGTTTTTGCTAGAGCGAGGCGAACTCGCATTGCCAATCACAAGAATTCCAATTAATAAAGAAGAACTCCAGCACCAAGCAGCAGACTTTAGGACCACATTCCCATATGGCTTGACATGCAAAATCATCAGTATACCATGAGATGAAGTGAGAATTCCAACCCCAAAGCATTTGGGGGAAAAGAGTGTATCATGACAGTAAAATCTCCAATGATTCCTTAATCCTTACTAGGTATGCATTGCCAGTGCTACCACAAAATCTTGAGATAGGACACAAAATATAATAATATGTAGTTGCAACAGTTACAATGCCCAAGGATCAAGATGAGTGATTCAAGCCGTGAATAATCTGGTCAAATAGAAGCTGAAAAATGCTTATGGTGGTGTTGCATCGAACACATAGATGCCTAGCATTCAAAAAGCTTCATCATTTTCTTCCGCATAGTCTAAAATCTGCCGGTGCCGACAATGCTGAAGTTATAGATGCATACTTTCACTCATACAAAGAACGCACTTCATTAGTCTAAAGAAAAAATAAATTGAAAATGAAAATCCATTCAAAAGATTGCAAAAAGTACCAAAAGCAAATGGACACCACCTCACTCCTTCTCCTCATCATTTGTGGCCGGAGCGCATACGAATAAAACCATTTCTTCTAATTAAGATGTAACTGTCAACTTTTCAGTAGGCAGAATCAATCTTTACCGATAAATGTAGCAGCAATCGGGTCATGTCTGAAGTGAAAAGAGGCTCTCCACAGCAGGGACCGATTCGCTATTCGCCGACAATGGAAGATTTGAGAATTGTCCCGTGATCGGATTCCAAGAAACTCGTTTCTCAAAATTTATTTCAATAAGAAGCTCGCCATTCCATGTGAAGCCATCAAATGCTAATGCCTGTCCGCTAACCTCAAAAGTATACAGCTTAGTCCAAGAATCAGGCACGTCGTAGTCTCTCGTAACCCAAATAGAACAAACGGAATTCAAATCAGAATGCCCAGCTTCCTTCCCAACACTAATGAATGTTGGAACTAGTATTAACACCTAGAGGGGGGGTGAATAGGTGTATAGGAATTTTATGCGCAAGTAATAACAAACTTTTGCAATCTATAAACTGAAATTAAATAGAGAGAGTAGAGAAGATTGCAAACTCAGTTTATAGTGGTTCGGCTTTAGACAAGCCTACGTCCACTCTCCGGTCGACCAGCCAATCGGCTGTATTTCACTATATGATCAACGGTGATTACACACTCTCGAGTGCTAGTACTTGGTGATTTGTCTCACTAAGTCACTCTCTTTCTGTAAAGCACCTAGATCACTCAAATGTGCACTATGAACAACAATTGAAGAACTGAATCAGCTTTGGAATAATGTTCATCCACTCTATTTTCCTAGGTCTCATCCTATCCTTATATACTCTCCAAGCCATACTCGACCGTTGGCTCTTTCCTTGAGAGTTTCGTCTTCCATTTCCTGGACAGACTTTATAAGGCAAGTCTTTTTGACCGTTGGAGGTAGATTGGATCCCCTTTGATTCTGTTCGCCCATACAATCAGAATCCGGGCTTCCATAAGTGTTCTATTCTTCTTTGGAAGTTGTCCGTTGATTGATCATGCCAATCACTTTGATACAACAGAATCAATATAAATAAAGTAAGTGAAATACTTGACCGTTGGTGATCTTATCCTGTAGGTTCATCTTAGGTCCGATGATCTCATGTTCTGAATATGCCCAGATTTTCAGTCTGGTTCATTCAGACTTAAAATCTCAGTCTGGTTTGTTCAGACTTAAATCTTAGTCTGGTACGGTCAGACTTAAATTTCAGTCTGATACATTCAGACTTAAAATCTCAGTCTGGATGAGTCTTTCCGTCTGATACGGCCAGACTCTTAGACATCTCATGCTTTATCTTCTGCAACCAGCAGACTTTAAAACCTAATGTCATTCTGTGTCCTTTTCTTTTAAGAGATTGATAAATCATTCATAAGCTGTTTTGTTAGCATCAAAACTAGGAGTTTTCTCAACAATCTCCCCCTTTTTGATGGTGACAAAACATCTTAAACATATGGCTTCATGTCCCTGCAAAATATGGTTAAATAGACTTGTTTCCAACTATCCTGCCCAACTTATAAGTATAGCTCATATCAACCCTGCATAACATAATTACAGCTTAACAAGATCAGACTTTGTCAGTACATATTTCAATAAGAGAATATCATCAGTCATTTATCATGCATTACTATAATGATAAAACCATCTGTCATCTAACTATCATGATATCAACAGCACAATGATAAATCCATCGAAAGTCAATCAAAGAGCTGAGTCAAGCAAAAGTCAAGTTGAGCAAAATATATCTAGAACTAGTCGAGCACAAAAAAACCAGTCGAGCACAAAAGCCATATCTACTCCCCCTTTTTGTCAACTTCAAAAAAATAGTCAATTGAAAAGATCTTTTTAAGAGGTTTTCTTGTTTGGGGTCCGAACAAGGGTGAAATCCTCCATATCTGATGCAGACTTCTCAATCCTGTCAATACACTGATTGACTGTCTTCTCAAGAGTTTCCAGTCTGTTATTGAAGGAGGTTTCCATCTGTACCTGTCGATCCCTGATCTCTGTTAAAAGTTCGAAGATCTTTTGGTAATCAGCATTTCCAGATGAAGCTGTAGGAACGTGAATGTTAATATTCTCATGATGATGCTCCCCCTCAGTTGATGCTTCATTCTGTTCTTGCTGCCCCTCTTTTTCTCTGTTCTTATCTCCTTCTTCATCTTGTTCTTCTTCTGCGTCTGTTTCTTCTGCTTATTCTGGCTCATCCATTTCTTCATATCCTGCATCCTTCTCTTTTTCTCTGTGAAGAATGTGTTCTGCATTTTCCTCTTGTTCAGACATTCTCTGAGAATGTTGACGCATATTTGCCAGAATTGCAGAAATGCTTTCTTCTTCATCTTCTTCATCTATCAGTAGGAGTTGTCTTCTCCTTTTAGAACTTAGCCCATCAGAAGCAGATTCTTTGCCTTTTCTTTTTGCTGTCTCTGATATAGCCAGTTCGTTTTCTTTTCTTCTCCATGTCTCAACAACATCCTTCAGTCTCATCTTGTTGATCATTTTCATGTCAATGATCATTGTTGGAAGAGTTCTAGTACTGAATCTTCTGGGAATATCTATCTTGAGATGATTAAAGATTCTTGTGATTAAAGCTCCATAGGGTAGCTATCCCTTTCCCTTTGAGACTGTACGATACATATGCAAAATGATTGTGTGAGGTAGTGAGAACAGTACTCCTCTTTTAATTGCCCACATCAGTTTTGCCTCAAATTTAGACACATCAGTCTTGGATGATGCTTTTGGACGAATGCAGCTGATGATGATTTTGTGCAGAATAGTTCTTGTAGACGTTAAAAGAGGATAAGTTATAGTGGCCCTTACAGATTTTGTGAGAAACTTACAGACTGTTTCATAAGGGACATTTATTGACCTGAATGCACCTCTCTCAACATTTATAATGTCAGCAAGAGTATCTGAACTAACCTCATAAAACCTATCATTTACACTGAACTGCATTCTGTCTGGAGATAGAAATGTCAAATTCGAGTAAAAATATGCTGTTAGTTCAGGATAAACAGCAGCAGAATCAGTGCAGAATTTGTCCATTTGCAATCTCTCAAAGCTTTCTCGCAGATTTACGTCAGCAGCATCCAGATAATCAAAATCAACAATCCTATGATTCATGACTCCTCTTTCCAACAGATTGTTAAAGAAAGTCTTGTGTTCTTTGGAGCGAAATAATTTTCCAGTTGTGTTCTGGACTACAACAACAATTCCCATTCTTACTTCAAAATTTCTGTAGATTGTTTCATCATCTTCTTTCACCTTATCTTTACTTCTCCCTGTATCACTCACTCGTTCTTTACGAGTAGATGTTGATTTGGCAGCCTGTACTGCCTGAATGAGACGAAATTCATTTGCAAACCCATTCTGCCTCAAGAAAAACAGTTTGACATCTTCCCTGACGTTTCTCCGAACTAACTTCTCATACCTCCTCATAATTACATGAGGATTTTCAGTAGGTGTTGGTAGAGTTAATCCAGACGTACCTCTACGTGCGACAGTCCTTTCTTCCGATTCTGAGTGATGAGTTCTTGGAGATTCCTCATAATCTGCTTGATTTCTTTGAGGAGAAACTCTAGGAGATTGTCCTTGAGTTTCTTCGGATGTCTGTGTCAGGTCAAAATGCGTCTGCCCTTCCTCGGTTCTTCTTCCTCCTCTTCCAACGACTCTGTTTGATCTTCTTCTAGGTGATGGAGATCTTGATCTGGATATAGAGGATCTCAATGCCATTGTTCGGAGAGGGTTGGTTTTGGACGAAGATTGTTTTAGAAAGAGTTTTTCTCAGTTAGGGTTTGTAAACAGACGTTCTGAAGAGTGGTGAGGAAAAGACTCGACCTTTGGATGTTTTTATACGTTTGTTAGGAGAACAAGTGAATAGTCGAAAATAATTTAAAAATAGCAGTTATTCTAAATTTAACAAGAATATTCAATTATCATAGAAATATGCCAGAATATATGCAAATCAAATATTCGAATTAAAAAACTTACTCAAATAAATACCAGATTTTCATAAGGAAATAATACACTATATTATTATTTCTTTTTTCAATCATCCGACGATCTCTTCTGTCAGACTTTTTCCTGTTCTCACAGAATTTATAAGAAAGGGTTAATGATGTTTAAACACCCACATATAGAAATGAATGTACCTTTGTCCAGCGGCTTTGTGAAGATATTTGCTAATTGATTCTTAGAATCAATGAATTCCACATATATATCTCCCTTTTGCACATGGTCTCTTATAAAGTGATGTTTGATCTCAATGTGCTTTGCCCTGGAATGTAAAATTGGATTCTTGGTGAGGTTTATGGCGCTCGTATTATCACACCTTATTTCTGTGCAGCATTCTTCCTTGCCATAGTCTCTTAGTTGTTGTCTCATCCACAAAATCTAAGAACAACAGTTTCCAAGTGCTACGTATTCTGCTTCTGCAGTTGATAAAGCCACAATATTTTGCTTTTTGGAAAACCATGAAACTAGCATTCTTCCTAGAAGTTGGCATGTTCCTGAAGTACTCTTTTTGTCTACTTTGCATCCTGCTAAATCTACATCTGAGTAGCCAAGAAGAGTAAAATCTGTTTCCTTTGGATATCATAGCCCTAAGTTTGGGTAAGTGGCTATATACTTAATTATACGTTTAACAGCAGAAAGATGTGATTCTTTAGGATCTACTTGAAACCTCGCACAAAGACAAACACTATATAGGATATCTGGTCTAGATGCAGTAAGGTAGAGAAGTGAACCGATCATGCTTCTATAATTCTTCTGATCAACCTTCTTCCCTTTTTCATCCTGATCAAGTTTGATGGAGGTTGCCATTGGAGTTTCTGTCCTCTTGCAATTCTCCATTCCAAATTTTTTAATCAAGTCTTTGGCGTACTTCTCTTGATGAATAAAAGTTCCACGATTCGTTTGATTAACTTGAAGTCCTAGGAAGAATGTCAGTTCTCCCATCATGCTCATTTCAAATTCTTCCTGCATAGACTTTGAGAAGTTCTTGCACAAGTGCTCATTAGATGAACCAAAAATAATATCATCTACATAGATTTGTACCAACAGAATATCTTTACCTTCCTTCTTAATGAATAAGGTTGTATCTACCATACCTTTTCTGAATTTGTTATCTAGTAGAAACTTGCTCAATCGTTCATACCAAGCTCGAGGAGCCTGTTTCAGACCATAAAGTGCCTTCTTTAATTTGTATACATGGTCAGGCTTTCTTGTTTCCTCGAATCCAGGGGGTTGTTCTACATATACTTCTTCTTTGATAAACCCATTCAGAAAAGCACTTTTCACGTCCATTTGATATAGCTTGAAATTTTGATGACAAGCATAAGCAAGTAATAGTCTGATTGCTTCTAGTCTTGCAACTGGAGCATAGGTTTCATCATAGTCTATTCCTTCAGATTGAGAATAACCTTTAGCCACGAGCCTTGCCTTGTTTCTGGTGACTTTCTCAAGTTCATTAACTTTGTTTCTGAATATCCATTAGTTCCTATGACTGTTCATCCTTTTGGTTTGGGTACCAACTCCCACACATCATTTCTCTTAAATTGTTGAAGCTCTTCTTGCATTGCTTCTATCCAGCTTTCATTTTCCAGTGCTTCATCAATTCCTTTGGGTTCAATTTCAGAAATCAATGCAACAATACCTGTGTCCTTTTTGTTTCTTGATCTGGTTTGAATCCCTTCGTAGATATTTCCAATTACGAGCTCCCTGGGATGACTGGACTTATGCTTCCAGTTTCTGTTTGGAACTTCATTATTATCAGAATCTTCTGCTGATGCAGGAGTATCAAGCTGAGATAGTCGTTCTTCATGAGTTGCTTCTTTGACTGTTTCCTGGGAAGATTCTGCTCCTTTGTTGAGACCAGATCCTTCAGTAGCTGCATTTGATTCTAATTCTTCATTTATTGGAGTGCTTTGTTTTTAGACTTCTTTCTCCAGAAACTTTACGTTCATGGATTCTTCCACTGTCTGAGTATTCTTGTTGAACACTCTGTATGCTTTACTCGAGTTTGAATAGCCCAGAAACATACCTTCATCTGATCTTTCTTCAAACTTACTAGGTTGATGATTAACATTTTTAAGGATATAGCATGGACAACCAAAGATTCGAAAATAGGAAACAATAGGTTTTCTTTCTTTGAAAATCTCATAAGGGGTTTTCTCAAGAATTGGTCTAAGAAATACTCTGTTAATAATATGGCAAGAAGTAGAAACTGCTTCTGCCCAAAATCGAGTTGCCACCTTGCTTTCTATAAGCAATGTTCTGGCCATTTCCTACAAAGACCTATTCTTTCTTTCCACAACTCCATTTTGTTCTGGAGTGTATGGAGATGAAAATGTATGCTGTATGCCATTTTTGTCACAAAAATTTGAGAAGTCTTGATTTTCAAATTCTCCCCCATGATCTGTTTTGATACTAGAAATAGAGTAACCTTTTTCATTTTGAATCCTCTTGGCAAATGTTGAGAAATATGAGAAGGTTTCTCCTTTATTTGCTAGAAAATATACCCATGTGTATCGAGAGTAATCATCAACTATCACAAGACAGTATTTCTTACCTCCAATGCTTTGGGTTCTGGTTGGTCCAAATAAGTCCATGTGAAGAAGCTGTAACACACGATTAGTGGAAATTTGTTTTATAGATTTGAAAGAGCTTCTAACCTGTTTTCCCAGTGTACATGCAAAGCAAAGCTCAATTTTCTTGTAACTTAGTGACGGCAAACCACGAACAAGCTTTTTGCTGGCAAGTTTGGAGATTTGTTTCATGCTGACATGCCCAAGTTTGCGGTGCCATATATCTGCTTCATCTTGGACTGTTAATAG